>JARHVA010000933.1:3592500-4166660 GCA_037957365.1 Torreya grandis | reverse complement strand
TCAATTTTAGCTTGATTCATACCCTTGGACCTTATGGCCTCTTATTTTCCAGTACAACTCTAGTGTTGCATTGATGTGCTCTTTGTCTAAGCCCATGTCCTTCCATTTGTACTTAAACTCTTCTTTAGTTGATACACTTGAGGGTATTACTTTTTCATGCACTTCTACCTCATCAAGCCTTTTGCCTATTTCTCCTTCCTTATTTCCTTTCATCTCTTACAGATTATACTTTACTTATTTCCTATGCTCTTTGACCTCAACCATCTTAATGTCTTCTTTTGACATTCAAGCCTTTGTCATTTCTTCTCTTCATTCCTCTAGTTCCAACACTTTTTGCATATAAACATCACTAAGTCTAAATTTCCTCCATCCTTACATCTTCCTCTCTAATTTAGTCTGAGGGGATAGATAAGGGGTATGTTAACTCAAAAAGGAGTCATCTTCCTTGAGCATGATGTATATGACCCTCCCAACTATTTCTTCCTCCATCTCCTCTTCCTCCTTTTCTTCCTTTATGTTAGATAAGAATATCTTGGGTATCATAGGATGAACTTCCTACTTCTTCTTTTCCCCTTGCACTAGGGGAATCCTTTGGCATGAATCACATGTGATTATTTGTGGAGGAAAAAGGAGAGGATTATTCTTCTAAGGTGATCTTGAGGCTTATTCGATCCTCTGTTTCTTTCAAAGTCTCACCCCTCCTCTTCTTGGGAGAATTCTTTTTCTCTACTAGTGCTAGAGTTCTTTCATCATCAATATATATTGGAGGTCTTCATTCTGCTCAGTGTTGGGGCCCTTCTTCCATGGCTTCATCTCATTGTATAGCCTATGGATGTGGTTGTGTATGTTTTCCTATTGAAGGGGGTGTATATCTAGGTGATCTTATTCATCTTCTTCATCCTTGATGGCCTTCCCATATACACAAGTGAATTAGCACCTTATACAGTGCCTCTCCAAATCTTGTTCCTTTAATGGAATGTCTAACTAATATGTATTAGGGATATGATTTATCATGTCCCTAAAGTATCTTGTTGAGAATTCATAGGGGAACTTTAGCCACACTGACATGTTTCCATCAACCAATAACTAGTGTAATAGAAAATAGTATTGCATTATGATAAGGGTTGTTATGAGCATACTCTGAGAGATTCCCTAAGGGATGCATCATTTTATCTTGAAGTCCTATATGTACCTCTCATACCACCTCATGACGCAAATCTTATATTTAGTTCTGAAAGAGGGTGGGATCATGAAGTCTTTATACTTTTATGTTAGGGATTTGTCCTACTCTAGATGGACCTAGAGGTTCTTCTCATCCCCATATGGAATCCCAATCTCCTACATGATAATGAGAATGAGGATTTGTATTCATATAAAATGTGAAAATTGGTAACTTGAGTGTGACTTATGACATCCATACCATAGGTCCCTCCTTGCTTTCATGACCCTTCTAGGCAACTTTTTGTCAATTCTTAGTCATTTAAAGGCTTTTAAGACCTCATTCCAACTTAGCCAGGACCCTTTTTACATGCTTATTCTATCCCCAAAAGTCCCATACCATCCAAATAATATCACCTAACTTGGACTATGGTGCTGGATCTTAGGGTGTCCCCTTTCCAGTGCTCTTTTCCAATCACATTTTGAGCCTAGATTACCATTTTGCCTTGATTCTTCTTCTTCATTATATTGGCCTAGCATGATTACATTTAACCCATGACCAATAGATCATTATAAAATCCCATTCAAATTTGATTTAGAATGGGTTGGAAAATATCATAAAGCAACCAAGAATACATGCAAGACTATTCAAGCATATTTCCCTATTCTCTACATACAACCATCCAATACCATTTCTAGATTATTAAAATCCTTACACCAGTCCCTAGTCATCTCAAGCACACTTAATTTATAATTTTTCATCTTCATACACACTATTTCATAAATCACATCAAGTGGAAGAATTACATATAGCTTGATCCCTTTTCAGAGTATTGGTATGTAGGCAGTGTGCCCACATAAGGGGTGTGGATACATGTTCAGTGAATCTTACACACACTAACCTCCCCTCTTTCTCAAAATTATTCCAATCATAATGAAGTCTAGGGTTTAAGGACAAATTCATCTCTACAAGAAGTTTTGTGAACATCCAATAGTTGAAATTTCATAGGCAAGGTCTCACAGACACAATAAACAAAACCCAAAAATATTAGGTCTCTTAGATAACAATGGTAGAAGTGGAATATAGTATGAGAACCTAGGGGGACCTATTTTCAACATTCCTATCTAATTTTAAAATAAAGGCTAGATCTTGATTTGTGATAGTGTCTTAATCTTGTAAAATGAATTCTAGCCTCTACCTAAGTTATATCAGTTAGTTTCCATCTAAGTGTTATTTTCTTTCCCTTATTACTTAAATTTCAAATTGTGATCAAATTATAAAAATATGTAGCTTAATTATTGCATATTTATTTACTAATTTTACTACTTAGACCCTTTAACTAAACTAGGAATAATACATGAATATTCCTAAAATTGTTAAATCATTTAGTGGACCTGACTTACTTCTTTTATGAAATAAAACCCTAAAAACCCTAAGGTTAATTTACTATTGATTTTTCCTGTATTTTTTTATTTTTTATTTTCATAATAAAATCATAAATTTACATTAAATTTTAAAATTTTGTAGTAGTTTTAAAAATAATTTTCTTTCAAACCCTAGTTGCCCATACTAGGTCCCAATACTTTCCTAGTAATTTTCCAATATTTTTTTGATTTTTTACTAGCATATTAAAATCAAAAATACACTTCAAATTTTAAAATTAAATAGTAATTTTCAAAAATAATTATTTTTCAAAACCTTAATTGCATATACTAGGTTCCGTTTAATCACAAATTTTCTAATAAATTTTTGATTTTTTACTTGCATATTTCACTCAACAATTCACTTTCAATCTTAAAATGTATAGTAATTTTCAAAATAATTATTTTTGAAACCCTATTTGCATACACTAGGTCCTATTAATTTTGAGATATCACCTTACATTTTAAAATCAGATTTCAAAAATGGATCTCACTTATTTACAAATTTTTCTTACATTTCTTGCAAATAATAAGGAGACCATCATTGGTCCTATCATGTACATGAATGATCAATTTTATCATATGTTAGTAAAAAGCTTCATTCTTTTCATTTCATGCTTACTCTTTAAAATAAAGGATTATATTACAACATTTATTGCTAAAAATGCACACAATTTCAATATTGCTTTTGCATACTCTCTCTCGCTCATGTGGAGTGATTTGCAACTCCATTTTGATAAACATGTTACCAATGTTATGTTACATGTAAAAAATTTATATACATTCATGCATAATTTCATGCTCTATCCTTTCCTTTCTATCTCTCATGTTGAAAAAAATTCAATTTTATCATGCTAAATACATTAGAAATGTCATAGTACATGTCAATTTTTTTATGCATTCATTTACCTATTCATGCTCTCTATCCCTTGATTGTTGTCTCTCTTGTGGAATGCTTGTTATAAACATATTATTGTATAACTCATCACTCAGATTTCATGCATTTCATTCCACATTAATAATTTCTACCTAGATGCATATAACTCCTTGGCTACTTTTGAGTATCTCCCTATCACTACTAGACGCAATAAAACACTAGTGGTTATATCTATCCCTCCTCTTTTCAAACTTGGTACATATAGATCTTATCTTGCACCTACTACCAACTCTATGCCTATAAAAGATCATGTGGTATATGATATCACCCAAGTTTTGAAAGATAGGTATGTTGATTACACCCTAGGCTATAGATTTATCACTTAGGTTCACACCTCTTTCAATATAGTTTTAGTTCTCAAACTCCTTCAGCAATTAGATGTTTACAAAGATGTGTTATATAGCTGATGCAAATCCATATGTTCCCATCCTTATTGATGCTTATGACCATCAAGCTGACCCATTCAAACTCTTATATAGGGTAGATGACATTGACGACCAACATTCTATCAATCTTTGTTTTCACCTTGGCATGAAGATTTAGATTCATCCTATATGGGCACTTCTTAATAGGTCTTGCAACCACCCACCAGTGTGATTCTCATTTTTCCAAGGGAAGGGTGGGTGCATTTAATGTCTCGGTAGCTACATGAGAACAAGTTTTGGAACTCCTTTACAAGTTATATGATTCATGTCATCTCTACCTCAGTCCTATAAGCACTATAGTGGCAATATTCAGCTCACCTTTAGTGGTCTTGAATGGCACATGGTAGGGTTCATACCTCTCTTGATGAGAGTCTTCAACTTTCCTTGTCCCTATGTTGTTTTAATTTGAAGATGAGTCATATTTTCTTCATCTAGGGTACTATCATCCACATGGTGTACAAATTTTTTCTTCTTGTTAGAGCCTTCCAATTGCACTCCTTCCAAGTTTTATCATCCTCCTCACTAAAATCACTATTGAGAACCTTTTATTTAAAAAACATTAGGATCACTAGTCCTTTCTCCCCAAATATGTCTCTAAATTACTATTCTAAAATGGTAGTGTCCTCAAACACTACCCTGTGAATGACTTGTAGTGGCTCCAGTAGCTCTAAGTTCTATGAAGAGAAGGAGAAGGTGTGCATGAACCTCTCCTTAAGTAACTCCAACTATCCTATCTCTCAAAATGTTTCATTTAAAATATACCATGCTCATACCCATGCTTTCAAAGTCCTATAGAAGGCATGCGCACATAAGCTCCTGAGCACATTCTCACCATAGACAATCTAGGTTTCTTCACACAAGCACACATGCATGATTGGGTCAGAATTGCCTAAGTAAGTAGGTATGTATAAGTCCTCATTAATTTTTAAAAATTTATTTCATATTATTGCCTTCACATATTGCCATGTTGGCAAGGTAGGCCTTTACACTACCCACCAATGAGTAATAATTTTCTTTAGGGTATGTACTAGTGTGCCAATTATTTTTATTTCCTTGGGAATGCATGTTTTAATATCATGAAATAGTTCTTTATAGGCTAGCTCAATCCATATTTTTGGAGCACTATAAAATTTCCCTTACTTATCCAAAATACCCTTTTCCTTACCTTTTTAGTATAGGAAACCTATTTATTCTGAGTGTGATCAACCTCATTTAATTTCATTCTAGCTAGCCTTAGCTTAGTTGACTATACTAGGTAGTACCTTCATCCAGTAACTTCATAAGCCTCTTTAACCCATTGATCACAAGCTAAATTAGTTTTATGAGAAGTTTATTGTCCATCCTCGCATTCAAGCACTCCTTGGTCACTTGGGTTAAGATTCTAGATGCCCCACACCATGATGTTATAAATGTGGTTGATATCATCTTTGAGATCAACACTTTCCACATATGGAGGCCCTTGATCACTTTATAGGGGGTCACCACCCTCTCTCATCTATTCTTAAAAGTCATGTATCACTTCTTGAAGTGTATGTTTGCATTATTGGTGTAACACCATGGCCTCCCTAAAATAACTGGATAGTTATCATGCTTCACCAACTTGATTAACTCAAAGTTGGCTCAAAATTTAGTGCCAATAATATCTACAATATCTCCCTTTAGGATCTTGATAGGTTTTTCTTGGGTTTTGTTGGCCATAAACAACATATGAGGGGATAGATTTAAGGGTGGCCATCCCATCTTCTCCCAAGTAGTTTTGGTTAGAATTCTAACCTCAATGATCATGTCCACAAGGACCTCACAAATAGACCATACATTTATGGTGTCATTTATTATTAGTTCTTAGTCATACTCTACATTTGAAGTCTACCTTACTTTACGTGCCCATTCCGTATGCAGTGTAGTAAATTCAATCATCTAAGGCATGACCTCCTCCTCTGGTCTCTTCCTTACATGATCTAAAATCAAGTTTTTTATTAGGGACAACATCCCTTTAGATTTAATGAGGTGTAGGATCTTAGTCAACTCCTATACTCCATCCTCCTAGCTATCTTGCTTCTTGTGTATGGTGTTTGCTTGTGCCTCTAAATCTATGGCTAGTTGGAGCTCTCCCTAAAAAATTTGTATTACACTCATTACTTGTTGTAGGATGTCCTTATATCATACTAGGTTAGGGTAGGTCATAGATTTTAGATTAGGTCATATTATGTGTTTGATATGGCTTGAGTCACCATATTCTAAGTTCAGTTCTTATGTCAGTGCAGGAGGTGGCTGTGTGGTGAACCCACATTGAGTTGTGATCTACACCTTAGGTGGCTAATTATGAGTCTTCTATAGCTTGGGATCCCATTTATCTTATTTTTTCTCATGCCTAACCATGATTGTACCCTTATCTATGCCAAACTAACCTTGAGTTAACTTTTTGTACAAGTCTAGGTAATCCTTAATCACATGTGATCCCTAGAAATACCCATATGTTGGGTGCATGAGGCAGTCATGCTTGTAATGATTGGTCGACATGCACTTGTATCATGATTTTTGTGGTAACATTCCTCCACCACATCTTCCACCTTACCCATGCATGCCTTGTTGATTCTTATAGCCAATATTTTGTAGCCATAGCCTTCATTTCCTTAGCCTACCTATCCTTTAGCTATGGTCATTACCTCTCATACATCTCTCTCCACATTTTGGTGCATCTCATTAATGAATCAATAATCCATTATTAAATGATTATAAGTGTCACACATCTTGTGATAAATAATAGTTTTTACTTAATTGGTGCACTGTAATAAGGGATAATTTTGAGAGTCATGCAATCCATGATAAATAACTGATAAATAAGGTGTGAACATTTATTCATGGGTAATTATTGTTGTTATGACCCTCCATCTCATAGTTAGTACACCATAATCCACTATGAGAATCATCACTAAAACAATAATCAACTTCTATAGTTGGGAGTCCATTGACATGATTTGTACCTCCATAAATGGGTTGATCTTAGTGTTGACACTACCTACTACCTCATCTTGGAGCATGGATTCAAGTGCTTTATGAGGGTCCATGAAGGTCTTCATGGATAGATCTCTCCTGAAAGGTACTAGTAGGACCCTAACAAACCATTGTGCATATTGGGAGGGGTAGATATCATATGGAATCTTGGAAAATAAGGTCTTAAACCATGCATAATATAGGCACATGTTCTTTGATATCCTTTGGATGATTTCCTTGAGCACTATAATTCTCTAATACTCAAACATAGGAATATCAAATTCCTTCAAGAAAGCCTCCTTCAGTATATCACAATCAACCATAGCATGGTTTGGATCAAATATTTGGTACCAAGTATGGGTACAATCTAGCAAGGTGGTCACAAACTAATTCACCTTGTACTCTAATTGGGTGATACTGAAAACATGTCATTGAAGATCACACTTTAGAACATGCTTTGTAGCATTCTCTATGCCATGATATTTAGGCAAGTGCATCACCATTTCATAATAAATCTACTAAGGGGGTGGTGTTAGAGTATGAGGTAATTATCCCCTAGCATATATGTTGGAGGTGGTCCTCCAATGCCTCTAGTTATAGAGTTGATAACTGACTCTATTGGTGTATGTTACACTATAAATGTCATGGTACTTACTTTTGATGCTTATCCACTTCCTATGGGTTGTTTCCTAGTTGGTATAGCTAACATCCTTTGAATGGGGATGATTTCACTTGTGTTCTAGATTCCTAGGTTGGTACTCACTGGTTTTGTGGTTTTCTCTTTTAGTCCCTCATAAGGAATCACTTTTTTGATTACAAAGTCTTGGATAAAATTTTGAAGTTTATCAAAGTGAATATTGATAATAGGGTCAATTATCATTCTTCTATCTTTTAGTGGAAAATCTAGTACATGAGCTTGCACCTTAAGTTCAAAGGGGGTAGCTACTTCCAGTGTATCCTCATTCATCACATATAACCCAAGGCATTCTACACCTAACTACTGAGCTTGATCTCTTGCTTCCTCCTATCTTTCATCATGTTGCTTCAATTCAAGGGATCCTTCCCCATGTCATTCTCGATTGCTATAGGTCCTCTTGACATTTCTAAGTTGTAGATCCTCTATTAAATTGTGGCTTCACTTGTTGTAATTATACCTTTAGAGCTCTTGGGTATCATTTTTCTCATCTATTTCTATCTTACCTCACCTATAATTCCCTTTCTCACCTTCTATGCTTGCTCATATGCATAATGATTTTAGCCTTCCATTCTTACGGTCTCAATACCATAATCCACTAGTAATTTCTTCAATTTGGTGTTGATCCCTCTTATGAACATGCCCCTTGATTCATAAAATAACTCATACTCTACTTCTTTAGGGAAATATAAGTTTAACCCTATGAATTCTAACATGTAGTTATTCAATGCACTGCTCTACAACTTATCTATGGTACACATCTAAACATCATCTAAGATTTCAAGCCTCTCTACGTGTTCATTTCTCCACTTAAAGTGTTGGTCATAGCTTCCTTCTAGATGTGGTATAGGTAACTAACCACCAATACACATTATTAGGTAGTTTATAAAATAATACCTCATATAGAGCATCATATAGGTAGGTTTTCACCCATTTTTTTGGCTTTTATCCTTGACATGTTAGATGTTTCTGTGTGAAATTGTCTTTCATTTGATTTATCTAGCACTCAATGCTCTCAATAAAAAGTTAGAGTATCACTCTATTACACCATTATAACAACAAAATTCAACATGGGTCTCAAAAATGGAACCAAAATGTTGTATCAAAGTCTCCTTGTTTAGTTCATGTGCTTAGTCATACACTTAGCAATCAATCCAAGTCAGTTATGTACTTGATACGACTAGACATAACCATAGTGAAATTCTACGGCACATAATATTTAAATGCACCACTATGCTAGAATCAATTTCACGCAAGGTGCAAGCCTTGTGCACTCACTTGAAGCACAGTATTGAAGGGACTAGGGCCCATGTTGGGCTATTTGAATCATGGTGTAGCCTTAATCTCAATGGGACTTAGTCATTTATGAATCAGTCTTAGGTAGCCTATTAACACATGTCATCTTGGATAATATTAGGAGGTACACTCCTCTTCAAGGGAATGCCTTATACTCAAGTGTGAATTCTTCAAGTTAGTACTCTAGGCACGGTTATTAGGGCCTCAACACATGCTGATTTTAACACTTAATTAATTTTATAAGTATGTCAAAGTCACTATATGGCACAATGACACCATTAATGAATTGGAATAGACCTTTCATTTTAATACACTCAATAATGAATATTATATCATTACTCATAAATAAACCAAGTTTTAACCATATATTAAAGATACAATACATAAAATGGACCAACACCTAAGTAAATATGCAGTACCATTTCTATTAAGTCATAATTCATCAACAATGTATAGTTTATAGAAATAAATAGAATATAAATTTTTTTCTATGCTACTACATGCCCAATGGCTCATAGGTTAGCATGGGTGATACAAGGTGATTCTTCAAAATATTCTTTCTAGTTTAAATCTAAATATGTGTATAATCCTAGAATTAATCCTATAGATATTTGTTGCATTAATGTCTCCCTGTTTGTTCTTTAGGTTCAAACTCATTTTTATAGGTAAAGAAACATCTAATTTCTAGGTTAGATGGGTGCACATTGAGTGTTAAACTATCATTGGGGATTATTATGCCTCTATCACCACTACTCTAACACTTGGACTCTCCCACCACCATGTGAAAACAATCAATGAGATTCTCTTTCAAACCTAGGTGTTAAGTAATAGCCTATCAGCTGGTGAAAGATATTTGAATATTCTTCTATCTAATTCTAATAGTTTTAAAAGATCAATCATTTTCAATGACTACCACACGTCAAGATGTGCTAAGTTGGCATGGTTCACTATGTATCACAAAAAGGGGCCCAACACCACCATTTCTCATGCAGTCAACCACCAACTTGCATCATGATTTTTACTAAGAATAATGGTTAACTAGAGTCAATGAAAGATTATAAACACTAATCATCTCAAAAATTCTCATGACTGATTAAAATAATCAGTATATATCCTTAATATTATATGCATGTCTTTTTAATTAAATCAAATCTAGCATCAAGTTCACTTAGTCTACACTAACCAACTAAATGACAAGTCATAATCATTATCTTTCCATGTAATGTTGAATATTAATAATTTAATTAACATGATGACTATATAGTAAGGGTGAAACATATATGAATTTAAAAAAACTATTGTAATTGTTACCAAATCAACCAAAAATAAACACTATTCATTCGACCTCAATTATAAGTTAACCCTCTATGTTTAAATAATAACCATAGAGTTTATCAAATGATTAGACAAACATAATTATTTTTATATAATTATTTCAAAATGATATTATCTATATCACCTCGCATTACATTTTGTTTATTTCTTAATAACTATACTTAATTCAAACCAGAAATTCCATTTTTCCATGCCAAAATCATTCATTGATACTTAACAAAAAGCTTACAATTCATTGTATGTTATAGGCTTATATTACTATTAAAATCAATAATAGTAACCTTATAAATGCAAATAGTCACTTACAAAATGACTCATCTAAGTAATAGCATACATCTATTCTTTTTAACAAAGAATCCAAACAAACATTGTTAAATGAATATTTATCTATGTACAATACAATGGTAAATTACTTTTAACTTGATAGGTATAGACTTATCAAATCAACCAACCAATAATATCAACAACTAGATTAGTGAAATAATGCAATCACATAAAATTATTTGAGAGCACAAAATATCATGATAGACATTCATAATAGAAAAAAAGCATACCACAACTATCTAACTCAAATAGACTATCACAAAACATGATATACTATTGTGGTGTGTGCATGGGTTTCTAGTTTATCTCTTTATCACCCCCTAACGTCTCCATCTACACCATCCTCTCTGATGATGCTCTCCCTTCATCATAGTATGAGGGATGGATCTATCTTATATCCACCTCACAAAAATGAAGGTATCTAGCTTGAAACATAATTATATCCATAATATAATGTTATATAATTAACAAACATGATCATAATGTATAAAGTATAAAGTACAACTATATTGTAGCAAACCAATCATGTAAATTAAGAAACATATAACTATTACATAATTAGAATATTACATAAATATTAATCAAACAATAGTTAATTAGCTAACAACCATAATAATCCATGGATCAAATAGGTTATTCAACTTAGAGAAAAATTGGGATGTGACATATTTTCCCCCTAAAATTTGTCATCATCTTGATGACATTTATTCAAACAAATTTTTTGAATTTAAGCATTATTCATTATAAAAAATATAATATGCAACAACAAATCAAGAAAATAAATGTGGAAACAACCTAAAAAACTCATCATAGTCCTTCGAAGTGGTACTATCTTTAGAATATTGGTCAAACTAGACCTTACACTATGATACTTTTCTATTATGTAAACTAAGTTTGTGAGTGTCAATTATTATGATTGGTTCTAACATGATCGACTTGGGATCCATAACTTGCAAAGCATTCCAATCAAACACATGTGAAAGATAATCAACATACTTTTTAAAATAAGACACATGGAAGACATTACGTAAAAGAGGTAGAGTTGGTGGCAATGCAAGACTATATTCTATATGATTGACCATTTCCAAAACCTTGAAGGGTCCCACATATCTCAGTTACATTTTCTTAGACTTCTAAAATTTAATTAAGATTTTGTAAGGCTTAACTTACAGAAATATTTTATCACCTAAAAAAAATTGCATAGCTACTCTCTTTAAATTAGCATAACTTTTATATCTATCATTAGCCTCGACCAAACTCTGATTGATTATCTTGAATTACTCTTCCATTTTTTAAATCACCTTAGGTCCAAAGGCTACCCTATCTTCTAACCTATTCTAGCTGATTGGTGTTCTATACCTCCTTCCATATAATGCCTCAAATGGACCCATCTTCAACACTAATTGGTATGAGTTTTTGTAATCAAACTTAACCAATGAAAGGTACTCATCTTACTTGTATTAATAATACATTTAATACATACAAAGGAGATCTTCTAAAACTTGGTTAACTCTCTCTATATGTCCATTAGTTTATGGGTGATAAGCAATGTTAAAATTCAACTGTGTACCTAGAGCTAAATTCAGAGTCAACCAAAACCTAAAATTCATCCTTGAATGTCAATCTAAAATGATATTCTATGGAAAACCATGTAATCAATACACTTATTTCATGAATATCTTTATAAGCATATGCACATCATATATCGATTTGTTTGGTATGAAGTGGGATACCTTGGTTAGTTTTTTATCTACAACCAAGATCATATCATGTTGGTTCCATGATAATATCAACCCTTAGACAAAGTCCATGATAATCACCTACCACTTCCATTTTCTTATATCATGTAGATATAGAAATCTAGTCAGATACACATGTTCATATTTCACACACTAACATTCCAAACAATTAAATATAAAATATGTTGCATCTCTCTTGATTCCTTTCTAGAAATAGAGTGGTCTAAGCTCAACCATGAGCTTGGTTACTCTTGGATGTCTTGAATATTGGGAATTTTGTATTTCCTTTAGCACTATGCTCCTCATATTCTCTCTACCAGGTATATAGATCCTATAATTTTACCTCAAAAGATTATCACTCTCTATTTTGAATCCCTTATACTTAGGATTTTGATCATTCTTAGACAATGCTTTCCTAACCTAGCTACATAATTAATCTCCTAGTGAGAATTTGATTACTTGAACTCAAAAAGTACTCATGACAATAACCATATATGCTATATACCTCCTCTAGATTAGATCATCAACTACTCTATTCTCCTTGCCTTTGATATAATTAATATCAAAATCATAATCAGATAAAAACTCTAACCATTGTCTTTGAAAAACATTCAGGTTCAGTTAGGTAAAGATGTATTTAGGTCCCAAGTTATCAATCTTGAGCTCAAATAGTTTCCCTATTAGATAATGCCTCCAAACTTGTAAAGCATGGATAATTACCATAATTTATAGGTCACGAGGGGAATAATTTACCTCATATAACTTCAATTTCATGTACTCATAGGCTACCACTATGCCATCCTACATAATAACTACTCCAAGTCCATCCCCATATGTATCAATGATCATTGAGAATTGACCATTAGGATTATGAACTCTTAGCACTGGTGTTTAAGCAAACCTCCTTTTTAATTCCTATAAGGATATTTCACATTTTTTTAAATAAATAAAACTTTGATTCTTCCATTGAAGAGAGGTAATTGGATTAGCTATCTTAGAGAAATTTGGAATGAATTTCTTGTAATAGCCTTCTAATCCCATGAAACTCCTTACCTCATGCACATTCCTTGGTGTTAGCCACTACATTATGGCTCTTATCTTTATTCATCCACTAAATTACCATCTATAGAGATAATATGTCCCAAATACTACACTTTTTTTTGGAAAAATACAAACTCAAACAACTTGCCAAACAACCTATGCTTTCATAATTGCTACAAAACTAGTTCCAGATATTGTAAGTGTTCTTCCTCATCCTTTGAGTAAATGAGGATTTCATCTAGAAAGGCCAAAAAAAATGACCTAGATATTATTTTAACACACTATTCATAAAATTCATAAATGTTATTGGAGCATTTGCCAGTCCAAATTATAACACTGTGAATTCATAGTGCCCATATCAAGTTATAAACATTATTTTTGGAATATCCTTTTCACAGATTCTCAACTAATGATACCCCACTCTAAGATAAATCTTATAAAATAATATTTCCCCTTTAATTTTATTAAAGATATCATCAATTCATGGTAATGGATATATGTACTTGATTATTGTTTTGTTCAACATCTTATAATCTATACATAGGATAAGAGTGACATCTTTCTTATTGATGAAGATAATTGGTGCATCCCATGGTGATACACTTGGCTGAATCATCCCTTTTGATAATAAATCCTAAATTTATGAATTTAACTCAGCTAATTTAGTGGTTTTCATTATATATGGTACCTTATATTGTGGTTCTAATCCATGTATAATATCAATCAAGAAATTAAACTAGCATTTGGGTGGCAATCTTGATAATTCTTCTAGAAACGTGTCATGAAAGTTTCTTGAAAAAGGATAATATTCAATGAATGGTTCCTTAGATTCCTCCATATAATTTATATTAATGATAAATGCCTAGCATCCCTTATTTTGAGTTTTTTTGAGTTGAATCATAGAAATATACCTTGTCTTAAACTCTCTTTTTTCACTTTGAAGTTGTGTTTGATTTTCAAAATAATATTGACACTCAACCTTCTTTAGATAATAGTCAAACTTAAATTTATTTGTCATAATCAAATTAACTCCTAGGATCACATCATATGACCCTAATTATACTACAAAAATATCCACTACTATAGTGAATTCAGGTAGCCTAATCTTTGCTTCAACTAGATACTTATTAACTTTGACCTTAGACTCATTCGCATATTATACCAACCATGCATTTGCCATAAATCCAAATTTTATATACAATTTAATAATCATTTTCAAAGCAATAAAAAATTATATAGCTCTTGTGTCAATCAAAATAAAAACTAGATGATCAAATAAAATACTTAATAGTTATATGGGTGAATCTTGATACTTAATCTGACAATTATCAATAGTTTCATGAATCCATTGATGGAATGTACCTTGATGAAAAATACAACCCTTGTTCTTTGAATTGTCTTTAGGATACTCTCAAGCATAATGGTCACCTCCACATATAAAGCAAGCTCTAACTAGTCCTTTCTTGTTATACTATTCATTTCCCTTGAAACCACCCTTGAAACCATTTCAAGGCTTCATGTTCCATGAACTATTGTTAAAAATGGTAGTCTGATTCTTGAACTGACTCTTGGAGTATCCACTCCTTTGCTTATAGTTCTTATTTTTTAAAGTTTTTTTAGAAATTCCAAAATTATTTTTGAACTTATGTTTGACTTAGGTAAGATATTATAGTTTATGTTCCTATTTAACCACCTTTTTAAACACCTGATCCATGTTAGATGGACCATGCACATCTATTTCATAACCACTTTTAGTTTTTAATCCCATGATGAATTTCATAATCTTGAACCTCTTATCCACCTAAAACTAAGGTAAATACTTAAGGATCTTGGTGAATTGCTCAAAAAATTCATTCACTGATAAATAAACTTTCTTAAGAATCTAAAAATCTACAAGATTTTGATCAAATTATAGTTTTAGAAGCCATCATGACCTCAAGAGTGTCACAAACTATTCCTAAGTGTGGTGGTTAAGTCAAGTTTCATCTCAAGCTTCTTATTTATCCACCAAGTTGTTGCTTCACCAACAAGCTAATAAGTTCCTCATATTACTTTCATGACTTCAAAATAATTCTAAATCTCAAAATATTTGTCCATTTTTATTAGCCGCACTTTAGATTCATCTCCCAATACATTACCATTAAATGTTGGTGGATTTACCTTTTTCATATTCCATGCTAATTCTACATCTACTAGAAATATTGCATCCTATGGCACTTCATCATGACTCTATTCTTGAGGATTTTCTTACTCAACAAGATGATCTTTAAGTTCCTCTTGATAATTATCCTCTTCATGGCCATGCACTTATTTTTCTATGACCATGATTCTATCCCTAGTCTCTTGAATGGTTACAAGGATTTATTTTAACTTCGTAACTTTCTCAACAATAAACTTATTTGGATCAATAGGGTGATTTTTATTTAAAGAACCCTCACCTATTATCTTAGTGCACACCATTGTTTTTCCTTCTTAACAAGAGAATAAGTTTTCATTAGTGGACACATTAAGTCCTAGAGTTTGAGCCTCATACCATAATGTAATAACCCCATTAGGTTTTACTAGAATATCATAATTTAAAAAGAAAAAATTACACATATTAATCCTATATATTTCACCATGAGAAATATAATTATTTATCTTTAAGTAACTGCATTCATTTAGTTAACCACAAGGTTTATATCTAATCCATTTATCTAAGGATCACCATGAATAGATATAATAATCATGAACAATGCTAAATAATTGATAAATACTGCATCTAAATCATTAATGAAATAATACAAATTTAGCCACACCTTTGAGTAGTGGGGATTCTAAGAGAGTTCTAAGTAGATCTAAATCATTTTTTAGGCCAATTAACCCCTTATGGATGCATTTATCTTAATATCTTTCTCATCAGGCTCCTATGAGGGTTTTAGGTAGTTTAGGTTCTTAGAATGGTTCATAAAGGTCAAGCCCCTAACCTTTGAACCAATACCATTGATTTCAATTACATGACCTCCATAAAGTATCCCTAAGTGATCAAGACCCCATGCATCTGATCAGTATAGGTGTGATTAAAAGAAGTTGTCTCTCGAGTAGCTAAATATGCATTTTGGACACCCTCAAGATAAATTAAGGCCAAAATTGAAAATATAAGTTATCCTCTAAAAAATAATGAGTCTCATAAAACCTCTATTCTCCTGTTAAATATCTCACAGTACTTGGGAAGATCACATGATCATAGGAGTGAAATTATAATCTTGAGATTCATGTGCTTCATAGGCATAGACTAGGCTTTTTGAGTACGTGACCACCTAAGTGGTCACTGTGACTATAAGACATAATAAAAACTTATTCACATATAATTAAATCCTAAAAATCATGCTATAATTCCTTAAGACTCTACCATTCATCTTTTTACCATAATGTACTATGTCTGTAAGTTGCATTATTTGTGGGGTGTCTTAGGTTAGTTGGCCTAATTGCAATATTGACTGTATACCTACCTTAACATGAGATTCATTGAGTATTAGGATGATTATTTGAGTGTTTTACTCACCTTTCAATATCTCTATGTATCCTTGATTGGGTTTGAGGTATCCACTTCATCATTAAAATAGACATTTTGCATACCAACCATACATGAGCCCTTGTTTGCCTTCCTAGATTCAATAGGGCTTAATAACCTTTGCCTAACCTTAATATGTTCATCATTTCCTATAATAATCACATGAAAGTGTGATATTATCACTCTAAAAATTATTTTTATGTGGTCATATCCATCCTACACCTTTACCTATTTTCCAAACTTGCATATTTCATTAGCTTAAGGTTAGTTTGTCTCTTGAGTCAAATTATAGGTGCTCATTAGGGAAGTCAAAATATTTATATAGGCGATGATACATGTTTGAGCATTGTATTTAACACTTTTGGTTTCTCTTGAAGTCACTAGGACCATAGCACACCTGAATGGATTCATTTCTGCCTTGAGACCATGTAATTATCCCTTTACCATCAATGCACTATAGGTGTTACTTATAATATTATAGATTCATTTTCTCTTCTTGACATTATAGTTCTCTAGAAACTTCCATTAAAATCTTGACTGAGTTGAAATCCCATTCAACCATAATTATCTCTTGACTTAACAACCTCCTTTTATGTTAAGATGTTACCTCTAGGCCTAGGATAAAAGAATGAAGTTATTAGGCATACACAAACCTCATAGATTTTCACCATGAGATGACACTATGTGGAGTAGAATCCCTTTTAAAAAAAACTAAGGTAAACCTTCCCATTCGGCAACTTTATTCAACTTTATGAACATTGATCTAAGGTGTTTGATATTTAGCCCCATATTGGACTATTACCCTTGAGATATCTTCAATACAAACCTTTAATGGAGAATATTACCAAACATGATTTGAAGGGTTAAAAATAAGTGCACTACTCTTGAATTGAATCCACTCATAGATGGATAAACTCTACAATTATCATTCACTTCTATCTCAAGGGGATGATTATGCCTATCCTTCCATGGACACACATGCCAAACTAGGTTGAATTCAATGTTATATATGACAAGTATATGTTCATTACTTGGTTCACATAAACCAATCTCCAAAGTGAAACTAGATGAGGAAAACTGAGCCATTCGAATTACATAGGTAATTTAGAGGCACCAAACATATTAATGATTGTTCATACATCATAGACCACCAATCATGAAACTATGGCCATAAAATGGAAGATCATAGGGACCCCTAACACCTCCAAGTACACTCATTCCAAATCCTCTTCTCTAGTTTGTACCAAATGAAAACCTTTGACCCTTTCTATGTTGTCTAAGGGAGTGATATCAGAGAGGAAATAGTTTTTATCAAATTTTGATCTATTGAAACCACCTAAGCCTAAAAATTACCTTTGGGGATGTTAATACACCTTCTTGAAGCATTCACTCCTAGTCACCCCAATCTATACAAACATCTAAAACTAATTTTTTATAAGTGATCTTCTTATATTTTATGTTAGACCTAAAATATTTCAATTTGAAAGAATTCTTTGATCCTTTTTTGACATGAAATATGTTAGATTTATTATTAAAACATTCTTCATTTTCATAAAACTATATAATTCCTTAAAATAACTAAAAAGGTGGCATAAAAGGACATTAATAAAAATAGACAAATATGACAAAGGCTAAAACATGTTGTATGACCCTTAAGGTATAAATTGACCTAACTTAGGACCATGGTGACCATTTTCAAACCTAAAGTATCTTATGTAAAGTTTGAACATGTAGGGACTAACCTAATTTGACTTGGGGTAAAATTTTGGTAAATATTTTGGTGATTTCTAGGGGTAGCATACTTGCTATATTAAGGACCAGTTGCCTTGACATTATATTGGGAAATAGTGTCATTAATATACTAAAATTGATGTTGATATGATTATAAAAATACAACAAACTCACATATAACACAAAAAGTAATAAACATACAAAATAAGACAACAATACACACACATGTTATCTAAGCAATTATGAAAAACACATAAACAACTCACACCAAACAATGTGCCCAAAACTTATGGAAAAAACACACCTATCTTAATATATAAAATACCTAAAAACACTTTGAGGTGAAAAACACACACCTATCCTAATATATACAAGACCTCAAAACACTTTGAGGTGAAGGACATCTTCTTCTTTGAGTCAACCAGGGTTAAATATAATGTTTCTAAAATCACTGCTGCTCCATGAGAACAAACCATCATATGATGAATGTTTGTCAATGAAAATTTTATTAAAAAGATAATCAAATGACTTACCATTTTTGTATCTTCTTCTAATTTCAAGTGTATCACTTGGAACTCTCATAAACACTCCATCTAGCTTTCCTAGATGTTTATTTGACTTTTTAGCTTACTTGACCTTTATCATGTCCACTTGGTAATCCTCAATTTGATCATTAGGAGTAATGAAACCCTTAAAAACTAAAAATATATTTGAATCATTATATTTTTTCTATTAGGAGTCATGACTTCTATCTTTTAGTTTACCAAACACTTCATGGTCTACCAAAGTTATTTCATACTTGGTAGAGACCCCACACTCTTCTTTGTGTCCATTAGGTGCATGATTATCCTCATCATCAGGGCTATATTAATTTTAAAGAGTTGCAAACTTTTCTATGGTGTTTAATTATTACCACATATAATCTACCTTTTCTTGAGGTTAATTCTCATGAATATTATCTTCTTTTGCAAGCATAACTAATGCTCACTAGGACTATCATGTTCTATTACAACTAAAATATTAACATTTTCATCCATGTGCAAAAGGTAGTTACCCCATGCAACTTGTATTAGAGTTTAATCATAATTTTCCTTAAAATACCCATAACATTCTTCATGGAGGATATATTTACCAGTACATGTTTCTTCAATGTGTTTATATGTATCAAATCCATACTACTCAGCTCCCCATTCATCAAGGTATAAGTCAGCTATGCCATCTAGAGGTGTTAGAGGTTCTTGATCACTAGGATGATCTTCTTCATCACTAATATTGGAATTCATGTTGAATGTATATGGCACATATGGATCTACATGAAATTTAGATATAGGTTCAAATTTGATTGATACTTTAGCACCATACCTAGTCCTAAATTTCATATAATACCAATCTGAAGTCAAGTATCCTCCAATCTTAATAATAAAATCTCTTGATAGCAAACGGAAAAGTGAGGTGGAACATCCATAACCACAACATATTAATAAATATTGAAATTAGGACAAATATGAAGAAAAAGTTGCAAACCTTTGATTATGCCAATTGTCTTAGCAACTGACCCATCTAGTTGTAACACTCCCTTGAAGTGAGGCTTAGACTTCAAATTCGAGTTATCAGCTACTTTTTTGGGTATGAATAAAGTAATTTATCCACTATAAATCCAAAAATTATGAACTAAAACATCTCTAATTATGATATAGAGATAAATTGGAAGAGGTTGATCCACTTTCTCATTTTTTTGGCTATTCCTCACTATTCTTCAATGTGTTTATCAAAGCTGCCCCTTTCCCACTAAGATTCTTGGTTTCCATGCTGAGTCTAGACAAATTTTATTGGATTAATTTTAAGTATATATGTATTTATATCGTATAATACATTGATACAATTACATGAGCCTTCTTCATCTACTCTACAATGTTAGTGAAAGATCCACTAACCTTAGCTTATCTACTAATATGAGTACTGTTGCCTATAACTTGAGAATTCTGAGGTGTGAAATAGCTCTTAGAATTATAAATTATTTCATATGATTGTGATTTTGGGCCAACATTATACATACCTACTCCTTGAAGTGTTTGAAATCTCATTGATGGATCATTACTAGCCCATTGAATCTCTTCAATTGCCTTTCTCTTTGACCTTGTGTTTGCAACTATAAGAATTGAGTCTTTTCTTGATTGTCCTTGGAAATTCATAACACATGAGTCTTATTGATTAAAATTTACTAAATTAGGATCTAATTGATCACTCCATTTTTCTTTCCACCACTAGGTACCTCAACTTGAGTCATCGCTATAATTGTTCTAAAATGTGTCATGAAAGATTGATTGAAGGACTCATTGGCATAGGTAAATGGATCATGAGGTTTATCCCATGGATATTTACCCTCATAATCTTAAGAAATGTTTTTTTGATTAGGCATTAATTCTTTTGAGGTGGAGGGAGCATTGGGATTATAACCATTATATGATTTTTCTTGAACTAGCTGTCCTTGACCTTGAAAGGGTGGTTTATTGCCTTGATAGTTTAGATAGGAATGATTGTGTTGATAAGGGATTTGTAAATGTCTCCATTTATGTTTTTATATTATATTATTTAAACCTAAAATATCTTTCTTAATATCCTTCACTCTTTTTGACTCATTAGATTTACTTGATTGACTAGGGGTAGTTGGCTTATGTTTTGGTGTAGGGATGGGAACAACAATAGGTGTAGAGGTTTGTAAATTAGGGAATATAGGCATAAAGGGTCTTGTATAAATATTATTGGCATGAATAAAATATTTATTAGCTCTAATGGCCACTTCATAGGCATTAGGAAATGTGTCCCCTCCCATAGATTGTACCATCATAGATAAATCACTATCAAAAGCCTTAATATAATAAAGGAAAGCATGATGTGCATTAGGTATTAAAAATATTGGAATCCTATCCCATATCTTCTAAAACCTTATGTTTAGGTATTAAATAGCTTATTTAGGTGCTCTTTATGTTGGTCAGTGTAGACACCACAAACGTGTCTGCACCTTGGTTCTCCCCCTTGGCCCTTTTTCCCACCTAGTCCTCCTTGGTCCCTAACCCACCTAGGGCTTATTAATTAGAAATTAACATCTATTTTTAATTAAATTAGGCCCCCTTTCCACCCTACCCTTGCCACCTTGGATCCTCCCTTGAATCCCTCCACCTTCCCCCTAGCATTTATTAGGCCAAATCTCACCATTATATCCCCCCTCGTCCATTTTGGCATCCTCATGACCGTTCTGCCCATGACCCCTCGCTCGGCGGCGTGCAAGAGTGGGCAGAGGCTATTTTTAGCCTCTGTGCCCATCCTGCGACCGCCGACGTCGGCGACCATTCGGCCGACGTCGGCAAAACTGCCGGCGTCGGCAGCCTTCATTATCCCCTTCTGCATCCGTTGCACCCCCGGGACTCTTGAGCTCGAAAACGGATTCTCTTGACGCTTTGGCTTTGATCTCTCCTCTATCTTGACCTCGTGCAATAGCAACAACAGGTGAAAAGGCCCTGGATCAGCATCTTCTCCTTGCAGCAACTCTTCTATGGCTCCAGCAACATCTTCTTCTCTCTTCATTCAGTAAGCTAAAGGTAAGCTAGTCTGGGTTTGTTATTTCATTGTATTCATTCATCTATATTCTATTGTCTTTTGCTCCCTCTGTCCTTCCCCCTTGAAGAGGCTGCAAAGCCTTCTCAGGCCCCATCCTCTGTGAATCCTCTTCTTCCCTGTCCTCTGTGTCTCTTTCAACTTCCTCACCCCTCTGCCAAAAAGACCTTGCAACAGGTACCCAACCCGAACCAGGCCACTCCCCAATCCGTCCAAACTTGTCCCCATTCAGTCTCAGACCCGTCCACAGTCCAGCAAGCAACCCAGACCCAACTACAGGCCACAACCCCGACCGATGCCGGTCACTTCCCCAACCGACGTCGGCAGGATAGCCGATGCCGGCAGATCAGATAACCGACGCCGGCGACATTTCCGACCTCGGCGACTGTCTTCAGCCCAACAGCTCTTTCAGGTAATCATTTTGTTTGCTTCTTTCCTTTCTACTTTCTTTGTCATTTCTATATTCTGGCATTTTGTCTTTTATCAGTCACTTATCTCATTAAAACAGTGGGTTGACCTCCCTTAAGGAAGTTTTTACACTTCTGGGAACAAGCCTTTTGCTTGGCAACCCACTGCCTATCTGTCTAACATTTTTCTTGTCCTAGTTTCCCTTTTTTTCTTGCAGGTGTCATTCCTCCACAGCCAAAGAGGAGTGCTCACAAATGTCTGGATTTACGGTGCGCAATCTTTAGTCCAGATACTTCCAAGCCTTGTCCATTACTTTCTTTTAGTTTCTTTCTTTTTAGTCTGAAAAGCGAAATTTGAGGTAGAAACATCTCTGGCACGCCCGGTGGGACCCTAGGTTCCTCCTGGGTTCCTTTTTCTTTTTCATTCATTTAGGTGCATTTAGGCTCCTTCTCTCTTATCTCTTTCTTCTATTCCAAATGACACTATAAGCAAGGACTAAAACGAATCTTTCTTCTTTGCATTCTAGACTAGTCTAAATATCATACTCTCGTCCCTTTCTCCATCTTGTCTTCATAACAACATCACATTTCGACTTGGGCATTAAAACATATTGCACTTTCATTTCTGCTTGTGCTTGCATTAGTCCACATCTAGTAACTTAGGCGCATATTGAATAAATCTAGACACTTGATGTTACACTACCGAATCACATGCACTAAAACACACATAAAACATACCTGAGACAAGGCCCGACTGGGATTTCATCACCCAGCGGATACCTTACCCGTCCCGGTGACCCTACTTGGATTTCATCACCAAGGGGGAAGCCCACTCCATTCTCTGGCAGAGGATAAACTCTAGGCGAGGTATATCTTGGCTAAGCGAGACCAGCTAACCATTGGAATCGTGAAGTGAGGGGAGCTTGCTCCTTAGCACCAGGCCACGTACCAGACCCTAACACAGATCTTTGAGCACCTAAAACAACACCCGAAACCATCTTTAGACTGCCTTCTTCTAGGACCCATTTTTCAGCCAATCTCCCTGAACATTCATCTAAGGCATAAGCCACAAGTTTCTAAGGTTAATTCCTAGGATTTATCGCTTAGGCTTGTCTGTCCTTCTCTGTTTTCCTCTTCTCATCTGTTTGTTTGAGTGTGTGTGAGGACGCTTTCTTCTTTGTTTTTCCAAGAACCTTTTGGCTCTCTGGAAAACACAGTGACCGACATCGGTTCTGCCACCGACGTCGGCTTCCCCTGTCACCGGCATCGGTTCTGCTACCGACGTCGGCTTCATCTGTTACCAGCATCGGTTATCTGACCGACACCGGCCTCATTTCCTACCGACATCGGTTTTTAAACCGACGTCGGTCTCTGTCACTGTCCTTTTTTTTCAAAACCAGCAACCTGAAGCCTATCTTTTCTCTGTCAAAAACTCCATCCTGGTTTTCTGGAACTGAGCAACACAGTTCCTGAGACCTGAACCTTCTTTGCCTTGCATGGTTTTGACTCAAAGCCAAGCCAAAGCTCTTGTCAACCACGCTAGCCGTCAACCACTTCCATCCACCCCGTCCGTGACCAAGCCTACAATGGAGTTCAACTCGGAGACCGAAAGAACTCCCGTTCGTCCAACCCCGCCGTAGACTCCCATTGTCCAAGAAGGGGACCAAGACTTCGAGCGATTCTTGGACCTCAACGTCAAGGCCTTGCAACATTATCTCGCGCATAGCCGAACGCGAGACTCCTTGGGCAATCCAATCTATGGAATGCCAACCTCCCTTGTCGCGACTACGGCTGTATCGACAGCATCCGTAGTTCAACCTTCGGACACCCAAGCCATCGCTTTGACCACTGACCAGACTTTGACCAATCTCCCAGGTGTGGCCTCCCCCTCTATCATTGGGCCCACTTCCACCAGGGTTTCGGCCTCTTGTCAACCTCAACCCGCTCAACTGCTATCCACTCCATTTCAAAACCTTGTTGTCTCTATCCCGCCTACCCTGGCCCCTATCAACACCAGGGTGGCTTCCTACCCCTTGGCCCCCGTTACCACAGTCCAACCTCTCGTGGCAACAACGGGCCCAGCTATGTCTTCTAACCAACCACCTTTAGCATCCACCTCTGCCCCTGCGATTAGTCATCCGTACATTCTACAACCGACTATGTCGCTCGCCTCCTCTAACCTCTTCCAAGCACCCTACAACTTAGGGGGCGCGCAACCCGTCAATCCATCGACAGACATCATCAAGATGCTGATGGACAAGATGACCAGTCTTGAGACCTTTGTTTCCGGCTCGCGCAACACTCTTTCATACGATCAGATCTGTAACGAGCCCATTCATCCTTCCGTCCCAATCAGACCATATCCTAGCCAGTGGGAGCTTCCGAAGTTTTCTCGCTTTCAAAACAAGGAAGACCCCCAACAACACTTGCGGGCATTCAGACACGCCTGCTACCTCATTGGCCATGACGATGCGTTACTCTTACGCACCTTTCCTATGTCTCTCTCGGGTGCTGCACTTGACTGGTACAGCTCCCTTCCTAGCCATTCTCTCTTCTCATTCACGCAATTGGCTCAGCTATTCCTCGATCACTTTTCTATCAACATAACCAAGAAAGTCTCAATCACGGACCTCTATTCTATTCGGCAATTCGAGGATGAGTCCATAGCCGACTTCGTTGCTCGATGGAGAGGCCTTATCAACCAACTCTCCTTTTCCTTACCCCAGGCTGAGCTTATTGAACTCTTTTCTCAAGCCTGTGCCCGACATATCTCTTCCACCCTGAGGGTTCAAACCTTCCGCACTTTTGACGAGGCCTTCACGATGGCCTGCAAACTAGAGTTGCGTGCCATCGAGGAGAACAAAGTCAAGTTGCGGAATAAGAATCCCAGCTCTAAGGCCAATGACTCTTCCTCTGCCAAGCCATCATCATCCAATTCTAAATCCAAGGCTTCAGCTAATGCCGTGGTTGTCAGACCTTCATCTTCTTCGACCAATCAGCCTGAGCCCTCTACATCTCAGAGCGCTACTCGGCAATTCTAGCAAAGATACATGCAGCGATGATATACTCCTCTCGGAGAATCATATGCGTCTGTGCTGGAAAAGCTTCTCAAGCAGGGGGCCCTCAATCTCCCTCAAGCCCGACCTCCACCGCAATTCGATCCCTCACACGCCATCCCTGCGTGGTATAGGGAGCATGACTTCTGCAGCTTCCACCGTGTTAAGGGCCATGACACGGAGAACTGCAAAACCTTTAAGAACATAATACAAGACATGCTCGAAAAGGGGGATCTCATCTTAGACAATCCAAATGCACCCCCTAATCAGGCCATCAACATCTTCAAACAACCTTTTCCCAATCATCCGCCAACTCAGAACAGCGTCCAGACCTTAATTGACGACAATCATGAGCACAACGTTCGAACAGTCAATACGGTCTCCCCTTTCGTCCCCAATCAACCTCTTAAGGTTAGTCCATCAATCAGTCCATCACATGTGGACGAACCTCTCTCCCCGGCTAGTTCTCCATTGACCTTTCTCATCTTGGAGGATGCCTCGGCCTTACCTGCACCTCCGGTCTCACCATCCCCCGTTCTATTGCCTATGGAGGACCCGACCCTTCTTACCCCTCAGCTGCAAGTGGGGGGCCCCGTCATCCCTGCCCTTTCCCCGCTGGAGGAGCCTCGCTCCCTGGTTTCTTCTCCACCCAGGGAAGAACCTGTCCCTCCTTCATCCTCATCTAAATCTGTCATGACTTCACCATACCCTACACCCGTCTCGTCTTCAACCTCGCAACCATCAACATCTTCCTCTCAGCCATTTTCCCGGTTAGTGGAGAAGATTGAACTTCTCCCTCCGCGGAAAGTGACGCCTCAGGTGTTGTGGGAGCGTCTTAAAGCCCTTCAACATGCCCGCGCCCTCTCATCACATGCCGCTAATCCTCCCAAGGCAGAATCTCGTCAGACTCTTGACAAAGACCAGACCCTCAAACCTCAACCAAATCCGTCCAAACCAAAGCCTGCGTCTATCTCGTCCAAACCCATCAAGTCATTTGGCGTTCGTCCTGTCTCCACCCTCACTCACCCGCAAGTGAAGGTGGACCTAGGCCAGACCTCGACCAGCAGTACTCTTCCAACCAAGTCAAAAAAGACTGCTAGACCACAGAAACGAATGCCTCCTTCTCCATCACCGTTGCCATCTATTTTGGGCCCCCATCCTTCGACCTTGGCTAACATCCTTCCCACTCTGACCTTCAACCAAAACTCATTGCCTCCTTTGCTTCCTCTGCCTACCTCCAATCGTCCCTCTCCTAAAAAGGCGTTCTCAATCACCAGGCCAGAGCCATCTCCATCTGTCACCGTGCCATCAACCCATAAGGTGGTACGGAAACTTCTTCTAACCTCGCCTAAGCAAAAGTCACCAACCTCGCGCATATCAAATAGCACGGACCCTCTATTGGGCTCATACTCGTCAATATTACGCTGACTTCTCCAGACTTCCGACATAACCCTTCCGCCCATCAAGCCTTTCCAACCTCTCGGGTCCAAGCCCTCCTGGTTCGACGATACGAAAATTTGCTTATATCATCGTACACCAGGACACGACACCGAGACTTGCTGTGCCCTCAAGGCCGTCATCCGCCGCCATATGGAGAAGGACACTCTTCTCCTTGAGGACACTCTTGACCAGACCCCGACTCCTTCCTGTCCAACTCCTTCAAACACGTCAACATCTCACCAGCAAAACATGACCCCTTTTTCGCCTCCCATTTTTGAAATCAATGCCATCCGTATAACCACTAGGTCGCAGCAGGACAAGGCCAAAGCAAAAGCTGCCATTCCTTAGACCTATCCCTTCGTCAAGCCACCCCTTGCGCCCAAGCCTAAAATTTCTATCCTTGGCGCGTCCCAACCTTCTTCATCTTCCTCTTTTGGACCAATTCACAACTCCATGCTGAAGCAGCTTCACCAAACACCAGTGAAGATGTCTCTTTACGACCTTATCCAAACTTCGCCTCAGCACCGTCAAGCCCTTATCCAAGCCTTGCAGGCAGCGGAGGTCCAACCCGAGGACCCCCAACCACTCGCTGCCCTCGTCCATTCTTTATCTCCTGTCAACTCCCTCACATTCAGCGATTCTGAGATTCCCACATCTAACACGGAAGATCAGGACGCCGCCCTCTTCATCACTGCCTACGTCGATCAGACGCGCATCAAACGCGTTATGATTGACGGCGGCGCTATCATCAACATAATCTCTACCCACGCCTTTGATCAGCTGGCTCTTCCCAAAAACTGCGTCTCCAAAACTGACGTGATCTTACGCTCTTTTAACGACACCACCACCACGACCATTGGCATAGTCATCCTCCACATTCGCGTAGGCCCACGCACAGTCCCGGAGCTCTTCTATATCATCGAAGGAGAGTTTCAATACAACCTTTTACTGGGCCGACCTTGGATCCGTGCCATGGCCTGTATCCCCTCCACCCTACACCATTGTGTGAAGTTTGAGCATGGCGGGCAAGTCCACACCATTCCCGCTGACCCTTCACCCTTCAAGACTTGCAACACCACCTATCGTCCTAACGACGTCCTCATTCCCATCAAGCCGTCCACTCCGGCACCGCCTCCATCTGCGGAAGCTTCGACCAGTTCGCAATCGGCGGTTGCCCTCACCCCTCCTCTTCAAGCGCCGAGCAAGGACCCCATGGAAGACATCTTCCAACGACTATCACTTGGGGAATACCGCTTGTTGACCCTCGACATGTTCTAAACTCCACAAGAGTATGGACGCCTTCACCTCAGTCCTAATTATGACCCTCGAATCGGGATGGTCTTACCTTATGGTCCTCCTCACTTCCAAACCAACTTTGTCTATGGGGGGCTTAATCAAGCCCCTACCTACGGCACTTCTCTTTCTTCACCTCGACCTTTCACATCTGATTTCTCATTTCTTGGCAACCCCGCCTTTGCACACACTTACCTTCACAGGTGTGCATGAAAGGGTTTTGGTTTTGGACGTTATGAGCAGGGCTCCCATCAGCCCATCAAGCCGCTCAATGATCACGATGCCAAGAAATGGTATGGCCTGGGATATCATGACCCCACTCAGGCTCCTTCCGACCTTTGTCCCAAACCAACCATTGACCAATCTCTTACAGACTCGCCCATTTCTCCTTCGTCACCTACGGAGTCGGTAGTTTCCATCCCTCCTAGTTTTTTTTTTCATAAACACCATCCGCCTGGAACCCCTGACCTATCAGCTCAATGGGGTGCCCAGGTCTCTCCCTCTCATCTTTCCTGGCATGGTAGAGGATGAGTCGGCAACCATTCACACTGTCCACTGCGTTGACGATGACGCCATCCTTTCCTACATGGGTGCCGATGACTCTTTCGTCCAGCGTTTCCTCCCTTCTGAGACCCAGGTTATGTTAAATGAATCCACCATTGACATCAACCTCCCTTCTTCTTCCGATGTTCCTCATGTCTTAAAGATTGGCCAATCTTTAGACACTCAGGAGCAGCTTGACTATGCCCAGTTCCTTTCCAACCATAGCAAGGCCTTTGCCTGGACTTACAGCGACATGCCTGGCATCGACCCTACCATTGCTACCCATAACATTGTCACCAAACCAGAGGCTAAGCTTGTTAGGCAGAAGCTTCGAAAGATGCATCCTCGCGTTGCGCTTCTTGTCAAAGAGGAGCTTCAGCGCCTTCTTTCTGTCTCCTTCATCCAACCCATCGATTATCCACAGTGGGTCTCTAACATCGTCCCAGTTACTAAAGCAACTGGGGGGATTCGGATCTGCACGGACTATCGCGACCTTAACCTAGCCTGTCCCAAAGACGACTTTCCTCTTCCTAACATCGACCAGCTTGTTGATCTCACGGCCGGCCATGAGATACTATCTCTCATGGACGGGTTTTCAGGATACAATTAAATCCTGATCGCACCGAAAGACCAGCACAAGACTACCTTTATCACCCCATGGGGGACTTTTTGCTATCGAGTCATGCCTTTTGGCCTAAAAAATGCTGGTGCCACTTATCAGCGTGCCATGACTTACATTTTCCACGATCTCCTCCACAAAATCATGGAGGACTATGTGGATGACCTTCTCGGCAAGTCCAAGCTCTGCCGCGACCACTTGACCATTCTCACAATCATCTTTTCTCATCTCCTTCAATACAATGTCCGCCTCAACCCCAAGAAGTGTGTCTTTGGGGTCCTCTCAGGCAAACTTCTCGGCTTCATCGTTTCTTTCCATGGTATCGAGATAGATCCCGCCAAGATCCGCGCTATTCTCGAAATGCCGCCCCTGACCAATCTCAAGCAGCTTCGCAGTCTACAAGGGAAGCTCCAGTCCATTCGCCGTTTCATCTCGCAACTTTCAGACCGCTGCCAACCTTTTCATCACCTCCTTAAGAAGGACGTCTCCTTTAAGTGGGATGGGAACTGTCAAGAGGCTTTTGAGGCCCTCAAAGGCTATCTGGTCTCTCCACCAGTCCTCATTCCACCTAAGGACGACCAACCCTTCTACCTTTATATCTCTGCTACCAACCATTCGTTAGGTGCCATGATCGCACACCGAGACGAGCATCATCGCGAGCAAGCGGTTTACTACATCAGCCGAACACTGGTCGACTATGAAACTCGATATACTCATACCGAGAAACTCTGTTTGGCATTAGTCTTCTCCGCTACCAAGCTCTGCCACTATCTTCTCAACCACAAAACCTTTGTCGTCACTCACACTGACCCTCTCAAGTACATGCACTCCAAGCCATACCAGAATCAACGTATGGCTCGGTGGCTCATGCTGCTTGCTGAGTTTGACTTCGAATTCATCCAACAGAAATCTATCAAGGGGCAAACCATTGCTGACCAACTGGCAGATGCCCCTCTTCCCGACAACCGACCTTCACACTGTGAGTTCCCTGACGAGTCTATCGCCACACTTTCCACCAATGACACCATCTACCAGATGACTATGTTCTTTGACGGTTCCAAATGTCAACTCGGTGGGGGTGCGGGGGTCATCCTCATCCCACTCAACGGGGAGCCCTTGCCTCTATCTTTCAAGCTTGACTTCGATTGTACCAATAATATGGCCGAATACGAGGCCTTAATTTTGGGACTTCAGACTGCCCTTTCTCTCCACATCAAGTCTATCAACATCTTCGGCGATTCGCAGCTCGTCGTTAATCAAGTTAACGGTTCATATCTCTGTAAAAATGAAGTTTTACAGAGGTATAAGAATCGTGCTGACACTCTTTTGGCATCTTTCGACCATTACCTCTTACAGACTGTTCCACGCTCTACGAACAAGTTTGTCGACACCATGGCTTCTCTTGCTTCGCATATCCCGTCTTCATCATCATCATCCCGCCTTTTTGTCACAGTGCATCGCATACCCTTGCCTTCATACATCCCTCCTCACATCGACCATATCAATACTGTCAATTCTAGCCCACAAGATGACTGGTATAAGCAACTTGTGGACTACTTGTCTCTTTCTGTCACTCCTCCCAACCTCTCTAGCAATGCGCAACGAGCTTTCATCAAGCGCACAGCTCGCTATACCATGCTAGGGGGCCTTCTCTATAAGCGAGGCTTCGACGGCCTCCTTCTTCGCTGTCTAACCTCCACTGAAGCTCCTCAAGCCATAAAGCAAGTCCACGACGGGATTTGTGGTGGACACTTCAGTGGAAACTCGGTTGCCAAGCACCTCCTTCGCCTGGGTTATTATTGGCCCACCCTTCATCAAGACTGTAGCGATTATGTTCGGCGTTGCATCAAGTGTCAGCAGCACTCTAACCTGCTTCATCTCCCTAGTCACGCCTTGCAAGTCGCTCAGGATTTTTGGCCTTTTTCTCTGTGGGGCTTGGATCTCATCGGTGAGATCAACCCTCACTCGTCTCTTCGTCATCAGTCCATCATCACTGCCACTGAGTATTTCACCAAGTGGGTGGAAGCCATTCCTCTCATCTCCACAAAAGCCGACAAAATTGCCGACTTCATCAGTAGCCACATCATCTGTCGCTTCGGTGTCCCTCACAAAATCATCACCGACAACGGCAAGTCCTTCAAAAACAAGACTGTCCAAAAACTATGCGACTCATTTGGCATCAAACTCAGCTTTTCTTCGCCTTACTACCCACAAGCAAATGGGCAGGCCGAGGCTTCCAACAAAATTCTCACCAAAATTCTCATGAAGGTGGTCGACGATACAGGAAGGGATTGGCACGTTCATATCCCCTTCGCTTTGTGGGCCTACCGCACTAGCATCCGAACCTCTACGGGTGCTACCCCCTTTTCTCTCGTGTACGGAACAGAGGCTATCTTACCTCTCGAAGTATAGATCCCGTCTCTCCGCATCTCCCTACATGACATTCTCTCCAACGACGACTTTCGTCAGGATCACTTAGCTCAACTTGAGTTACTCGATGAGCGTCGTCTTGCTGCCCTTAATCATCTCCATGTCTACCAAAGTTGCATAAAGTGGGCCTACGACAAAAATCTGCGAGAACGAGATTTTAACATCGGAGACCTCGTCCTCAAAGAGAATCAGCACGTGACCAATATGGAGCAAAGTAAACGAGGTAAATTCGCCCCCAATTGGCTTGGACCTTTTATCATCACGCACAAGTATGGGTCAGGGACTTATCGTCTGTCTTCCCTCGACGGATGGCCAGAACCTGAGCCTCTTAATGCGTTGCATCTTCGACCTTTCTTCTGTTAGTCGCGTACTCGTCTACTTGACACGTAACTTAAGCTCGTCCCTTGAGCAATCCTCATCCTCTTAATCCTCATCCCTTTCAACCCTATTCCCCTTTAACAAGTCCTCTACAACCCTTTTAGGATGCAGTGATGCTTTGTCCTAATAAAAAGGGGCGTCCTTGAGCTTCTACAGTCTTGTCCGTGACTCTCATTCCTATCAATAAATCCAAATCAAGATGTCAAAACATATCCATGGTCACTAAATCAAGTCAAGTCAAATCAAAAAGACAGACTGATCCCTCGAAGGACAGCTGTACTATCATTGCTGTATTACTAGACTGATCCCTTGAAGGACAGCTAGGCCAACTTTTCAAACATTATTAAGCAAAAATATAGACCACTCCCTCGAAGGATGGCTATGACTACTCTGGTAATAAACAACACTTTTCTTAGAAGCTTCCCGCATCGATCAGCTTCGCAACATGACCATTACATCAAGTGACATCTCTATGCAGGCTTCCCGCATCGATCAGCCTGACCAAAAAAAAAAAAAGAGTCACGGACATTGGCTTGTAGTTGTCTCAGGGTCTCCTACAAAAGGGGCAAGGTTATTCTTGCTCTTAAACTGGGTTACCCTATCCCCCTTCTATCACTGGCTCAAGGGACTTCGAGCTCACTTGAATGTCAAAGTGATTCGATTACCGTTCTAACTCAACACTGGTCATCGACGCAATGCATGAACGGGGCTTTTATTCTAATAACCCCTATCTATGCTTCCTTTCTGGTCCGTGTCAATGAAAGAGCAATTTGCCTTTCACCTTTTCTCTACACTTTGGTCACGCTTTGGCCACGTCAATTATCGACTCATCCTTAAACCCAGCCAACTTCAACATTTTTTTCAAACCAGCCTCGACATTTCCAACATGACATCAGGCATCATCCTTGTCCTTTTCGCATAGTTTCTATGGAGACCAATACCCATGGAAACTACCGACCAGACCCAATTTATGTTAAGCATAAACCAATACTTGCTGAAGCATAAATAGACCTTCTATTCATTTTTAGCATACATCCATCACGACTATGGAAACTTGCTAGGGATGAAAGCCTCTCGACCAATGTGACATCTATAGCATCATCTTGCCCTCATCATTTTGACACTTGACCACATCCAATCATCGATCAATCTTTTCCCTTCGTCCGAACTACATTGGTCTGAGGCCCTACGACCAGGGCTATGTAGGCAGCACTCAGATAACACATCTTCTGAGGTTAGCTCGACCACCCCCGTTTGTTCGTCTCTGTGATGGACAAACCTTCTCTTCTTTGACTCTTATCACACCCAACTTCGTCAACTTTGACCAAGACCAATCATTCCCTTTGATCAAGACCAATCATAGACCTTTGACCAAGACCAATCATCGACTTTGACCAAGACCTATCAATCCCTCCGACCCCCCCTCCCTTTTAAGGAGAACTACATCGGCCTGAGGCCCTGTCACCAGGGCTATGTAGGCAGCACTCAGATAACATGTCTTCTGGGGTTAGCTCGGCCGCATCCTTTCGTCTATCCATCCTCTTGACCAATGACCATTGGCGATCATGCCTATCCCCTTCGACCTCGACCACTTCCAAGACAATGTTGCCTTGGTTGTTTTTGCGTGTATGCTATTCCACGGCTGGTTAGCAGAATTGTCCGCAGACCTTTTTTTGACCCTTCACAAGTATAGGATCGCGAGCCAGTTGATCCCCACTACTTGTGACCTTTTCGTGTTTCTGGGAGCACTTCCTGAGCCCTGGATACCTGGGACACGACGACCATTTGGAGCTTCAGCTTAGATTGAGTAACCCGATCAGCAGACGACTAAATGCTGGGGCCCGGTTACTTCAATTTTGGCACTCCTTGACCCTTGACCATGCGACAATTTGACCCGACTATCCCGTGACGTGGTATACGCGCAATCACAACTTTTGCAGCGTTTTCACTCACCTCTCTCTTTCTCATTCACCTTTTGTCAAATCAGCACCCGACATCAGGTTCCTTCTCTCAACTCCTGCTTTGAGGGGGAATACATCATCCTTCACCTGGGGCAACCACTCCCTGTTTTTGTCTTGCAGTCCGTTCAGAACAACCAACAAGACAAAAAGGGGCAAATGTAGACACCGCAAACGTGTCTGCACCTTGGTTCTCCCCCTTGGCCCTTTTTCCCACCTAGTCCTCCTTGGTCCCTAACCCACCTAGGGCTTATTAATTAGAAATTAACATCTATTTTTAATTAAATTAGGCCCCCTTTCCACCCTACCCTTGCCACCTTGGATCCTCCCTTGAATCCCTCCACCTTCCCCCTAGCATTTATTAGGCCAAATCTCACCATTATATCCCCCCTCGTCCATTTTGGCATCCTCATGACCGTTCTGCCCATGACCCCTCGCTCGGTGGCGTGCAAGAGTGGGCAGAGGCTATTTTTAGCCTCTGTGCCCATCCTGCGACCGCCGACGTCGGTGAAACTGCCGGCGTCGGCAGCCTTCATTATCCCCTTCTGCATCCGTTGCACCCCCAGGACTCTTGAGCTCGAAAACGGATTCTCTTGACGCTTTGGCTTTGATCTCTCCTCTGTCTTGACCTCGTGCAATAGCAGCAACAGGTGAAAAGGCCCTGGATCAGCATCTTCTCCTTGCAGCAACTCTTCTATGGCTCCAGCAACATCTTCTTCTCTCTTCATTCAGTAAGCTAAAGGTAAGCTAGTCTGGGTTTGTTATTTCATTGTATTCATTCATCTATATTCTATTGTCTTTTGCTCCCTCTGTCCTTCCCCCTTGAAGAGGCTGCAAAGCCTTCTCAGGCCCCATCCTCTGTGAATCCTCTTCTTCCCTGTCCTCTATGTCTCTTTCAACTTCCTCACCCCTCTACCAAAAAGACCTTGCAACAGGTACCCAACCCGAACCAGGCCACTCCCCAATCCGTCCAAACTTGTCCCCGTTCAGTCTCAGACCCGTCCACAGTCCAGCAAGCAACCCAGACCCGACTACAGGCCACAACCCCGACCGACGCCGTTCACTTCCCCAACCGACGTCAGTAGGATAGCCGATGCCGGCAGATCAGATAACCGACGCCGGCGACATTTCTGACCTCGGCGACTGTCTTCAGCCCAACAGCTCTTTCAGGTAATCATTTTGTTTGCTTCTTTCCTTTCTACTTTCTTTGTCATTTCTGTATTCTGGCATTCTGTCTTTTATCAGTCACTTATCTCATTAAAACAGTGGGTTGACCTCCCTTAAGGAAGTTTTTACACTTCTGGGAACAAGCCTTTTGCTTGGCAACCCACTGCCTATCTGTCTAACATTTTTCTTGTCCTAGTTTCCCTTTTTTTCTTGCAGGTGTCATTCCTCCACAGCCAAAGAGGAGTGCTCACAAACGTCTGGATTTATGGTGCGCAATCTTTAGTCCAGGTACTTCCAAGCCTTGTCCATTACTTTCTTTTAGTTTCTTTCTTTTTAGTCTGAAAAGCGAAATTTGAGGTAGAAACAGTCAGCTACTTAGTCAATGACGAGTTGTCACTCTTATCCTTAAACCTTCTCCTCAAAGCATTACCCAATTCATCCCATATAGTGATAGATTCAAAAGATAAAGTACCATATCAATTAAGAGCCTTCACCTTGAAATAAAAAACCAAAAACCTAATGGATATATTATCCTCAATTATATGATGTATATTATAAAAGTTGGCACTGTTTCTAATGTGTTCAATAGGAGTAATGACAGTCTCAACTATGTATGAAGTGACACTTGAGGGCTGATATGGGAATGCCATCATAATGGGAAAGTATTATAAGACTATATCCATTGAAAGAAACAAAATTTAGGTTCTTTTCTATGAGATATTTAGGATTTTTTAATATTGGGACAATCAAAATCCTTCTTATAGGTCTATGAGAAAGGTAGGATCTCTTTGGGTAAGGATGGGTGCAAGAAAATCTATTTGCTTTGATTGAATAATAAATAAGATCTTGGAAATCAAAAGGAATGCCTTCATTATAAGATCTTTTTTTACCTTAGGCATGAAATAATGCCTATTCTATAACCAAGAGTCAATCACTGGAATCACTAGATACTATAAGAAGTAGACTATTACAACCTCTTTGTTGTCAAGACTAACATCCGCCTTGAACAACCTTCTTGGATCACATGTGTCACTAGGTATGCTAGATTTATTATATCCCAAATTTTCACCCTAGATAATTCAATCAAACTTTCTCAAATTTTTGATAACATGGAACTATCTTTGAATATAGGTGATTTCTACAAGAGATAGATCTCTAGATCATGGGCTAGCTTCCTTGATCTATCTATTTAGGATCTTAACTACACTAGGTGAATAACTTATTGGGGTGAAAAGGGAAGAAAAAAATATGAAATTAACCTATACTAGTGGAGGTGATACACCAAAGATATCTCCACAAACATACTTAAAACTTGCACTATGAAGGCAGATTACTAAAATTGATCTCAACTTAAGGTTCTTCTAGAAAAAATGTTTCTACATGAAGGCAGATTGCTATACATTTATAAATGTGTTGAATAAAAGGTTTGATATTAGGTACTAATAATATTATTCACACTTCAAATACACCTAATAATCACTTACATTTCATGATACTTATTAGAATAAATATTAATTACATAATACATGCAAGAGCATAATAGAAGCAAGGAGAAACAATTATCACTTGCCATCTAAATGGACTACTTGAAATAATTAGGAAAGAATTTTAAAGAATAAACTAGAATAATATAAAATTTCAAATACAAAACAATATATCAAACTAGCAGGGCTTCACCATAATAATTGTGGATTCTTTACAATGCCAAATTGGCTTCAATGTATAGAGCAATAAGAGAAGAGAGATAAATAATGACGTTGGAGAGTTATAATGCTAAGTGTCAAGTATTCAAAACTAGTTAAAATGCAATATAAGGAGTTATAAAATATATCTTTAGGTTATCCTAGACATGTGTCTATCTAAAATATAACATCCTCGTAAAGTTGGCATAGGGATACTTCATTGTCCTTCTTGAAACTGCTCTTCTTGATGAGGAGTCCAATAACTATTTAGAATTGCCTTGGAGGTCATTAAAACATATGAAATTAATTGATAAGGTGGAAAAATGATTGTTTTAGGTCATTATTCACCCTTCCAAATGATAATATTCTATTTTCCACTTGTTATTTACTTCATTGTAGTAACTCACTAGCACTCTAGGCCTAAACTCTCACACTTGTCATTGGGGTGACCTACACATACTCAAGATAATTTGTTGAAAATATGTGAGACACATATTCATAACTTATTTTTCCTCTGGTATATCATGTAAACCTCAAGAATACTCAAAACCATACTTCTCATATTCAACTAGGTAGTTACCTTGCTTCTTAATATTCTATCCAAGATTGCTTGTAATAATCAACTTAGCAAAGGATTTTTCATACATTATCAAGGTGAGAATGGGGTAAGAGGAGTTATAAAACATATCCAAACACCTTCCACCATGTCTTTCACCCATATATTCATTTTTGCACATTCAAATCACCTCAAATCTTGTAGAAAACACAAAATTTGGCCCATCCATATAAGTGATGGTATAAAATAATTGAGTAGTGGAAATAATAAGAGAGTTATAAGTAGATCAAAACCATTTTATAGGCCAATTTACTCTTTATGGATGTATTTATCTTCATCTCTTTCTCATCGGGCTCCTATGAGGGTTTTAGGTAGTTTAGGTTCTTAATAATGGTTCATAAATGATAGGACCCTAACCTTTGAACCAATGAAACTAATTTTAATTACATTACCTCCATAAACTCTACCTAAGTTATCAATACTCCATTCATATTTTTTACGTAGGTTTTAATGAAAGAAGTCTCTCGAGTAACTAGTTATGCATTCTAGACATCCTCGAAACAAGTTGAGGCCAAAATGAAAAATCTAAGTTGTCCTCTAGAAACTAATGAGTCTCATAAATCCTATATTATCCAATGAAATATCTCACATTACTTGGGAAGATCACATGATCATAGGAGTGAGATTATAATCTTGAGATTCATGTGCCTCATAAGCATAGACTGGGTTTTTTGAGTATGTGACCAATTAAGTGGTCACCATGATTGTAGGACATAATAAAAACTTTTTCAACTCAAATTAAATCCTATAAATCATACCATAGTGCCTTAACACTCTACCATTCATCCTTTTACCATTAATGTACTAGGTCTACAAGTTGCATTATTTGTGAGGTGTCTTAGGTTAGTTTCCTAATGGTAGTACTAACTATGTACCTCCCTTCACATGACATTCAATAATTAGTAGGATACTTATGTGATTGTTTGAATCACCTTTAAGGATATATGTGTATACTTTCTTTGGCTTAAGGTAGCCACTTTATCATTCAAATAGACATTTCACATACCAGCTATACATAGGCCTATGTGTGCATTCCTATATTTAATAGGGCTTAAGAACCTTTGACCAAACTTAATATATTCATCCTTGCCTCTAAGAATAATATATAAGTGTGATATTATCACTCTGAGAGTTATTTATACATTTTCATCTCCATCCTACACCTTTGCCTATATTCCAAATTTGCATCTTTCATTAGCTTTAGGTTAGTCTATCTGCTAAGTTAAATTGTAGGTACTCATTAGGGAAGTCAAGATATTTATGTAGGTGATGATAAATTATTGAGGATTATGTTTCATACTATTGGTTTCTCCTAAAGTCACTAGGACCATCTCACACCTGAATAGACTCCTTTCTACCTTCAGACCATGTAATTATCCCTTTACCATCAATGCACTATAAGTGTTACTTGTAATATTCTAGGTTCATTTTAGCTTATTGACACTATAGTTTTTTGAAATTTTTCATTATAATCTTGACTAAGTTAAAATCATATTCAACCATCATTCTCTCTTGACCTAACAACCTCCTCTTATGTTAAGATGTTACCTCTAGGCCTAGGCTACAAGAATGAAGCTATTAGGCTTACACAAACCTCATGGAATTTTACCATGAGATGACACTATGTGGAGTATAATCTCTTTTCAAAGAAAACTAAGGTAAACCTTTCCATTCTATAATTTTTTTCAACTCTATAAACATTGATCTTAGGTGTTTGATATTTATTCCCATATTGGACTGTCACTCTTGATATCTCTTCAACACAAACCTTAAATAGATAATATGACCAACCATGATTTGATTGGCTTTAACAAGTGTATTAATATTGAGTTGAAGATACTCACAAAATGATAAACTCTGCAACTATCAAACACTGTTCTTAGCTTTTATTGGTGTTCACTTCTAGTATAATGGGATGATTTTGCCTATCTTTCCATGGATAAACATGTAAAAATATGTTAAATTTAATATTAAATGAGTGTATATGCTCTCTAATTATACACACATTACTTGGTTCACAAAAACCAATCTCTAAAGTGCAACCAAATGAGGAAAACTAAACCATTGGGATTGCATAGGTAGTTTGGAGGTACCAACAATATCAATGATTGTTCATATAACATAGATCACCAATCCTAAAAATATGAACATAAAATATAAGCTCCTAGGGACCTATAACATCCTCCAAGTACACTCACTCCAAATCCTCATCTCCAGTCTATACCAAATGAAAATCGTTGACCCTTTTTGAGTTATCCAAGGGAGTGATAGGAGAGAGGAAATGGTTTTTCTAAATTTTGGATTTGTTGAAACCACATGAGAATTAAAAAAACATATGGGGATGCCAATACACATTATTTAAGTATTCACACTTGTAGACAAGTCACCCCAATCTGTACAAACATCAAAAATTGAATTTTTATAGGTGATCTTCTTCTATTTTACATTGGACCTATAATATTTTAGTTTCAAAGCCTTATATGATCCTTTTATAACATGAAATACGTTAAAATTCTTCTTTAAACATTTGTCATTTTCATAAAACTCTATAATTCCTTAAAATGACCAAAAAGGTGGCATAAAAGGACATTAAGAAAAATGGACAAATATGATAAAGGCTAAAACATGTTGTATGACCCTAAAGGTATGAATTAAACTCATTTAGGACCATAGTGACCATTTTAAAATCTATAAGACCTTACGGAAAATTTGAACATGTAGGGGTTGACCTAATTTGACCTAGGGTAAAATTTTGATCAATAATTACTAAGTCAGAATCATTTTCATGCAAGCACATAATTATCAAAAGATAAAGGAATTCATAATTTATATCTAAAAACAAAAATACAAATTCAAGTAATAACTCCTATCAAGGAATAATAAGTACATATACTCAATAAATAAAAGGAAATAATTTACAAAACATCACCTAAAGTGAAAAAACTAACTCCTAATAAGAGGTCATCACTCCAATTTAATAGAAGAAGAGATCAAACACATGATATTATACATACACTATCGGATAACAAGTTAATCGGTCTCTATCACAATTACTATCATCTTCATCATCTTCGTAAGTACATAAGAGGCAAATCATTTTGAATTTATCATGGTATTAATGGACATTAGGATAAAGACTATTTTACATTACAAGAAAATATTAAAAAAATTGTTGATAAAAGGATTATAACATTTTAAAAAAATAGTATTATAAAGAAGGATATAAATATCCAAGATAATAGCACACTCTAAGTTGGATACAAATGCAAAATCATCACAATTCATATTAGAGTTATAAAAAATTAATATTCGATGAGCAGTATCAATTATAGGTACCACAAAAAACTAACATAGGTGAAAACATATTTACAGAGCCAAAGAAATAATATCATAAGACAACTATGAATAATACTTAGCATGACACACAATTTCTTTTCTGTTAGGATGGTTCTGTTGTTTGATATTTTGTAATTAAATTTCATATGTATGTGTAATGTAAATATTAGTAACCCATTTCATTTTTAAATAAATCAACATTTTCAATACCAAATATCAAATGGACTAAACTAAAAAATTCTAAATCTCAAGTACATGAATAATATCATATTTCCACATAAGTTACTCTATCAAAGTACAAACCACATGTTTTATATTTTTGGGAAATTAGATGTTTAATCCCTAAATAATAAATGGATCTGAGTATATAAAATTAATAAATAATATACAATAATAAAGCCATTTATTTGTTTAAATAAGTTTTATTTTTACCTATTCTAAAGTTAGTAACGAGTGAGAGAAAATATAACTTAGCTTATTCTAGGCTATTATGACTGAGACAGAGTTTGATACTGGAGGAACAAGATTGGGACACTATCAAAAACTAAGACCTAGAGTTTGTTTCTTGGTTGGATAGAACCCTAAAAAATAAGACACCTTACTATCTAACACTTTAGTCCTGGTCTTGTTGCTGTTGTCTAAATTGTTCACATAGATATGATTTTTCTAGGTTTTGTTTGTAGTATCTGTGTGAGCTTGTGTACCAAATTTTAGATCCTCGATGTCAATGGAACTCCTTTTAGAGATGATTCTTCATGTGATTTTTTCTTCTATTAAATTAAATGAAACTTTTAAAAATAGTTAAAAGGGGTTAGTGTGTAAAGGATACACTAAATGCACTTCACACACCATGTGTAGGCACGCTGCCTACATACTAATACTCTAAGGAGGGATCAAGCTATATGTAGTTCTCCCATTGAAGTGATTGGTGCAATAATGTGATGAAAATTTAAGTAAATGAAAAATTTGGTGTACTTGAACTGACTAAGGATTGGTATGAGGGTTTGAATATGCTTAAAATATTGTTGAATGGTTCTATGTAGAGAATAGGGATAAGTGATTGAGTGATCTTGCTAGTATTCTTCCTTCTCTCTTGTAAATGAATGCCAACCATTATAAATGGAATTTGAATGGAATTTTATATGGGATTTAATGATCATGGGTTAAATTAATTTGCATTATGTTGACATGAATTAGGAGAAGGATTTAATAAAATATGATTGTTAGAACCTATTTTGCACTTAGACAACAATGCTAAAAAATAGACACCTTGGGTTTCAGTGCTCGTATCCAAATTGGGCACTATTTTCCAAAGGGAATGATACCTATGGATATGGATCTTGGATTAATATATATGCTTGGGTCTGAAAGGGTTAAGTCTAAAAGGCTATGGATGACTGAGAATTAGTAAAAGAAGAACCTAAAAGGGTTGTGCAAGCAAGTAGGATGACCTATAGATTGGATGTCATTAGTCATACTCAAGTAACCAAATTTTGCATTTTATATGACTAAACCACATAAAAATGAACATATAAAAATTATAAATATTCCACATGAGTCTAAAATAATAACATATACATAATAAATGCATATACATATGTTTTATAAAATTATAAGATGACCAAATAATCACTCTATAATGGGATCCTTGCCTTATCCATTACCACCACCCTCTACTAATAATTGAATTTATGAATAAAAATCCCTATATTATATACTCATTATCTCGAGTGAGATTGAATCCTATGCTCAAATTTGTTGAATACAACCAATTACATCTTTATTGCCACATGATCACATTGTAACTAAACATACTTATGAAAAACAATGTGCCCTAGATCCATTGATGAAGTTGGAAGTGTAATTTTATACCTCATGAGCTCTTACCTTAATTGATTATTCTCAATGAGAATTTCATCTCACTTAGCTACCATACATAATTCACTACTACCACCAAACATAGGATTCCATCAATATAGTTTCATGATCACATAAGGATCATGCTCTCCTATAATGTTTGTCACTTACTCTAAAATCCCACTCGAGACTATCTCACTAGGAACATGTTATGTGAGAACCTAGAGGGATGTCTCTTTGATGACCTAATAATAATCATTATCCCTACAAGAAATCAAATTAATATCAACATATCTTTGAATGCCCCAAAACCTTATGTAATAATATTTGTACTTATGCAATAAATTATTTTGACCTGTATTATATATATTTTTGGTATGGGTAAATGTGAGGGATTTTAAAGACCCCAAAACCTTTCATTATGGATAATAAAAATATTTAAATACTAAATCACAAGAAATTACTTTACCAGTGACTCACACAAAGTCCCGAATCCAAAAAGAGTCTAAATCCCCTCAAGAAACCATCAAAAAATTATTAGCAATACCTTAAAAAATATATACAAATATAAGAATAATCTAATAAATAGTAAACCAAACTATAAAATGGATAAAATAATGACCATAGTCAACAAACTTGTCACAACACTATAGGATAACCAATGCCAATAAATCAACAAAATTGGTTGGATCTTGAAACTGGACCAATAAAACATAATTATTATAAAACATGACCACCAACTTGTATGATGAAATGAACACAAACCAATAAATTAATAAAAAAATATTCAAAATGTTAAAAATAAAATCAAGAAACCTCTCACAAGGCATCCATGGATTAGGTCCATCCACTAGGGGACCAAACATGGGTAGGTAAGACCATCCATATAAATTCAACATACCTCTCCTGTCCAAAAATATTTTGATAATATTTTATAACCATTACATAACATGAAGCTCATTTATCTCAAATAATACTATGATATTCATATTAAGACCAAGAACCAACAAATAATGTAGTTTCAACTCAAAACTCCCAAACCTTAGAGGGTGGGAACAAAGCATAACCCCCACATAAACTTGGATGTCCTATGGATATTGAAATAGTTTACCAAGAGATTCAATAAAGTGGTACATAGCCAAGATAAGTGCTTTAAATCCCCCCAAATTTGAATAAACACACCTATTGTAGCTTTGAATCCCCAGCTAAGTCTCACAAACTTCAACCTCAAAGGAGAAAAATAATGAAATACACATGACGTAGATCTATTTTACCATAGATTAAGCTGCATATATGAGAAACCATTAATGAAAACTTTAGATAAAATTACCTTAAATCCAAATTAAAAAATCCAAATATTTTTAACAAAGTCTTTCCCACAACAGTCCATTAAAAATCTCACCATGTTTAGCCTCCATCAAGGCTTTACTTGGAGTAGCTCGCTAAAAATATGATATTTTTATTGTCTCAAGATTTATGGAAGACCATCCATCCACCATCATAGGGGTTATAATTTATATGTTCCAAGAGATCAAATTCAAAAATTTGACTTGGGGGAACCTAATTGTTCCTCCAAAAAATCCCCAAAAGAGCTTAGAGAGGAATAACTACCATCTTAACCACCATCCCATTGGGTCCAACATGGCTATCTCCAAACATTAAAGTGTCAATATAGATTAAAAAATAAAGACCCTTTAAATATATTTTGGTTTAGATGTCAAGGCTAACACAACTACAATAAACCTTCTAAACTACACTATTTTCACCAAGGCTTTAATATGAATCCTTTAGATGATCAAGTCATCAATAATAAGCCATAAATCTAGACTTATGTTATCATGATTTAAACACTCTAGTTAATGGTATTCAAACAATGAAAAGGATAGATAGGGAGTGGGTGATGAGAGTTTACACTCATGGGAATTTTGATCTAGGAATTTGACTCAAGAGATGATGGTTAGTATGGTGTTAGTTCCAAAATGAAAACAAAATGAAAGAAACACACTAACTAGCATAATATTCTAGGCCTAAATACTAGGGAGAGCTTAGTTAGCAAACATGAACGAAACACATAACTAAAATGAAAAATTAAACTCTCTTTTACCTTCCTTTGATGCTCTAAAATGCTTGTTGTAGTGGCTTGCTTAGCTTATTCTCATGAAGTCCTTGGCAATGGAAGCTTGTCTACCTCCATCTCTCCTCGGCACCTTTAGCTTATGGCTTGGCTTGGTTTTAAATCAATTTGGCATGGTAACACTAATTTCAATAGCTTATTGAAGATATCTGTGTATTATAAATTTGCATCAAAAATAACCTAGAAATGATGTTGATGGCTTCTCTATTTATAGATTTTTGAGAATGTCTAGATTCAACCTGAACCATCCATCCTAAGATTGAGATGTGTGGTTGAGGATTAATTCAATTTTTGGAATTAATTTTATAATTATCCCCATCAAGACATTGGAAGAATGGGAAATTAAGAGGCACATAGGGCATCATGGAAGGCATTGATGAGGCATGGAGGGCATGAATCCTGATATTTGTGGCATTTATGGCCTAGGGATGTCTTCCCAAGAAATGAGGTCACCTAATGATGTAGATATTTAATATCCATTTCCAAAAATAATTATTCAACAATTTTTCATGGAATTCTTAATTAGGCCTTGATTTGGGATAATTAGCTCTTAAGCATGATTAAGCACTTTGTGCACAAATTACTCAAATTGATCAAAATGCCTTGTTATTGGTCCAAAATTTGATTGGATTAGAATTAAGAGTCCATGTCAGATGTGTTGGATCCATATTACAATTTATGATGTTACCAATAGAAAATTACAAAGGCATGTGTATTTTGCAAGATATTTGATAGGAAAGATCAATCTAGAGCACCTAGGTGCAAAATTGGCATTTTGACTCGAAATGATCTAATCAAAGTTAACTGGCCTATAGATTGCATTACCCCATTTAGGGATACCCTAGCCAAAATAGGCACTTGAATATGTTAGTTTCACATCATTTATCATGTTTTAGTGTTTTTAGGCCAAATTATACATTTTAGTAGGAAATTGGCCAGAAGCCTGGTTGGAGGTCATTGGTGGCTAAATTTAGGTGTCTATAGTTTGCCCCTATTTGGGAAGGCATTAAAAGATATAAACACAGTAACATATTCTCAAAGAATGAAAATGTCCTATATGCCTATAACTATAATGATGATAAACTAACTATATGATTCCCCTTTGAGGGAATGGTTGACACAAGTAGGTTGCAAAATGGTCCCTCAAAAAGAAAAAAGTGAAACAAGGGGACCAAGGAAAGGAAATATGATGGGGTGAAAACATAATGATATTGAAAAAGTAGTCAAAATCCCTGATAATGCAAGTGGGACAGTGTACAATGGTTTGCCCAAAGGTGGTTATAAGCATTATACCCTGATAGTGGCAACGTGGTATGATAACATAATGATTTTCCCAAAGGTGATTATAATAATTGAGAAGATAGAGATGATCTAGTTAGGATAGATAAACAAGATAATAGCATGCCCCTGTATAGGTAGAAAAAGTAATGTGGTGATAACATAATGATTTGCCCAAAGGTGGTTATAATCATTGAGAAATGTAGGTGGGATGGTGTTCAATGATTTTCCCATATGTGGTTATAATAATTGGACCTTGATTATGGAAAATATGATAAACTTGGTCGAGGATGATGATAAATTTACACAAAGGGTAATGATGAATTGGAACAACCTACTAGTAGCGAGATGCATGTTTAAACTAATAAATGTTAAAATTCTTTCATGGTTAATTACTCTGTTTGGGATATGATTAGGAGTGAATAAGGATGTCAGTGTTGAAGAGATGCCACCATTGTTGAATATAAATTTTTAAGCTTAGGTTTGTTATATCATGTGTCAATAGGCATCATGGTATAACATCATGAGGACTTAGCTGAAATATGCATAAGGACTGACTCCCATAATCCAATACTCAATAGAAAATAATGCACCAATGATATAAACCATGATGATAATGTAAACATATGAATATGGATGGATTTGAGTATAAGTTTGGGTAAGGAATCACCCAATGAACAAACATAAATTGAATCAAGATAATAGTGTTGAAAGCAAAAAAATAGATAGACAAACAAATAAAAATAAGTAGAAATAAATAAATAAATAAATAAAGCAATTGAAACCATATGAACATTGACCCTAGAAAATAGGTGACAACTAAACAAAATTAGGGAATAGAATAAAAATAATGGGATGGATGAGATGTGTCCATATGCACTAGGAAAGTGGATGCTACCTACATAGTTTTATAGATGTAATATCCAATAAAAAAAACTATAAGCCAAATGTATTTCTCTTAGGGAATGAGAAGAATGTGATAACTGATGAAAAAAATAAAATGGATGTGAGAGAAGAATTAGAATGGTCTTAAAAATGGCAAGAGCATGAGAGAAAAGGCCAAAAAGGATGGGGAAACTAAATGACAAGTGATTTGCTTGTAACTTAGTAAGGGTTTCTAGAATCCTTAAGGCAAATAAGTAGTCAATGTTTTTGTTCTTTTCTAACAATTTTTGAAATGTTTTTTTATAATTTTTGAAGTATCTCAACTCGATCAAGAATGAAGAGACACTAAATGGTTCAAGCTCATCAAATGATGAGAGCATTCAAACTTAGGTTACTCACAAAATGGTGAGAGTGTGGCTTAGGTTTCTCACAAAATAGTGAGAACATGGCTTAGGGTGATCACAAAATGGTGAGAGCATGGGGAAAAGGGTGACTGAGTTGACCTCAAAAAGTATTGATAACTACCTACATAGTCCTAGAGTAGGACCTTAAGTCACTATAATTCATCCCTACAGTAAAGAAATTTGACTAGTGTAGCAGTCAATTCAAACAAAATAGGCACAGTTGGTAAAAATGCATAGTATGACATAAGAAGTGGCAAGTTGGTATGCCAAAGCTTAATGTTGCCCCTAGTTTTCCCATAGGTGGTTATAACTAGGACATAATGGCATAGATCAATGGTACAAATTTTCCCAAAGGTGGTTATAATTAGTAGCAAGACCGGTGGTAAGAAAGGAATAAAAAATGAAGGATGCAATTGCCAAAACTTTTGTCACACTATCCCAAAATACAATCTCTATTTGAAGTACTTGAACCAACTAATGAAAATGATCAGATAGCTTGATGCTGAAATTACATAACAAATGGAAAAAACCAAGGTTAAGTGGGCTAAGATTTAGAACCCACTGGATTGATAGGTTGGAAATAAAAAGTGGATACGGTGAAGAGGATGAATAAAGATGGTATTTGTACAAAGAAGAATAGTGATAAAATGGCATAACTAAAATAGTCTATATAGACAATACACCTTAGCACTCAAGCATAGTACCACTTGAGATGAATAATATTCATTAACTCAAGAAGTTCATCTCCATCTAGTGTGGTAAGCATGTATGCTCCTGATCCATAATCTATAGTAATGATGAAAGGCCCTATCTAGTTTGGTTTGAATTTTCCTTTATGCTTCTTATCAGCTGTGGTATTCTTTTGGTTTTCTTTAAGAAAAAAATCACCAAGTTTAAATGTTTTATGCTTAACACATCGATTATAGTGTTCTTTAATTTGGTTCTGATATGCTTGAAGATTATTGAGTGCAACTGTGAGTTTCTCATCAAGGAGGTATTGCTCCTGCAGGTAAGCTACTTGATAGTCATGATCATCTAGGACATGCTTGAAAGAGATACATAGTGAAGGCAATTTGACCTCAATGGGAAGGATGGATTTAGTACCATAACAAGTATAGAGTGGCTCTTATGGGGGTATGATGATTGGTATGGTAGGTCCAAATGATAGGAAAGATCTATAGGTGCTAATCATGAACAACATCATTGACAATATTTTTGAAAATATTGACAATGGTTTTATTTGATGCTTTAGCCTAGCCATTACCTTGAGGGTAATATGCTGGAGAAAAATGTTGTGTGATGTTGTATTCAGTATAGAGCTAGTATACATCCTTATTATTGAATGATCCTCCATCATCATATATAATCTCAAATGGGATACCATAGTGGCAAATGAGATGGTTGAAAATGAATTTGGAAATTTGCTTTCTATTGTTCCCCAAAAATAGCTATCATTTTTGGGACAATATTTGAACAATTTTGGTCTTACAGACCAAAATTATCTCTTCTCTTTTCAAAATTTGTCTTGGGCATTCAAATTCCTCATTTTCAAAGCTTCTCAAAAAATCTATGGACTCTACAGGGTTGAATCTACGGACTCTGCAGGCTTGAATCTACTAACTCAGTAGAAAGGAAAATATACGGAATCTACAAGTAAGGTCATTTATACAGGTTCAAAGGCTTCTACAAGTGGTTTTAATCAAAATAATTGGTTTTCAATACTTGGTCATTTTTTGGGATTTGTTCAGAGCTTCAGTTCAATCAAAAATCTCCATCAGCAAGCATCTGAGTGCAAAAAGTGGCTTGAACCATTGAACCAACAGGTTTAAAGGTTCAAGGTTCAATGGCGGGTTCAACCAAAGGAATAGTTTAATGGCTTAGTTCAACCAAGTAGTTCAACACTTTATTTCACTCAGGTGGTTCATTCCCTTCATTTCAGTGTCTTTTGGTTCAACCAAATAGTTCACTCAGTTGATTTCATTCTTTCAGTTCATCCTTTGGTTCAACATCTCAAGGTTCAACATTTTGGTTCAAAGACATGGTTTAAAGGCAAGTTCAAATGGATAGTTCAATGCAAAAGGAAGCTTCCTGAAGGACAAGTGCCCTTGAAAAAGACACTTAATACATAAAAGCACCCTTTGGAAGGGTCATTTTCAAAGAAACTAAAAGGTAATTCTTTCAGATTTGTTTAAGGCCATTTAAAATTGGCTAAGGCATATTTCTTTTAGATTTTTAACTGAAGGAATTCTTTCAGAAAAAAAGTCTGAAAGAAATCAAAGAAGCAAATGTGGGCAAAATCCAAAATCTTTCAAATATTTGGTGAAACAAAAAATTTTGTGGACTTTTGTCTGCAGGAATTTTCCCTGGGCAAATTGTTCACATGAATTTTCTCCAGGCAAATTATTTGCGGGAATTTTCTGTGGGACAAATGTCTGCAGAAATTACCCATGGGAGAAAACACCTGGGAATTTACTCGAAGGATAGTCTGTGGGAATTTTCCTTGGGGATTTGTCTGCATGAAACATTTGCCTAAAGGAAGCCTCAAATAGAAAGCCTAGGGAAATATTCATTCGTGGGGACCGCCAAGGCAAAGGGCTATTGAAGGACCTTGAAGGGCAGGTGCCCTTGCGGGGGACTCTTAGCGGCCAAAGTAAAGGGCCCTTTCTAACTCATTCAAGAATCACTTCTTAAGGCCCGAAAGGGCAAAGCTAAAATCCAAAAGAAGACCAAAGGGTGATGTCCCTGAAGACATCAAATTCAACACATCTGACTATCCATTGGAAACATAGTGACGGGCATGCAAACGTCAAATTGAAGACAATGAAATAGCCGTTGATCCTTTGAATTCATAGACCTGAATGCATTCCTAGAATTCAAGACCAAAACCAAAAAAAAGTGAGGAAAGGCAGAATAATGAATGAATCCAAGACCTGATTCAATTAACCAGAAAAGGAAGAATGATGAAGACAAGATCAGACTACCAAGTGGACATTGAAAGTTGTAATCTTTCAATTGCATGGCTTGTTTATCTACGTTGAGAAGATAAAATGGGTAAAAGGCACTAAAGTTCCAACTTGTCTTCCTAACAGTTCCCAATGCATCATGATGTATTACTATTACCAAGTCCTTAAAGTGGCTATTTTAAGGGACCCTCTCTTATTGTAAAATATCTCTTTTTTGACAATCTAAATGAAACTCTGCCCAAATTGAGAGGCATCATTAAGACTTTGTGATTAGTCTGTTGATCATATTTTATTACTGGAATAAGAAAGCAAGGAACTTTTTTAGACTTTGTGTTGTGATATATTTGTTGTTAAGGAAACTATTCTTATGTCTATTTCCTTGATTTATTTTTTGTTCCATTGATTTAACAAGCAAGATTAGTATAATTAGTCAGGAAGTTATCCTGAAGAATTAACTGTGGAGAGACTTTGTGCCCCCATATCTGCCTTCAGTGTGTTTCTTTACATTGTTGTGTAAGGATTTTGATAAGACCTTGTGCCCCCTTCATCCTTCATATATTACTCTTAAGCATTTCAGGTAGAGACTTTGTGCTCTGTCTCGATTTGCTGGATACTATACTCTCAGTTACATTCTACTTTTATTTCCAAGAGTATTCTTGTGGCTGGCTGAATAGTTCTTCTAAAAGAAGAGGAGTGTTGTTTGTCATTCCCTTGAGTTTTTCCTTTGTTTTGTATACATCATCTCTGAAAAAAGAGAGATGGATGTCTTATCCTACCATTTAGTATTATTATTTATTTATACATATGCATAGCATATCCACAGGGAACCTCCCCTTGATGAGAGGAGAGAGCAGTCTCCTTCTAATGTGATAAACTTACACATTTGGATGACTAATCTACCTACTTTGGCTGATCAGACCTATTTTGTTTACCAGTACGCTGATAGACAAAATATTCAACCAACACTTTCTAGTCACATAAGTAAGGGGTATAGCCTCAACCCACTTAGTAAAATATTCAGTGATGGTAAGGATATGTTTATGGCTATTAGATGAAGTTGGGTTAATCTTCCTAATGAGGTCAAGTCCCCATGTAGAAAATGGCCATGGTGTCAACATCGGTTTGAGATTTTTTAATGAGGCATGAATCAAATTAGCATATCGTTGCCATTTGTCACACTTTTTAACATATGCAATGGCATCTACGTCCATTATGGCCCAATAATAACTAGTATGCAAGAGATTTTTGGATATGACTACCCCATTAGAATGAGCTCCACATACTCCTTCATGAACTTCTCTTAATGCTAGTGTAGACTCTATCGATGTTAAAAATGAAGCAGAGTTCCATCACAACTATGATAGTAAAGTGTGGATCCAAGTAGAGTATAATGAGTGGAATGATGAATAAAGGCCTTGGTTTATTTTTGAGATAGTTTAGGTGTCATAACTTGGTCATGAAGGTAGTTGTAAAGGTCTGAGTACCAGATAGAATTAGGATCAATAATATCACAAATCATTGTAATGATTGAAGGTTCATGAGCTAGTGCTAACAAATTATTGATGAGGAACTGATACTCTCTAGCTCTATCAAATTTTTGAATCAAATAACCAATAATAGCCATGGAATATTTAGTTTGGTTACCAGCCCTTGGTATGTGCTCAAACTAAATATTAGTAATTTGTTGCTTAAGAATGTTGACCATGGCTTTATATAGAACCAGCTTGTCATCTTTGGTCTAAAAATGATATGTGACCTGATTGATGATTAACTGAGAATCACCATAAACTTTAAGATGAGATATGTTCCAATGCACTACTTTTTGAAGTCCTACAATAAGTGCTTCATACTCAACCATGTTGTTTGTACAAGGAAAGCTGATTCTAAATGGTTTAGGGATTAGATCCCCCTATGGTGTAATAAATAATAAGCCTACCCCTAATCTATATGAAATAAATGAACCATCAGAATATAGCTTCCAAGGCTAATCCTCAAGGGATGTGTCAATGGAATTAATTATGGATTCATCAAGAAATTAAAATGCGAGTGGTTGTGTGTCTGTGAGAGGTGTTTCAACAAGTTGATCTACAAGAACTTGTCCCTTGATTGCCTTTTGATTGACATACTCTATGTCAAACTCACTGAGAATCATGATATATTTATCCATTCTACCTTGAAAATCTATTTTAGATTGTAGATACTTAAGTGGATCTACTTTTGAAATGACCATGGTCTTATTATTCAACATGTAATGGTGTAGTTTCTGAGTTATGAAGACCATGACTAGACAAGCTTTTTTAATAGGTACATAGTTATGTTCATATCTAAGCAAGGTAAAACTTAGGTAGTATATGGTGTGCTCCTTTCCATTTTCATCATATTGATGCAAGAGTGCCCCTATAGCATGTTTGGTAGCTAATAGGTATAACAAGAATGACTTTCTTGGCATAAGAGGTAATAAAATAGATAGATTAACAAGATAGTCTTTTAGTTATTGAAAAGATATTTGGTAGTGATCATCCCAGTAAAATGCAACTCCCTTGTTCAAAAGGTGTGTAAATGGATGGCACTTATCTACTAGCTAAGAGATGAAGCATTGGATTGACTGGATCTTACCTTGAAAACTATGGAGTTTCTTTAGATTGGTTAGTGGTGGCATCTTGGTTATAACATGGACTTTAGTTGGATCGACTTTGATACCTCTATGAGACATGATAAATCTAAGTAATTTTCTTGAATTTACACCAAAAACACATTTCTTTAGATTGAGTCTTCCTTTATACTCCTATAATCTTTCAAATATCTAATGTAATATTGTTGGATGGTCAGCCTTGGTTTTGGATTTTCCTAATATGTCATTGACATAGTCTTCAACAATATCATGCATCATAACATGTAATATAATAGTCATGGCCCTTTGATATGTAGCTCTATAATTTTTAAGGCCAAATGGCATTACTTGATAACACAATATTCTCTATGGAGTGGTGAATGATATTTTATGTTGGTCTTTTGGTGCTATTCAGATTTAGTTGTATCTTGAAAAGCCATCCATGAGTGAAAACATTTCATAACTTTCCATGGAGTTGATGATCATGTCAATATTAGGCAAGGGAAAATAATATTTAGGACAAGCTTTGTTGATGTCTCAAAAATTAGTACAAATTTTTATCCCTTTAGGTTTTTTACTAATAGGTACCACATTAGAGATCCATTCTGAGTAGTCAATGGATCAGTTACATCCTATTTATAAAAGTTTTTCCAACTCTTTCTTTACCAATACAAAAATATGAGGATGAATCTTACGTAGCTTTTATTTTACTAGTTTGGTGTCAGGATTAACCACAAGGTGGTACAGAACCAAGGTGAGGTCTAAACCTAGCATGCCAAAATAGGACCATGTAAAGATATCTATAAATTCTCCCAATAGAGATGTAAAGATGTCATGTTCCTCCTCAGTGAGGGATGCTCCTAATTTTATCCATTTTAGGTCTAATGGAGTCTCGATATTTACCTCTATTATATCTTTGAATAGAAGGGTTGAACCATCTTCTAGGATAGTAGGCAATGACTCAAACTATTAAATTATGTCAGGGTCCTCCATTAGGACTTGCTCTTCAACTTCTCCTAGGCATGATGAATTTGAATCCCCTAATGGGAGATCTGGCTATGTAATAAAAATAGTAAAATATTATTAAATATTTTGATCAAATACTTATTTTTTTCTCAAAATTAAACTTGAATCCATAGGCAAGTTCATCATTAGTGGTCTCCTGGTTTAAATTCAAAGAAGAATGAACACCCCCATCTAATGGCACCTGAAATAGGTTTTCACCACTAGACTGGCCTTTATCTTTACTTTTTCCCTAGTTAGAAAGTGCCACAAAGAGGTTTTCACTTTGGGACCTCAATGTTTTATTTATTTATTTTTGACTAAGGGTGTTCACTCGCTTTCTAAAATAGGCTATAGGATTCAATGTGATTGAGAATCCTAATTTGTGATCTCAAAATGAATCATTGTCTCTAAGACCTAAAAGTCATTGAATGCCTCATCATTTTAAAACTCATCAATCGGTAGGCTGGATTCTTGTTGGTCCTAATCTATAAATTGGGGATAATATAATGGAAATGGGTTATGATGAATGGTCAGGTTAAGGGTACAAATGGAATTGTTATGAAACAAGTTGGTTTTAACTAGGTTATCAAAGGCGAGGCAATGATCGGACTCTACTTTGTTGTTGACATCATCAACACTAGTCATTGGTGATGGAGTTTGAATAAGATATATGGGGTCACCCCTAGGAGGCTTAAATCCAAGTCCATAAGGTCTTTCATACTTAGTCACAAAATTTGGCTCAATAGTTCCTTGCTAATTCAATCCAAGGCATCTTCCTTTATAATTGGGACGCTCCATGATCCTATTAGGAATAGGATACTTTGAATTTTTATAACAATCAACTTGGTTTTCATTGTATAACCATGATTCATCCCCTTTAAGAGGGTCAGGTCCTAGGCTAGATGTTGGTACAAATATGATAAGTCCCTTATCTTTGTTCTTTTATTTCCAATGCATATGTGAGATGACTTTAGGTCACCCAAAGGTTTTTGGATTCTAAGGAAGATTGGTAATATGAAATTTATCATGGGTCACATACTCTCCTAATCCATTATCTGAAATGGTGAAGTGATTAGAAGCTTTAAGATGTGGCATGTAGGAAATGGAATCGAAGGTATTAGGATTTATGCAATTATCTAGTGAAGGATCAATAAGTATAGCCTTTCCTTTATCTTACTTGAAACTTAGATTCATGCCATGCTAATAATTGTATCTTTGAAATTTGGCCTCTAGATGTTTATAGTGTTCATATGGGTGTAAATCTCTTAGAATATTCACTTCCATCCTTAAGTGGGAAAACTTGATACATTGGTGTAACATTGATGGGACTGCATGAATCTCATGCAACCAAGGCCTGCCTAGAAGAATATTGTATGATAACTCAAGATCAAGCACATGGAAAAGTGTATCACGGGTCAAAGGCCCAATGATAATTGGAATGATAATGGTACCTTTTGATTCTCTTTCCTAATTATCATAGGATTTGATGGTTATTGTTTCTAGCTAAAGATCTACCATTGTGTACCCAAGAAGCTTAATGAGCTTTAAAGACGCTATGTTGAGGCTAGATCCATTGTCTATAAGGACACATTTCACTTTATGCCATCATAAATAAAATTCTATGTATAATGGATTATTATGGAGTGGGCCAAGAGAAGACATATCATTATGGTTGAATGTGACTTGTTGGGTTAGAGTTAGGCATCCAACCAAAGCTTGAAATTTATTAGGGGATATGTCACTATCAATAGTGGATTGGATCAAAAACTCATTTAAGATGTTCTTGTGTATTATTGACATTCTTAGCAAATATAAAATAAAAATTTATGATGGTGTCTTCTACAATTATTCCACAATATCAAATTTCTTGTCTTGGTTAGTAGTGAATGATTTATTCTAAGGATGAATGGTTGGTTGGATGATAGGTAAAGTGGCAGATAGTTATGGGCCTAGGATAGTAATATTCAATCTCTAAGTTATAATTGCATAATAAAGATTAAATACTAGACTAGTATTATGAATAAATGTTGAGAATGGTGTGGGACCAGACATGACAAGTCTTGATTGCTGGTGCACTCACATGTGGTCACATAGTAAGGATGTGTTATCGATATAAGGTCCAAAGGGGGAAGTCCTAGTTTGCTAGTTTTCCTGCATGCATTCCCAGGTCAAAGAAGGATTATCCATGTAATTTGGTTGGATATTATTTTAAAATGGTCTAGGTTGATTAGTACTTGGTATAGGATTAATGGAGATGGTATTAATGCTACCCCCTGTAATATGACCTATAACCCTGTTATAGTCATGTGTAACTGCATGGTAGGTTTGTTGGGTGTTATCATTCTAACCTTGGTTTTGTCCATTTTTCTATCATTATGGGTTCTACTACTGATTTTATTGATTCTATTAGTTTGACCTTTGATTTTGATACTATTAATTTTGTTACTACACTGGTCGTTATTATTGTTGTTACTAATTATTTTGTTTCTATTAATTGTTATGTCAAGAAAGGGGTTTTGATAAATCCCAAGAGTTTGATTAGAAGTGGAAGCACCATTATCTAGTTTTATCTCCCTATTATCCAACATATTCTCAATTAAATGCTAGATTTGGACACATCTTAGATTATGCCTGTTAACCCGATGATAGTCATAGAATTCATTTTCATAGTACCAATTAAGATAAGGAATGCCTTGCAGATAATGATTTGGTATAGGCCAACTAGTCAAATTATTGGTAACAAGCTTGAAAATGTAGACTTAATAAGTTATCATAGATCACTAAAAACATGACGTACAGGCATGATTCTCCTAAGAAGAGGGGTTGACAATGGTGATGGTTGTTGTATTTGTTGTGTAGGTCTTGGTTGTTACACTTGTGGTAGTGGTTGGAAAGGTTGTTGGGTAGCAGTAAGCTAAAAAGGTGGTGTAGATGATGTTTACACCATTTATACATGACATGATTTAGTTACTCCATTTCCCACAACATTCCTACTATGGTTGAATTGATCTAGTCTTTCTTGGTTATTGGCTTGTGCCAATTGTGATATTGGCACTTGAATGGGATGTTGATGTTGGTCATTTCCATGATTGGTACCTTGATTTTGATTAGTTTAAGTAAGCTTGATGACTCCTTTATTGATGAGTGCTTGTTCGATCAACAAACCTTTATCAGTGATCTCTTTGAACATATGTGCACATTGTAGCTCTAGATGATATACTATCTCACTATGCAAATTTTTGGTAAACACAACATCTAATTATTTATCTAGTATAATATGGGTGAAATAGCTTGCAAGGGCTCTCCATTACTATAGATAACTTGCAAAACTTTCACCAGTTTTTTTCTTTGCTTGCATTAAGTCCATTAATGAAATCTCATGCTCAAGATTAAAGCAAAAGTGCTGCATAAACTTATCAAAAAGATCATCAATATCCATTACTAAATTTTTGGGAAACTTTAAAAACCACTCTAATGTTTGTCCAACGAAGCTTCTTGAAAATAACAGTAAAAGGTATATGTTTCTATATGCTACTAGTTGACATGCGACAAAGAATTTGGTCAAATGAGCCTTAGGGTCACCTTTCCCTTTATATTTATCAAATTTAAGTGGTTCATATCTTTTAGGAAATGGTATCTATAAATACTCCATGTTGAATGGGTAGGAACACACATCATCCAATTTAAACTTTTTAGTCTATTTTCTAGCCTGAATGGCAACAATTGCATCCTCATCTATTATAATTTTTTGGATAGGAAACTAGAAGGAACATTGGTTTGAGGGAGAATATTAGTTTGGTTAGATGGTTGGGAGGTCATAAGTGGGACACTTTGACTAGGGTATGATGGAGATACCTATTAGGGTATATTAGTTTGGTTGGGGAATGGACCAAGAATATGCATACGTAGATTTGGATGTACTTGAAATTACACACTTGGTTGTGTGATATTCTCGTTTGGATTGGTGATAAAGGTTTGAATTGGAGGATTTTATGATTGGTATGGAGGGATATAACTATACTATCCCTATTGTAGTTGAAAAGGGACATGCTACCGACTAATCAAACCATGTTGTTGAGTGGGAACTTGTGGTCCAAGACCCTATCTATAAATTTGTGGCACATTTTGAACCAATGGTTGTCTTGTAGGTACTTGAGAAACATAGGGACCTCCTTGTTTCATGAATCCTTATGAGGAAGTGAAATTAGGTCACATATTCGACATCTATCACTGACCAATATTTTCATATTGTTGACTAGTCATTACTTGGTTTTAGATTGGCATATTAGTCTATGTTTGAAGAGGTACATTCATTGTTACATGATGAGGTGGAACACTAGTTTCCCCTGATTGAGGTGGTAATGTATTTGTCCTTTGTTGCATTGATACACTAGATTGTGCCTAATATTGTGGAATACTACTCATTACTTGTTGAGGAGTAGAATTAATCACATTATGTCATTGAGACATGACATTAACCATTGCTTGATTACCTAACCCATAGGTTATACACTTGAAGAAGTAGTTGGTTGAGGTTTTGGTGTAGAAACTCCTATTCCCTGGTATGATGATCCACTCATGGGATGAACTACAGGCACATATTGTTGGCTAGTTGTTTGTGTGTTGGTACCACTTTGATTAAGATTGGATGTTGTTTGCACATTATCCACTACATTTGGCTCACTATTATGTGTAGAGGATGAAGACACTTTTTCAATAATGGGCATAGACATCAAGTTATCTATCGAAGTGATTTATATGAATGGGTTGAAACTTAGATGCTCTTATCAACTTAACTCTATCATTACCCCTGTTGGAGGAACTAGGTCAATAAGAGGCTTACTTACCATGCTCATCTGATTGACATCATATGATAGATTTAGGTAGGTTTGATATGCTATCTACATTTGGTTAAAGTGATCTTCCATGATGTTTTTACATCAACTAGATATATTAGGATCTTGGTAAATTATTTGGACTAGAGACATAGGATTGATAAAATAAGCTTGTTGATTATATATGATATTATGGGGCACTCTTACTAGACTTGGTAAATTTTCATGGGGAAGTCTGATGGAAACTTGGCCCCTACCTCTATGGCTCTAACCAAAATCTAATCTTTGTTTTCTAACAAATGTTGCTCAAATAAAATTGGATCATATTTAGAAGCCATATTAGTATAATATGACTATTGAAGAACTATCTCATCTACTATGGGTATTATGGCTAGGTATTGTGTAGTTTATTCTTGGTCTTGTTCTGAATAAGGTGGTGTGTTAACTAAATAGTTAGCCAATAGATCTTGGCTTTATGCCCCTGATTGAGTATTATAAGAGGGATAATAATCCATCATATAAGAAATATTATCCACATAGGGTTCTTGTACCATTTCTTCCTACGTAACTACATTACTAATCCCTAGATTGTACCTAATTCCACTACAAGTGTAGGAATAGATGTTGGGATCCATAGTCAATGCTTTGTGATAAAAGGTCAAAGAGTTATACAAACTCCAAAAAAAGACAATGTCTAAAACATATGATGTTCCAACTTAGTTTAGATTCATCAAAAAGATCAAAAGGTTTATGCAAATATTTTTGAATAAATAAGCTAGCATGAAGTATCTAACATTTCACTGTTCACACAAAGATAAGCAAGTAAATAGACCAAAAATCAAAATGCCAAACTCTAAGGTTGAAGTGTTTCAAATCAATCTAATCTAGGAATTTAAAATTTACTAGGTCTTTTGGCCAAATGTGGTGTCAAAAGCTAGAGTCAAACAAGGCATGCACTAGGACTCTTGGCCAAATGACATCAAAAGATAGTCTTTAAAATAGATGAAAGTTTTAATCTAATGGATTTGAAACACTTCTAACAAACACTAGGCATTTGATTCTTGGACATGAAATTGATCAACTAGGCATAAGGTATGAAACAAAAAACACTTTAGAAATAATTTATTTTCTTACAAAAAATTATATAAAACTTGGTTCTTTTGACAAATAAGCTAGACAAAAGTGAATGGTATAACTATGCTTTAGACAAAGGATAAAAATGTGCACTTGGATTGGTCTAAAAATGTAGGAAAAAATTTGGAACTCTATGCAAGAGGGTCTATGCAAAAATATTCAAAATGTTTTGGGTATCATAATGATGCTATAGTGCCCAAAAGGTGTGACAAAAAGGTTTGTTTCAAAAAATCTATAAGGCAAAGACATTTTTCTAAAATTTTGACAACATAACACTACCTTTTTTGACTCAAAATGTTATGGTGCATAGACTTAAAGTGTAAGTTTTTAGCACAAAATATCTTAAGTCTATCAAGTGATGATGATGACTATGAGTCTTGAATGGCCTTCAACCCATATTATAAATTAAACCTAAGTTCCCTCAAGTTTAGTGCAAATGGTGAACCCACTTAACACATCAACCCTATGAACTTATAAAGGTGAAATTTTGAATTTAAAAAATAAGTCAAGGACTTAAACAACTTTGGTAAAGGTCTAGACTCAATTGGGTAGCATAATTGCATCAAAGTGGATGATATGACTCTCAAGATTTTGATGAACTTTTGAACAAGGCAAATTGATGATCTCACACGAGTAGCATAATGCCTCTTTGTTCAAAGGAAAATTTGGACTATGTGGTTGGTTTGGATTGTTTGTTAACACCAAGTTTTGACTCCAAAAAAGATTTTAATCTAGGATAAGACCAACTAATTAACTGCTCTTAGATCCTAAACTGGCAAGGTTTCTTGGTAATTTTAGAATCTGTCAATATATGTCATTTGAGAGGATTTTAAGTGTTCATCCAAAACTAAATGTGCATTATATAGTAGAGTTTTTACACCCCCCTTCTCTCAAATTATAGTACTATGACATGGACCTTGAGGTGCACCTTGCACCAATAATACCTCTATGTCAAGTGAGGATTTGTCTAAGATATAACAAGTTTTTGAATGATCTAGGGGAATAAATTACACAATGAAATTCATGCCAAACAATGCAAAAGAAAATCATGGATTTTGGGTCCATATCAATTGGCTTGTTGCAAAAAGGTGTATTCCTTTTTGCAACCACTACATCCTACTATTTGCTTAGTGTAGTATGATGTCTAAAGTGTCACTATGTCCCATGTGTAACTCCAATTAGGAGCTAGATGAAATCAATGCTAGGAGGTGAAACCCTGAGTCAAAGCTTCCCTAAAGAACTCATGGTAGGTGATGAATTCCCTCTCATAAGTCAAGTTTGCATAAAAATAAAGAAATCATGAAAGTAGAAAGACTTTAGGGTCATTTTCAAGGTCTCCTAGACTTTGAAAAGTTTTTAAGGAGTGATTTAGATGACTTTATTTCTAAGCCTTGGACTATGATACTTGCAATAGGAATGACACTTTTGATTCCAAGGATTCTTTAAAGTGGACAAATGGAAGAGCATACATGCAACATCCCTGTTTTTGTGAAACAAAATTTAATCTAAACAACTAAGTAAATATGAAAAGCTTTGAAAAGGTGAGTTCATTTTTAAGTCCAAATGGAAAATAAGGTGGTGTTCATTTGACCCCTTGGTCTTATTTGTAACTTTGAAAAACATTCACCATAAACATCTAAATTCTTTCATTAAACATCAAAACAAAGTTCCTAATTATTTTTTAAATATATAAAAAGTGATTTAAATCAATTTTTTAGCAAATTTCAAGCTTGGTCCTACAAAAAAAATGTTAGCATGTCTTTTATCTTTGAATATATTTTTGGTTTGAAATAATAAACTTTAGAAAAAGAGCTCTCAGGTCTATGTTTTAAGAAAAACATAGTGACCGACTTCGATTTATATAACTGATCATAGTTACATTTTCTAACTAATGTCAGTTATCTAATTGACATCAATTATACCAATATGATCAATGACAGGTATACAACTAATGTCAATTTTGATAACCAATATCATTTAAGCTTTGCAACTGATGTCAGTCTTACTAGCCAACATCAGTTACTATGTAAAACTATGGAAAACAAAAATGGAAAAATAAAGTTAGAAAATTAATTTACAGGAGTTTTAAAGGTCTAAATGAATTTTCTAAAGTTGAAAAATGATCTTATTCATATGTGGGATGTCTCTAGTTCCACTAGGTGTGCCATATGTAATCTAAGAATTTGACTCAAGATAGGATGGCTAGTATGGTGTTAGTTCCAAAATGAAAATAAAATGAAAGAAACACATTAACTAGCATAACATCTCTAGGTCTAGATACTAGGGAGAGATTAGATAGCAAACATGAATGAAACACACAACTAAAATACAAAATTAAACTCTCTTTTACCTTCTTTGGATTCTCCAAAATGCTTGTTGTAGTGGCTTGCTCGGCTTGTGCTCATGAAGTCCTTGGCAATGGCAACTTGTCTACCTCCATCTCTCCTTGGCACCTTTGGCTTGTGGCTTGGCATGGCTTGTAATCAATTTGGCATGGTAACACTAATTGTAATGGCTTCTTGAAGATATTTTTTCATTATAAATTTACACCAAAAATAGCTTAGAAATGATGTTCATGGCCTCTCTATTTATAGATTTTTGAGAATGTCTAGAATCAACTTGAACCATCCATCTTGAGATTGAGAGATTGAGATGTGTGGTTGAGGATTAATTCAATTTTTGGAATTAATTTTATAATTATCCTCATCATTAAATTATAATAAGGGGTAATTAAGAGGCATGGAGGGCATCATGGAAGGCATTGATGAGGATTGGAGGGCATGAATCTTGATATTTATGGTATTTCTGGCCTAGGGATGTCTTCCCAAGAAATGAGGTCATTTGATGATGCAGATATTCAATATTAATTTCAAAAAATAATTATTCAATAAGTTTTCATGGAATTATTAACTAAGCCTTGATTTGGGTTAATTAACTCTTAAGCATGATTAAGCACTTTGTGCACAAATTACTCAAATTGCTCAAAATGCCTTATTATTGGTCCAAAATTCAACTGGATTGGAATTGGAAGTCTATGTCAAAGGTGTTAGATCTATATTCCCATTTAGGATGTTACCAATAGCAAATAACAAATGCACATGTATTGTACAAAATATTTGATAGGAAAGAGCAATCCAAATCACCTAGGTGCAAAATTAACATTTTGACTCAAAATGATCTGATCAATGTTAGCTAGCCCATAAATTTATTGCCCCATTTAGGGATACCCTAGCCAAAATTGGCACTTGAATATATCATTTTCACATCATTTAACATGTTTTAGTGTTTTTAGGCCGAATTATGCATTTTAGTAGGAAATTGGCCAAAAGCCTAGTTAGAGGTCATTGGTGGCCAGATTTAGGTGTCTACAGGAATTATATATTAGTTTTTTAAATAAATAAAGAATTAAATTTGGATGAAAATTCAATGCATGTATTTATTTATTTTATACATTAGTTTTTGCAATAGGGATAAGATTAGAACTATATTTATCTTTTCATGTGAGCTATTCATTAGTGTCTTTAGTCCACTTAGCTTCATTATTAATAATTTGTATTGAATTTTTTGTCACCAAATATTATACCCTAGAAGAGGTTATTCAAGCCTCTTCCATATTTGGGCAACATAGGAACACTTCCATGTATGTGGGTGTACCTATAGTGGAAGTGAGCCTCTATATTTAAGGGCTAGCTCCCTGAATGTATCTTGAAATGCTCACACCTACTTAACTAGTTTATTATGTGGAAAAGAGTTATAAGTTTCATGGGATGAACCTAAGATAAAGGGGTGATATAATAAGATTTTTTCCATATGACCATCATACTTTCTTGCACTAAGAAACAAAGCATACAAACTAACTTCCAAGTCCTATGGATTCTAGCATGACTATTTCAATATGAAGGTGATATGCATGAAATTTATCCAAGATAAGTGAACCATAGGCTAGTTGTAGGCACTAAATCTCATTTTAAACTTAAAATATAGACTTATACACTTTAAAACACTTCATATGACTTGTTATAATAGGAACTCTTGCATAAACATGACATGATAAGGGAAGAAAGGATAGAGAATTATCACTTTGCATCATCATACATCACTTGCACACTTATAAAATTATTCAAGAACTCAAAAATAGATTTGCATTAATGTTCAAAGGAAAAATATGGCATCATTGTAGTAGGGATTTGCCATACATGGAGTGGAATTAGATTACAAAGGCCAAAATGGTAGCTATAACACTTCAAAGAGAGGAGAAAAGAAAGAAGTTCAAAAATAACTGGAACACATGTTTAAGCATGAGAAATAATTACATTATAGGTGAAATTGTGTGGGAAATAGAACATGAATGCCTATTAAGACAAATGTCCATATAAATCATGACAAACTCTCCAAAATGGTGCAGAGATTCTTCATCTAGCCTTCATGAAATTGTTTTCATCATGGACAATCTCTCAAGTATTCAAAACTAAGCTAGGGGAGTCAACACATATTATATGATAGTCATAAACATTTTATTTATTTCTAACTATATTTTAGACATTTTTATTTACCATCTACATTCACTCATTGCTTTCTTAGACTTCATTATTTACATCTAAAAATCACTGTTCATCTTTAGTCTTTGACTCAGCTTTCATGGTGGCATATGAGTTTTAAAATCTTGCTTTCCTTTGTAGTCACCCATGTGGAATTCCTTGCCATGTTGTTTATTCTATTTTCAAATATATTCTATCATAATTTGAACATGTAGCCTATCTTATCCATCTAGAGTCTAATCAAATTTGGCTAATTGACCCCACCTAGAGTTTATCTACTTTGAATTTTGATGCTAGCCATTGATTACTAACTCAGGGTCCGAAGATCATGACATATGTTAGTGTTGTGTTTGATCTGAGATCCTTGACCTTTAATTCTCACTCATGCCATTAGATGTATTTGTATGATTGAATGTGAGCCATAGATCATGATCTGGTTGTTCAAACATGATTTAATCCTAGGATTGATTGACATTTTGATTATTCTCACACCATTGGTTTTAGATGTACACTCAAAAACAACCATTAATCTTCTGGGACCCACTATTTGAACTCAAATGGCTATTTATCGTGGCTAAAATTTGATGTTTATGATCCCATCATTTGATGTCTTGCAATCGTATTTGATGTCTACTTAACTGTTAAAATTTTAACCTTAATGATTATTTTCCATGACTTAAATTTGATGTCCACATGACCATTAATGGCATATATGGGACCATCAATGATGTCTACGATACCATCAATGCCATCTACACAACTGTCACTTTTTGAACACCAATGATTTTTTTCTTGGGCTCATTTTTTATGTTTGAGCAAATGTCATACTCTACTAGATCAACTTTCTTAAAAAAATTCAATTCTATCAAAGCTTTTATGATGGGTAATTTACACAAGCTCTTTGTATATGGGACAATTTCCCCACAAGAATGATTGCTTCAAACTTTTTTCATTGACTAATTTTATTGAAATAATATGGGTCATTAGGATTTATGTTTCAGACATTTTATCTGAAATAATATGTCGTTGACCTTTTATATCAAATAATTTATCCAAAAGAAATCATATTTAGCTCTTTTTCCATGGATGAAATGTTCAAAATAATTATATCTTTGGGAAAATTGCTCAAACAATTTTCCCAAAAGAAATAGTACTTTGGGAAACATTGATTCAAGCATTTTGCCTGACAAGTCCCCAACACTTAGCCAAAAAATTAAAAATAATTATTAGCACTTACCCAAATACTCAAAGGAATTTTTACTTCATCAAATAAAATGGTAAAATTTCTCAAGAACCAAATAAATCTTTGAGCCAACAAGTTCTTTTAGACTTGTTCTAGTAGCTACTACTTGATCTTGAACTATTTGAACACTGTGAAAACTTGTCATCTTCATATATGAATCTAAAATGACCCCCAAGATATTAAATGATACAAGTATTAAACTGAATCATGACCAAAGTTTAAAAAACATGTGATTAACATCAAATAGAACTATGTGACACCCTATGACATTATAATCAAATCCTATTTAATATTTTGACTATAGTGGGGTTGATCCATTTTAACTTATATTAAAAATGGTCAATATTCTTGGTGATTTATTAAGGGTGACATACTTGTTATGTCATAACCAATTGCCTAATACTATCCATTAGGCTATGGAGTCACATGTACAATAATTTTGATACACAAATTACCTTTCACAACACATGAAACAACATAAAACAACAAGAACAAGACACAAAATAGGAAACACACATGTGATTCATGAGCACTTATAGAACACACAAACAAGGCAACCAATCTAAATTAAACACTTACTAACCTGATATGAACACTTCCCCCTAGATCAAATGAGAGGTTTGAGACCTATCTTGATTTATGACATAAATGAATGAATGAGGCATATAGCCTTTTGATCATTGGCATTAATACTTCCATTTTGTTCATGGTGTTTGCCAACTTCATTGGCATGGTGTTCAATGAGAACCAAGCAGCTCCAAAAAGGCTAGCTATGGAAATGGATTCTTATTACATCTGAACAACCTCAACTTTCTCATATAGTTCCTTAGCTATGACTTCTAATGGTGATTCAACAAGGCATACCTTCTTATTTTCCATGATACTCTCAATGAGGTTGGGTTTCTTCTTAGATGCAAGTTATTCAACCTCATCAAGGAGATTTGCATATTATATGCAATCTTGGTCATTTTCCTCCATGGAAGACTCTTTCACCACCTTCTCATGTACTTGTCCCTCAATATAGAAAAGATCTTCAAGCTCTTGAAAGAACTTCATTTGTAGCTACCAATAATCTTTGTCTTCCTTATCATATAGAACCACTACTTCAATCTTCTCTTATTTATGTATGAGGTCATCAAGTTGGTTTTCTTCATGTTCCAATGCATCTGAGGGTGATTCAAAATTAGATATGGGTATTGAGTCATCTCCAAGAAATATGTATTATACCTTACTCTCATGAGACTCCTTTAGGACTAAAATTTTTTAAAGAGTGACTTGAACTTCATCCTTGATAGTACACTCCAATTCATGCTTGAGATGGTCATCTTTAACCTCATGATCAGACATGGAATCTTATTCAAATATCTCTCTCTTCAAGTCTTGGCCACATTCCTCATGGACAACTGTAAAAGAGTCTTCAATATGTTTCTCTTTACTCAAGAAGGTAGGATTACATTTTTATTCACCAAGGGGAGTCCCTATGGTGATTTCTTCCTCATAGTCACTTGTGACATATTCTTAGTCAACCTTGGCTTGGATATGCTCCTCTTCACTTCCTTCACTCAAGATGGGCTCTTCCTAAAAAAAAGGGTGAGGTGGAAGGTCGATGGATATGATCATGTGAAGGAGATGGAATATGAGGTGTAGTGTAAGGTTTATGAATTGGAGATGGAGTGTGAGGGGTAGGATAGGGGTTGTGAGTGGATTTAGGAAGATGAATGCACTAGTAAGATATAGGGAAGTGATTTTTTGGGCTGATTATAAGGAGGAACACCTACTTAAGTAGAATTTTGATCTTAACAATAGTTTTCTTGAAATTATTGAACATCAACATGTTCATTTTTGATCTCTTTATCCTCCCACATACTCAACCTATCTGTTGATCATTGAAGGCACTTATTTGCCAAGTCCATTTGTTCTTTGGTTTGCCATTGAATTTCGTCTTCAACCACCTCCCATGCACTCATTCATATTTGGACAAAAATTATTAACCAATCCATGATATGATTAGGAAGCACATAAAACTCATCATCCCATGTCCCCATATTGTCTTCACTATCTATCAACTCTGGTATGGATGCCAAAAATTATTGGACATGAGGTGGGGCTGATAGAGGAAGAGGAGGGTAATAATGGGGATCAAGATCAACCTCAACTTGTTACATTTAGCCTATAATAGTCCACATCTTGCCTTGTAATATGTTTGTGTACAATCCATCGAATCATATTATTCCTCATGACAAGACACATAAGGATCCTCTTGGGGTTGATAGGGCTCATATTGGGATTGATAAGTAGGTATTTATTGATAGGTTTCTTTGTAACCTTACTCATAGGGATATACAACAACATGATGTCCATATGGAGAGGGAAATTAAGGACTATAATGCTGCCATGGATCATAGGATTGATAGCCATTTTGATAATACTATTGAGGAGTAAAATGTGATTCATAGTAAGGCTGATAGGGAGGTTCATGATAGGAATATTCACCATAGCTATTCATATCAACCGCATATGTTAGATGGGATACAAAAAAATAATCAAAATTTTCAATGATATATACTTGGGCTTATTACAACTAGAATCTTTCATTCAGAGTCACCATTGGTGCTAACTTACTTGCTTCCAAATGTTGATTAGAGGAAAGACACACCAACAATATTTCCACTCTCTTGGACCTTGGTGCCATCGAGCATGCCAAAACTATTGTCACCAAATATTTCACCCTATAAGAGGGTGTTCAATCCTCTTATATATTTGGGTAAAATGGGCACACTTCCAGGTATGTGGGTGTACCTATAGTGGAAGTGAGCCTTTGAATTTAAGGGCTAGCTCCTTGAATGTATATTGAATGCTCACACCTACTTAACTAGTTTCTCATGGGGAAAAGAGTTATAAGTTACATGAAATGAACCTAATATAAGGGGGTGATACACCAATATATTTTTCATATGACCATCATACATTCCTACACTAATAAATAAGTCATACAAACTAACTTCCAAGTCCTATGTATTCTAACATGAGTATTTCAATATGAAGGTGAGATGCATGAAAGCTACCAAGGTAAGTGAACCATTGGATAGTTTCAGACAATAAGGCTCATTATAAAATTAAAGTATAGTATCATACACTTTAAAACACTTCATATTACCTATTATAATAGGAAATATTACACAAACATGAAAGGATAAGGGAAGAAAAGATAGAGAATTATCACTTTGCATCACCATACATCACTTGCACACTTAGACAATTGTTCAAGAACTTAAAACCAAATTTGAATTAATGTTCAAAGTAAAAATATGACATCATTCCAATATGGATTCACCATACATGGATTGGAATTATATTAAAAATGATAAAATGATAGCTACTTATAGAACTTCAGAGAGAGGAGAAAAGAAAAAAGTTCAAGAGTCACTAGAACACATGTCTAGGTATAACAACCAGTTACATTACAAGTGAAAATGAGTGTGATATATACCATGAATTCCTATTAATAAAAATGTCCATATAAATCATGAAAAAATCTCTAAAATAGTGTATATATTCTTCAACTAGCCTTCATGAAGCTATTTTCATCATGGATCATCTCTTGGGTACTTGAAATTGAGCTAAGAGAGTCAACACATATGCTATGAGAGTCATAATTTTTTTCTTATGGACATTTAAATTTAAAATATACATTCTTTCATTTCTTTCCTAGACTTTGTTCTTTACATTTGGTAGTCACTATTCATCTTTAATCTTTGACTGAGCTTTCATGATGGCATATGAGTTTGAAGATCTTACTTTCTTATGTAGTTGACCATGTGGCATTCCTTGCCACATTGATCATTATATTTTATAATTTTATCTATCATCATTTAAACATGTATCCCATATTTTCCATCTAGGCTCCACTCAAATTTGCCCAGTCAACCCCACCTAGAGTTTCTCTATTTTGACTTTTGATGCTGGCCATCAATCACTAACTTGGGGTCCTGAGATCATGACATGTATTAGTGTTTAGTTTTATTTTATCTCCTTTACATTTTACTCTTGGTCATGATATTATATCTATTTATATGATTTAACATGAGTCATATATCATGATCTAGTTGCTTGAATGTGATTTGATCCTAGGATTCATTGGCATTTTGACTCTGCTCGCACTAACACTCAAACACCAATTATTATTATGGGTGAAACTTGACATATATTCTCCCATCATTTGACATCTATGCAATCGTATTTGACATTTGCTTGACCGTTAAAATTTTACTCCTAATGATTAGTTACCATGACTTAAATTTGACATTTATGTGACTGTCATTGAGATTTTTGAGACTATCAATGATGTCTATGATATCATCAATGATGTCTACATGATTGTCACTTTTTGAATGCCAATGATTTTTTTCCTAGGCTCATTTTTGACATTTTCATGAACATCATACTCTGCTAGATCAACTTTCCCATAACAATTCAATTCTATTAGAGATTTTGTTATGGGTAATTTCCTTGGGATATTTATCTTTGGGAAAATTTCCTCCTGAGAATGATGGCTTTGGACTTTTTACATCAACCAATTTTCTTGAAATAATATGGGTCATTAGGCTTTATTTTTTGGACATTTTGTCTAAAAGAATATGTCCTTAGCCTTTTGAATTAGATAATTTGTCTGAAAGAAATTAGACTTAGCTCTTTTTCCATAGACAAAATGTTCAAAAAAATTCTATCTTCAGGAAAATTGCTCAGATAATTTTCTTATAAGAAATAGTTCTTCAAGAACTTTGATTCATGCATTTTTCCAGACAAGTCCTCAACACTTAGCCAAAAAACCAAAAATAATTATACTAAAATAATTATTAGCACTTAGCTTGAATACTCAAAGGAATTTGTACTTCACCAAATAAAATGGAAAAAATTCTAAAGTACCAAACAAATCTTTGAGGTAGTAGGTTCTTCTGGACTTGTTCTAGAAATTTCCACTTGATCTTGAACTATTTCAACACTGTGAAAACCTGTCACCTTCATATATGACTCTAAAATGACCCTCAAGATATCAAATGACACAAGGATTAAACTGAATCATGACTAAAGTTAAAAAAAATGTGATATGACATAAAATAGAACTATGCAACACCCTATGACATTATAATCAGCCACTATTTAATCTTTTTACTATAGGGGGGTTGATCCATTTTAACTTGTGGTAAAAATGGTCAACATAACCCATTATTATTCAAAAAGATTTAGAAGACGAATTGCAAGCCTAAGAAATTATTGTGGATGTTTTATGAGTTTGTTTATGTTTCTGAAAAAAAGAAATTCATATTAATATTTTAGATATTTTAGTTTAGAGTGATCATTAAATGAGATTTATTTGTTTCATTTTGAATTTATTAAATTGAGTAATTAACTAGTTTTAATTATTTATGTGGCTTAAGTCTAGTTTTATTTAATTGCTATAAATGAATGTAATTTTTCCTATTCACTGTAGCTAATTTATCTTACAAAGTGATGCTATGGGAATTTATTCTCAAAAAATTAATCTTTAGGCTCTTTGTTGTGTTTATCTAAATTTGAGTGAATATTGAATTTAAAAACATTTGTTAATTTATAATAAATATTAGGAAAAATTTTACTTTATAAAAGAATATATTAGGACATCTGAAACATTCTTTCCTACCTTATGTTTTTCCTCTCCCTCTCCCTCTCCCTCTCCCTCACTCTCTCTCCAAATTCAAATCTTTTAATATAACATCATTTTGAATATTCATCTTTGGTTTAGTTTTATTGTATGTTATGTGGGGATAATTTTAGATCAGGGAAGAATTCATTAAACATGTATCAATCACATTGCTTAACCACACTATTTCATCACTTGGCTATCTATAAAAATGCATACATGCAGATTGTGCCTTGAGTTATATTTTGTGATCCTAAAATGAGAAGGTGACAACCCATCACCTGTTTGAGTGGGTACACAAACATGTATCAATAACAATAAAATTAAAAACACTTACACACATTTAAGCACTAGTTTTACATAAAAACTTAATTGGTATGCATCTTAACTCAGTTATATCCTACAAACATCCACCAAATCCCCTATATGGTTTCCATATAATTTCACCCACTGTCAAATGATCACATACCTATTGACACTCCATCGTACCTCCCCTTATAATCTATATGTACCCACTTAACTCTCTCTCTCTCTCTCTCTCTCTCTATATATATATATATATATATATATATATATATATATGGAGATGTGTCAATCCACCACAAGGCATCCCTATAAGCTAGATAACTCTGACATGCTTATAGGCCCAATATTGGGTAAGTATCGCTTAGCCCAACCATCCACTAAAATCCTCGTAGGTAAATCTATGTATATCCATGTACAAATGGACCAACATATTATGACCCTAGTATCTTGTCCTGTGATCCTCAATATCATAGAAAAATATACATATTAAATAATAAATGGCAACCCTACCACTTTTAATTATAATAAATGATGTAAGAAATGTATATATGAATTTATACATGTGCATAAAATTTTCCAACAAAATTTAAAATATAAAAATAGTAGTATCTCTAAGCATTTCCTATTATATATAATTGGGCTTAGGAAATATGGTCCAACTCATCAACATCTTATAATGCCACTCAATGTCCAAAAATTAATAATTGCATAATTTGCCACACATCATATAATGTCACCATCATGTCCCCTATATGGAACTAGGAGGTATATGTGTCTAAAAATTCTATGGTAGTCATCATGTGCACATCATATGATATCAGGGCTAACTATCTAATATGCCCAAAGCTAGCTTCATCTAATGTCACTCTTTTATCATCAAGCAATGGTAAAACCCACCTAATCTTTAACATATGGCCAAAACGTAACTATCTAGCCCATATATCACCCTAAAACCACAAGTTCATAAAAAATAACATTAAAAATATCATATACAAGTACAACTGACTTCATTCAAAACATAAAATCTAAAAAAATAGTAAATTTTACATGACATCACTATGTTCCTAAGGACAGGTCTAATGTTACCCATATAGGTCCATAAACAAGTCTGCATTCACACAAAACAAATTTGATGACCCTTAGATAGGATCTAAATAGACATGATACAACCATATAATCTCAAAAATTATTCTAAATACATAAAAATGACAATATTTTAAAATTTACATAAGTCAAAATTTGAGTTTTTGGACTTATTAGGGGCAACACATCCTTTGACTACAAACTATTTGTGACTTGATAAAACCATGTCAATCTTGATAATCTCTTCAATACAACATGGTGTCTCTCTCAGATCTTAAAAATCATAAAATTTTAATGTTCAAATGAAACACTATTTCTTTTTCAACCAATTTATTTATATGATTTGAATTTTTATTTTTCAAACATTCAAAATATTTCTAATTAATCTTCTAAACTTGTGCACATGATATATTGATAAAAACATAGTTAAATCACTCCTCATGAGTTGCATTTAAACACATGCAATGTATATTTTCTTCATGATATTATTTTTACTACACTAATCAAACTTTCCAAAAATAATACATTCACATCTACTTTCTTATAACACATATTTTTTAACCTTTAGAATGTATTTTCAAAATAAAATAAATAATCATAATATAATAATCAAAATGATAAAATAAAATAAATAAATTAGTCACATCATTTTTACTTACATTGTAAACATGCACCTCTTTCTTTCCATATGACACATTCAATTCTCTTATGCCTCATATCGAAACGGGGGCATCTATTATGCTTATTATAGAATATATGTTAGCACATTATATAGGATTAATAATGGTTCAATTTGGTCATATTCTATAAATTGATGACAAATTAAAGAATATACATCATAGTGATTATGAGGGCATTCAACAAAAAAAATTAGATCAAGAACAACATACAATGATGTAAATTGTAGAGAATCATATTTTACAACAAAATACATATTTTCAAATTTTTTAAGTTGATTCATAAGAACATAACATATACTCAACATAATGATACAAATTATTGGGACATATAATGAGCATATACAAATATTTGGAAAAAAAAATAGAATATACATTTGGTCACACTTAAATGCACATGTGGGCATATGCAAAACAATTACAATTATAGGTTGTAAATATAATTAAAACTGAGAATATATATGCCGAAGATTCCTTATCATTGACAAAAATTCATAGGGGGTATGATAATCATTCATGCTCATTCTTATTTAATAAAATGTAAATTTTAAAATGTTCAAAGTTTTAAAACGCAAAATATTCAAACTCAAAGGAAAAAACATTAAATTCAAATAAAATTCTTTGAAAAATGTGTCCATGATTTGGGAATGAATGTTTTTCATTTTATTTTGATCATGAAAATTAGAATCTAGATCTATCTGTAGTGGTGTGATTCAAGTTTGTATAGGTGATGTACATTTGAGTCTAATGAAACTCAACATCTTTCACATCACTTCTACTAAACCAATCTTGGTTTCACCTTTTTGGGATTATTGTATGATGTATTTTTTTCTCATTATTAAGACTAATAATAGTGCATCTTTCCAACTCTCAACTCTTTAAATAATTCAACATAAGAACATACATTCTCCAAGTGATTCAATGAGGGGTCAGATCTTCTCTAATATATTATTAGGTTAATATGGTCATGGGTATAGTGATACCCAAAAACACATTTACCCCCCCTTTACTACTTGACAAACATTTTGGCAACATAAGCAACAACATTTTCCAAGTGATTAAGGGGTTATGTCTTCTCCAATATCTTATTAATTTAATACGGTCATGGGTATAGTGACACTAAAAACACATTTACCTCCCTTTATTGCTTGGGGAACTGTTCTTTACCTAGCCAATAAATGAACAAGACCAAAATCATCCTTTTTCCACTTATCAAAAAATGAAAATTCTACACAAAAAACATAATACAACACACATATAGGTGTACTATCTCCTTTATCTTTACATTTTTTAATTTTAGTTAAATTTTTAGATTTAATATGTGGGCATTAACTACTCCATGGGTTATTATAGATTCTATCATAATGAAGCTGGCATAATTAACATCTCTATTCAAAAAAGACAAACCATCATACCTACTTAGGTTTTAGTTCTTTCCTTGATTCTATAAATTTCATTACTAGAATAAAGTGGGGAAAATATAGACACACAAATTCATTACAAGCCCATACATTATGTGATTTATTGTAAATTTATATGAATAGAATATTAAAAACAAAGGAGGCATCTATTTATGTATTTTTACTTGAGTCTTTCTTTATTTTGTTTTATGAGTTGGTCTATTAGTCATTTATCTTGCCACGTTGTCATGGGGATCCTAAATTTTGGTCACATATCCTTCTAGACAAGTCCATGGTAAATGGTCAGGACTAGCTTGAGACCCACTTTATTTAGCATAATTTTATGCATATATACATTTTAGAACTTATTTTGAGTCAAGTTTTAATTTTTAATTTTTGTCTATTCAGTGTTATCTTCGATCATATTTTATATGCCAATACGTCCCAAATTCAAAATCAAAATATCTATAAATACAAGGCTTCTCTAAATGATTAAGAATATTTCTCACTCTCAAAATATATTCACTTTTTTTCATGCTCTATCTATAGGAATGATAAATCAACATTCAAGGTTGAATCTTCATCTGAGACCCACTTTGTTTAGGATGAGTTTATGCATGTGTAAATTTTAGAACTTATTTTGAGTCACTTTCTATTTTTTTTAATTTTTATCTATTGGGTCTTATCTTGGGTCAAATTTTATATGAGAATACGTCCCAAATTCAAAATCAAAACATCTATAAATACAAGGTTCCTATAAAGCATTAAGAATATTTCTCTCACTCTCAAAATCTATTCAAATGTTTTCATGATCTATCTAAGGACTACTAAATCAACATTCAAGGGTAAAATAAGAGAATTAAAACCTATATTTGCATTCACCATTCCACATACATACATAAGTGGGAGAAATACATTTGATTTTGATCCATCTTCATACTATCGAGAATCTAGTGCAATAATTGGTATTTTAACGTAGATTGACCAAGATTAGTCCAACATAATCCATTTTGGTTGATTCCCCCTATTTGACTCTAATTTAGTTTATGTGTATGAAACTAGGGTTTCATAATTATAGGTACTTCTTGTGATAATACGGATCTAAATATGTGTCCATGACCCTATGTCATGTATGCATAGGTGGTGAAATAATTAGTTTTATGTCAAAATCAAGTGGAATAAATACACGTTTAACATACTCGAGCATAATACACCATCGTCCACCTATAGTGAACTTGTCCAAATATATATTCTTCTATTGATTTTGATATGTCATATCCAAATTTATGATTTATATATTTGTTTCTATCTATAGTATATCACATTAATTTGGAACAAATCTATAGTCAACAGACTTATACACACTACACCGTCGTTCACTTACAACAAACTTATCTAGATTCTATTTCTGATTCAGTGATAATATTGTGCCTACACAATCACCTCTTCTTCTGATTTTTATAGTCAAACAATATGAAAAGTCAACATGTATCTATGCATGAGATAATTATATTTCTTCTTAGTAATTTTATAAAATAACAACTTCATATATATATATATATATATAACAATTTTTCAAAATCAGAATAGTTGAATATTGTATATATTTAGCATTTTAATACTCCCAGTTTTACACCTATAATTAGCATAATGTATTTAGTATTCTTATAAAAAATAGGTCAATTTTTTTTAAATTATATATATGTGCTAATACTTTGGAGCTAGATCGTTAAATTAAAATAGATATAAGTTATGTTTTAGAGTAGGGATAACCCTCTTACAGAGTTGATCTTCCTTTAGCCTTGGATATTTTTATACTTGCTTAACACCATTAAAATATATTAAATATTAATAACCATTGGATATAGATACTATTGGGTTGAGTCAAGATTACCTTGGGAGGTTTCATTACCTTCATTGGACTCATAATCCCAACTTTCTAGTGACCTCTAAGAGGAAGTCTAAATAGGGGGACAGGGGTGTAAGACCCACCTTTTACCTTTATTTTTTTATTATCATTTGGATTAATATTAAAATATATATGTCAAAATTATCTTTCATTTATTTGAAGTCATAATGGACTAGTATATTATTATTATCTTGTATAATTTTTGGTTTATGTGTGTGCGTGCGTATGAATAGTTAACAAAAATACATCTTGTAGTTACATACATGAACATTGTGGCTAGTTCATGTTGATTTTTTATATATATAAGTGGCATTAATAATTAATGATTATGCATTATGAGTGAACTAAATATTGATTTATTAATTATTTGTGGTGTTTTTGGTGTTTGAGATCCTTGTTAGTTATACAAGTTTTATTGGTGTGTGTAGACATCATAAATCTGCACACCTACACTTCTGAATGTCAACAATCCCATAGGCCTACCTAGGACTCTCTTGCAACCAATTCACACCAATTTGGCCTAACCAAGCCCACCCATAGTCAGATTCACAAGTTAACTCAACCTGGCCTTTAGGACCTTTTTCCTTTGGAACCTAACCATCAACGGTCACCATGGGAAACCTTGACCATTGACAATCAGGGTCCACCTCCTTAATAAAGCACATGCACACCACCTACATTTATTTTCTAAATATAACTTGTCTAAATATTGTTACAAGCCTTTGCATGGACAATTAATATTTAGATGGCCTAATTATACCTTCACTTCCACCTCTTATTTGTGCCTATAAAAGAGAAGCTTAGGAGTTCAAATCCATCTACAACAATTATTAGGAGCTCAAGGATTCAAGATTTTTATTTTATATATCAATCAACATTATCAAGTGTCATCAATAATTTCATTGAGAGCCAACTTGCCATCACCTTTTAACCAAGTTCTTGAGTACTGTTACTCTACCAGAATCAAGCTAGATTCCACCAACAAGCTAACTACTTCAACCACTTACCTAATCAACTCATGGTAAGACAAGTACTTTTTTTTCAATATTCACATAATTTATTTCCATTTCATAATTAGTGTATCCCTTGTCCATCTCCAAAAATCTATCTTTTGGATCCCATTATTTAGTAATTAACAACCTAGATATTCACATAGTAATCATCAATAGTTGACTCAATCGTTGATGGTATGTATAACCACCGATAGTCATCTTGACCACCAATAGTCACCCTAACCACTGATGGTAACTATGGTAGTGAAAACTAAAAAGCTATTTTCACCCACTTACCCTCAACCAAACTTGATTTTTTGTGTTTTTGATCACTCATATACCTCTTTAGATTTTATGAAGCCTACCCCAAGCCCTTAGCACTAGTATTAATTAGTTTATCACTAATTTGATCATTTCTAGTCTATTTTCTTGAGCAATCATTCTTGTGTTCAATTTTAGTAACTTTTAATTATTGATGTAAGTACCTTATTTCTATTTTTGTGAACTTAATTATTTAAAACATGTGGATTGACAACCCCTAAGGAAGCTCTCACTTATAAGAACTAGCTATTTCTAGGCAATCCACCCAACTATCTGTCTAAAAAACAAGTTTGCTTTAGTGTTTTCTTATCTATAGGTCTTCCTCCCATGCCAAAGAGGAGTTCTTCATAATCTAATGATTCAACACATGCACAAACAAATAGGTTTTTCAGCTACACCTATATCAAGTTTCTTTTCTCTCTTCCCTAAAACTTAAAGTGAAAATTTATGTGAAACATTTTTGGGACTCCCAATGGGACCACAGAGTCTCTACTTGCATTTTTCTTTACATTTGTATAATCTTCTCTCTATCTGTGCTCATATTTGCAAATGGAAATTTTTATGGGATTAAAATAAACTACATGTATTGCTTACTTTTAACATTAGTTCACTTTGAATTAAAGCATAGTAATCTTATCATAACACTACTTTTGCTGCACACACTAGCCAAACCACTTTCATCAATCAAACATCAAAATAATTTGAGGCAAACCCTGACTAGGATTTCATCACCTAGAAGTCACCTTACCCTTTCTCAATAATCCCACTTGGATGTCATTACCAAAGGGAGAACCATATCAGCTCTCTGATTGAGTATAAACTCTAGATATCAGTATATATTGGTTGAGCACCCAACACCCTTAATGTTGTGGTGTGTGAAGTGAGGGGGTAAGCCCCAATACCATGCCACGTATTGATTCTAGTATATATTATTTTGAGAACCTAAACAACTTGAAACCAACAATAGATTGGTTCTATAATACATGATCTACAAGCCAACTTCTATCACAAATTCTCATAAACTAAGGCATAAGCCAAAAGTGAGATTAAAACTAACCTATTGGATTAACATAATTTATAGTGTGTGTCGTGATTTCCTTGATAATTTTCTTGTCTTCTTATTATTTGAGTGGTGAGTTTATTCTTGTTTTATTTCCCCCTTTCTTGTATGGTTTTCACTCACTAGCAAAGAAAAGACCTATTAGAGCACAACCCATCACTCAAATCAACATCTTCTACCTATACATCTATGGAGTATGTCTTTGAGGCATAAGACTCACCTCATCCATTAGGAAGCACTAATTTTCCTTGGGTATTTTTCCAAGGAGACATGGACTTTACCACTTTTTTAGATAACAATCCAATTTCCCTCTAGCACTACCTTAACACCTCCCCTCACCATGTCCTAGTTCTAACTCCACCTCAAGATCCTCCTTATGGCATGCCATCCCACCTTATGAGGGGTATCCCTATTTCCATTGTCACCACCCAACCTTAAACTACCTGGGCATTTTCATCTACTAACCCATTTGATTCCACATCTAAAAACTAACCTATCCAACCAACCACTACCCTTACACCTTCCACCCCTACCAATGACTCCTCTACCTTAAGAACAACACTACCATTAACCTATCACTTTTCACTTATTTTTGGATCACCTACCACCAACACTACCAAACTTCCCCTTGTTAACCCCATGCCATTGGTAAATACCCCTTTACCAAGCTTAGGGGTATCTATCCATTTTACTTCACCACCCATTAGTATGAAGGTCATTACCTCTCCTTTTGTTACCAACCCAACTATCATTCATGCCCAATCCTTAAGAATCCCTTAGGAGGTACCCATCATGCCTAATTTAGGGTACATCCCTAACCCACAAGGGTATGTACCCACTACTATACCACCATTATCCTCCTATCCTTACCACCTACCCAACCTTTAGCATCCACATTCCAAAATGTGATAGCCTCTCAATCACCAAATAGTTACCAATATGTTACCTAATCTCAACCATAGTATCCACCTTATAGCCCTTTTGGTCCGCCACCTCAAACAAACATAATAAATATGCTCATGGACAAGATGAAAAACTTCGAGTCATCTATTTTAACGACTCATAACATCCTATCCTATGATCAAATTTATAATGAACCTATTCATCCCTCTATCCCTATTATACCTTACCCTCCTTAATGGAAGCTTCTAAAATTTACCAAATTTTAGAGAAAAGAGGACCCCCAACAACACCTTATACATGATTGCTTATGATGATTCCATTCTCCTTTAAACCTTCCTCATGTCTTTATCTATCCCAACACTTGATTGGTATAATGCCATTACAAGGCATTCAATCTTTTCTTTCACCCAACTAGCTCAGGACTTTTTAAATCACTTTTTTACTAACATTTCCAAGAAATTTTCTATCACTGATCTCTATCCCATTAAGAATCTTTATGATGAGCCCATTACCTATTTTTTCACCCACTAGAGAAGTTTTATTAATCAGATTTCATTTTCCTTGCCTTAACTTAAACTCATAGAGCTTTTTGCTCAAGCCTGCACCAAACATATATCTTCTACACTACATGTCCAAAGCTTCAAAACTTTTGATGAAGCTTTTACCATGGAACGCAAGCTATAAAATTGGGACCTATATGAGGGAAAATTGAAGTTATGTAATAATAAATCTACCTTCAAAACCAATGAAACCTCCTCCTCGAAACCAGGCAACCAAGCCAATGCCAAAACCAAGAGTAAGGGAAATATAAATACCATTGTCTTTAAAACCCCCCTCCACCCAATGTCAATTAACAAAGTTCTCCCATTACCTCAAACCAAAGCACAAGGAATCCAAACCAAAACAACCAAAAATAGTTCACTCCACTTGGAGAATCTTATGCCTTAATTCTAGAAAAATCACTAAAAGATAACCTTATACAACTTCCACCCATCAAACCTCCTCGTAGTTTGATTCTTCTTATCTGAGAACTTCTTGGTAAAACAAGAATGAACTTTGTGCTTTTCATCGAGTAATTGGACATGATGTCAATCAATGTAATAATTTCAAGAATATTGTTTAGAGCCTTATCGACAAGGGGAACTCATGTTAGATAATCCCAATGGCCCTCAAAATCAATCTCTTGACATATTTAGGAAGCCTTTTCCCAACCATGTACTTGAAAAAAAATAAGGAGACACAGGTTGGATGTTCTCATGATGCCCACATAATCAGTATGGTCCTTGATATGCTTATCAATGGGGAACCTACCATCCAACCTACCTGTTTCTCCCCCACTTCACCCACCAAGGTGGTGGAGTCATTTGACCTTCCTTTGAAGGCCCAAATTAAGGAGGTTCCTTTTCCCTTAGCTTCACTCATAAATGATTTGGAATCCTCAAACATCCCTTTGAATAACCTATCCAAATAAATAACCATTCTTAACCTACCATCTCCCCTAACTATAAGACAAACCACAACTATGGACATCATGCCCAGTGGAACAACTTTTTCATGAACACCCCTCATAGAGCAACCACCTAGTCTAAACTTATATCCTTTGCTTGAGGAAATAGATGAGTCTACCGATCCTCTACCTCATCCCATAGGTGTATCCTTAACACCCACTACCTGAGAGGCTAGACTAGTATACAAACCATTTTGAAAACTTGTTCAAAAGTTAGGTATGGTAATAAAACCAAACATGGATCAAACTACTTTATAACAAAAATTAGGGCTTCCTTACATCAACAAACCCAAACATTCTATCATGCCTTTAACCAACCAACCCATAATTTTTCCATCACCACTTATATTGATCACAACTTCTACCAACCCCTCACCTTCTTAATCAACCAAAATAACCACCTCTCCAATGACCACACTACCAACCAAACCTTCCAAATCTCTTGGTGCCTTCCCTACATGAAGCTTAGTTCACCCATCCTTGAAAGTGGAATTAAACTCATCCAAGCCTCAACCCAAACCAACTAAGGGTGTGAAACTGTTGAAGATCCATATGGCTAAGATCCTACCTCCCTCTACCTTGCCTTCCATCTTAAGGCCCCATCCTCAACTTTTATTAAAAAGGCAAGCTTCATTTAACATATTTCATCCATCACCATTAGTTACACTAGTCCACCTAATGTCTGATGCACTGGTCCTTCCTAGATTACCAATAGATAAACTATTAACCTCAAACACCCCAACAACCAACATACCCAAACCAAAACTATTAGCCAAAAACACCACCTTACCTAAACCCTCTCTCACCAAACCCATTACTACTGACACACCCACCTTCCCAACCAAAACCAAAACCTTTAGACCTTCCCCACCTATAATTGAATCCTATACAACCATTTTTCAAAGGTTATTTCAAGACTTTTACCTCACTTTACCCCTATTAGCCCCTTCAATCCTCTTGGTTTGAAACTTATTTGGTATAATAACCATCAAATTTTTTCCTATCATAGGACACCTAAGCATGACATAGAGAATTAAAAATATCTCCAAGCCATTATCCATCAACTTTATGATGATGAGTATCTTTTAGTAAATGAACTTACCTTGACTCCTTTACCAGTGCACCCAATAGCCATTTGTGAATACATCCCTAATCCTCCACTTTCACCTCAGAGTGACAAAGAATCTACCCAACCTCCTATCACACATTTTTACTCTATCCATACCATTAATATGGTCATAAAATCATAAAAAAGGATAAAGGGAAGACCAAAGTGTCCATTCTATGGAAATAAACACCTTCTCATCCTAAACCAAACTAGATCCCAATCTCTTCATCTTCAGGTAAACCCAAAGTTACCATCTTAAACACCTCTAAGGTTAACCCCTTTGAATCCATCAGGAGGGTTATTATTAGTAAAATTCACCAAAATATAGGTAAGCTGAGCCTTTATGAGCTTATTTCCACCTCATCTCACCATTTTTAGGCCATGATAGAGGATTTACAAGCTATTAAGGTCAGACTAGGTGACTCCCCACCTATAGAGGCCTTCGTAGGTGCTCTCTAACTCTCCACGCTTTTTAATTTCAAGGAATAAAAGATACCCTATATTCACCCTAAGGATCTATATCTTCCTCTCTTTATTATTTCCCACATCAACCAAACCTACATCAAACAAGTTATGATCAATGGTGGAGCCAACATCAACATCATCTCTTCCCATACCTATGACCAACTCAAATTACTAGACAATGTCATGTCCTAAACTTCACATATCCTTAGATCCTTTAATGACACCATTAACACTACCTTAGGAACCATTATCCTCCACATTCATATCAGACCATACACACTCCCCAAACTCTTCTATGTGGTCAAAGGTGAATTCTAGTACAATGTTTTTCTAGGGAGACCTTAGATTTGTGCTATGGGTTGTGTACCTTCTACTCTTCACCATTATGTCAAATTCAAGCATGAGGGTCAAGTGGTTACCATAAAAGCTGACCCAAGCCCTTTTATATCATGTAATATGACCTACCAACCCAATGACGTTCTCCTACCTCTCACAAAATCACCCCAAACATTCATCACCAAGCCCTCAACCACAAAAAATAAATCCATTGATTCTCCTTCCACAGAGACATCTACCAGTTCATCTATTCTCATGGACCAAATACCCACCACTGATCCCTTAGAATCTACCTTCTACCACCTTACTCCTAGAGAATACCAATTCCTTACCCTCAATGTTTTCCCTACTCCCCAAGAGTATGGAAAAATCAACCACCAACTAGGTTATGACACCAACATTGGAGCCATTACTCACTTGGGGCCTCTAAGATATCAAACCCATTTTATATATGGGGAAATTAACAAGCCACTCAATGTTGCCATCATCCCCTCTTCCCCACAACTATTCACCTCTACATTCTCTTACTTGGGTAACTTCAACTTCACCAAAATATACCTTCATAAGTGTGCCTAGAAAAGATTTGGCTTAGGATGATATGAACATGGACCACACACATTGATCTTTATTGAGACCTAAAAACCTCATAAGAAGCATGCCCTTGGATTAATTCTACCCAATAAGAATAAATCCAAACAACCTACCACTACCACTATTGCAGAAGAGACCCTTTCCTCACCAACACCCCCTACACTTGAGTATGAGGATGAGGACATCATCCCACTTCACTTTTTTTTCCATCAACATGATTACCCTCAACCCCTTGACTTATTAAAAGGAAGGGGTGCTAGTATCCATCCATTTGATCCATCCCAAACTTGTGGGAGAAGACTCTACTACCATTAACACTATCTAGTGATAGGATGATGATTATATTCTCACCTACCTTGGTGCACCTGATTCCTCCATCCATAAATCCTTACCTCCCAAACTATATTAACCTTAGGATTTAGAATAATCAACATCTTTGGTAACTCCCAACTTGTGGTCAATCAAGTCAATGGCATCTACCAATGTAAGAATGAGATTTTGTAACTATATAGATAGTTAGTCATAGAACTCTTGACATAATTTGAACACTACCATATTCAAATAACCCCATGATTTACCAATAATTTTGTCAATAACATGTCTTCTCTTGCTTCCTAGATCCTATTAGCACCATCAAACTCTAAGATATTAATCATTGTCCATCACCTCATCGAATCTTCCTATGTCAAGTCCAACACTCCAACCATATTTATGTGGAGGAGAGAGATCTAGCATGGCCTTTGGTATCAACAAACCTTCAATTGCCTTAACCTTGGCATAGTTCCTTTTAGCCTCTCTAAGAATGCCTATTGAAAATTTATTCAAAACACCTCCTATTACATCATCATGGGAGGGATCCTTTATAAAAATGGTTTTGATGGCCTCCTATTCCATTGTCTTCATGGTCCAGAAGACTCTCATGGCATCAAGGAGATGCATGATGGTATTTATGGGGGTCACTTAAGTGGAATCACTGTGGCTAAAGACATCCTTTTCTTAGGTTATTATTGGCCTACCCTTAACCAAGACTATTGTGATTATGTGAAATAGTGTGTCAAGTGTCAATAACATGTTAATTTGCATCACATACCCAACCATAGCCTTCAAGTTTCCATTGAATTTTGGCCTTTTTCATAATGGGGTTTGGACCTTATTAGTGAAATTAACCCCCACTCTTTATAGTGACATCACTCTATCATCACTATGACTAAATATTTCACCAAATGGGTGGAGGCTATTCCTCTTGTCTCAACAAAATCTAAAAAACTTATCGAATTTATCACCCATCATATCATCTACCACTTTGGTGTTCCTTATAATATCATCATTGTCAATGGTAAATACTTCAAAAACAAACAAGTTCAAGGTATTTGTGATGTATTTAGAATTAAACTAAGCTTTTCATCACCTTATCACCCATAAGAAAATGGACAAGTAGAATCCTTTAACAAACCCCTTAATAATATGATTACCAAAATGGTCAATGCCTCAGGTTAGGATTGGCACTTTCACATCCATTTTGCCTTATGGGCATATCACCCTAGAATATGAACCCTATTGGTGCTACACATTTTTATCTCATGTTTGGACTGCTAAGGTTGTATTGCCTCTCAAGGTCCAAATACCTTCTCTTCATATATCTTTGCATGATCTCATTTTAGAAGATGATTATCGTCAAGAACATTTAGCCCAACTTGAGCTACTTGATGAGCATCATTTGGTTGCTCTTTCCCATCTTTGTGTCTATCAATAATGACTCAAGTGTGCTTATAAAAAACACTTGAAAGTGAAAGAATTCAATATTAGAGATCTCATCCTTAAGGAAAATTAACATGTCACTAATATGGATAAAATCAAATGGAGTAAATTTGTTTTCAATTGGGTTGGACCTTACATCATAACCTATAATTATGGATCAAGATCTTATCACTTGTCATCTCTCAAAGGCAAACCAAAACCTGATCCTCTTAATGCTTCACATCTGCATCTTTTCTTTTATTTAAATAGGGCTCAAAATCATCATTAGTCTAACTTAAGCTCATCCTCTACAACCACAATCATTTCCCTCTTTTTAGAGTCAATTGACTATAGGTAAATCATGTTATTATTCATCATAGTCGTAGCCTAATCTTGAACTATGGGTACCATGTCTCTACCTATGGCATGATTCTCATGGCACTTCCCATCTCCTTAGGATCATTTCCCATAGTCATTATAACCTACACCTCTTTTCACATACTAAACCTTCTTGTGCCTCTATCTTTGCCTTCATAAAGGTAACCCTTTGAGCATATATAAACAAGTCTATGTCAAGAAAAACTAAACAAAAGTAACAACAATATCAAATTCAAAACTAAATCCTGGGTCATTCTTAGCATTTATAGACTACTCATTTAAAGGATAACTATTGAAAACTCATCTAAAATTAAAAAAAAAATGTAAGGTGGACTACTCCCTTGAAAGACAAGTATCATAAGCATTTGAACTAGTCACTTAAACTTAGACCACTCCCTTGAAGGATGGCTAAGTAAAACACTTGTCAAAAGCTAGTAATTTCTTAGAAACTTCTCACATTGATCAACTTCCCCAACCCCAAGTAAAATCAAAATATAAAAAAACCCATAAGTAAAATCAAAATCAATAAGAAGCACCACAATTGGCTCTCCTAAAAACAATAATCTCAAAAAGCCACAATCAGCTCTCTTAAGTAGACTTCCCACATCAATCAGTCTACACTTTATATATGAGCATAGACTTGCTTATACTATCCTCTTGGAAGCCTACATAAGAGGCATGATAGTCTCATAAAAGGTTTCAGTTCTACCTGTTGTCCCTCCATATATCACATTCATGGGATTATGAGCTTACTTGATGCAATGTGATCAAGATACCCATTTACAAACCAAAGCATGCTAATGTGAAGCATTTGAAAGGCTTATTTTCACTAAACTGATCTGAATCTAAATTTCATTTTTGTCCTTACCAATGAAGAGATATCATGTTTCTTTTCTTATCTTGTATTGGTTCACATAGACATACCTCTCATGATCCTTATCACTTTCCTAAAAATTTATCTTGTTACCTACTTACTTTATGGATTTTCATTAGATATTCAAACCATATGCACATTTTATCTCCATGATCATCAATAACAAATATCAAATCAAAATAATAACATTATGACTTATATACATGAACCACATCATCTACCTATATATAATCAAAACACCATGAAAGTGCATCATATCATGTCATACTAAACATAATACTATCCATATATCATCAAAACATCTTGTGAACATATATTATACCCTAATTCATTATCATGAGGATAGATGAAATCAATAATCAAAACATCATGAATAATATCATATGTCATCTACCAATCTATCCATAACATTACCATAATACATCTCATGTAAACCAAATCATCATAACCATGACCAAAGCCATTAATGATTACATCATTAATATCAACCCATAACACATATTATCACATATATGAACAAAATCAGAGCATCATAACTATCTTTCACATATCACATGCCTAAGATATTGAGTCAACATCTCATAATGCATATGCAGGAAACCATAGGCCATCAACCATAAGCATAAACATAAATGTCCACAATAACATGTAACCCATAAACATACATCATCCATAACATCATATATAACACCATGCATCATATACATCATGTCATCATAAATAATACATGTAACAATGTATAACCTCTTTTTCAAAATATGTACATCTCCCTACATCAGCATGCAAGCCAGTGTCAAAATAGTGTAAAATTATTGCTACTAATATATATCAAAACATGTCTAAAACATGATCATGGGGCGCTACTACCACCAGCTCCACTTGTACCTACATTTTCACTCCCATCTGGTGGTGGCCCCCCTGGTGTCCCTATATGGCCTGTTATAGAAGCCCGTTGTCCTAGAGTAGCTACATATGAAAAGTAACTTTGTTTTCAAATTTTACCATATAGATTTTTAGGGTTTACCCTGATCGTCGATGGTTATGGTGACTATATATGGCCACCTTTTGGGAGCCCTAACCATTGATGATTAGGATACCCAAAATTTACACTTGTACCTAGAGCATCCCTTCTTAGAAAACCTAAACCAATATTTACCCACTTTTAGAGATTACCTTCTCCATCCAGCCTGACTACCTCATCACCTCACCATTGGTCTATTTTAACCCATATGGCATGTCATTTTAGACAATTTTTGCCTACTCTTTTGACCATAATGACAACATTACCATGTTGACCCATTTTGATCTTGTTCCACCTCATTCATACTAACCTACTCATGTATTTTTAGGATCACTTCCTACCTCATATACCCATGACACTTGACCATTTTGTGTTTTCACTGAGAGCACTTCCTACCTTGGATACCCACTAAAAACACTAAAATTTCTTAGGAGGCTTGCATTTACAAGTGTTCCCAACCATTATGCTTATAGGTGGTCATGTGGTTCATTTGTCACTTATCCTTCTTGAAACCAACCCTTATTTTTACCAACATTGGTAACCTAGTCTATACACAATATTGGTTGTCACATATTTTTATTGAACTTTATACATAAGTTTGTATCTTGAGTGCCCAACCTATCATTCACCCATTTCCATTACCAACTACCATTTATCAAATCCCAACCCAATCTTAGTTTCACCTTATTAACTCATAATTTAAGTGGGGGGGGACCTCTTCCCACTCTTAGTACAACTAGACCTTGATTCATACTCTATTTTTGTTTTGCGACTTATTCACACAAGTAGCACAATAAAAAGGGGCATGAAGTAGACACTAGAAATATGCACACCTATGCTTTCAAATGTTGACAATCCCCTAGGCCTACCTAGGACCCTTTTGGGACCAATTCAAATCAATTTAGCCTAACCAATCCCACCCATAGTCAAATTCATAAGCTGACTCAACCTGGCTATTAGGACCTCTTTCCTTTTGAACCTAACCATCGATGGTCAGGGTGACCATTAATGGTCACCATGAGAAACCATGACTATCAATGGTTAGGGTCCACCTCCTTAAAAAATTACATGAAAACCACCCTCATTTAGTTTCTAAATATAGCTTATCTAAATCTTATTGTGAGCCTTTATATGGACAATTTATATTTAGATGACCTAGTTACACCTTCACTTCCAATTCTTACTTGTGCCTATAAGAGAGAGATGCCTGGAAGGTAAAATCCATCTATAATAATTATCAGGATCTTAGGGATTTAGGATTTTTCTTTTATAGGTAAATCAATGTCATCAGCATTATCAAGGGTCATCAAAAATCTTTTTGAGAGCTAACTTGCTGTCACCTCTCAACCAAGTTTTGGAGTACCATTACTCTATCAAAATCAAGCTAGATTCCTCCAATAAGTTAACTACTTTAACCACTCACCCAATTGACTTTTAGTAAGACAAGTACTTATTTGTCAATATTCATGTACTTTATTTCCATTTTGTAATTAGTCTAGCCCTTATCCATCTCCTAGAATCCATCTTTTAGATCCTGTTATTTAGTAATTAACAACCCAAATCTTTACACAATAACTGTCGATGGTCTACACAATCACTAATGGTCATCTTGACTACCAATGGTCACCTTAACCACTAATGGCCACCCTAACTACTAATGGTCACTGTGATAGTGAAAACTAGCAAGCTATTTTTACCCACTTACCCTTAACCAAACCTAATTTTTTATGTTTTTGATCACTCACAGACCTCTTTTAGATTTTTTAAAGCATACCCCAACCCCTTAGTACTAGTATTAATTAGTTTATCACTAATTTGATGATTTATATTCTATTTTCTCATTTAATCATTCTTATGTTCAATTGTAGTATCTTTTGATTATTGATGCAAGTACCTTCTTTATAGTTTTGTGAACATAATTTTTTAAAATATGTGGATTAGCAACCTCTAAGGAAGCTCTCACTTTCAATATCTAGCTATCTCTAGGAAATCCAACCAACTATCTATTTAACAAACAAGTTTGATTTAGTAATTTCTTATATATAGGTCTTCCTCCTAAGAAAAAGAGGAGTTATTCACAATATTCTGATTCAACACATACACACAAATAAGTTTTTCAACCACACACATATCGAGTTTCTTTTCTCTCTTCCCTAGAAATTAAAGTGAAAATTTACCTAAAATATTGTGTTTATTTATTGTTGTGTTGACCATGCATTTCATTTTCTTTAAATTTATCATATAATATAAAATTTAACATGTGCCTCAAGTGTATGGGATTGAATGATGTCCAAGTGAGAGATGTTTTAATACATTGATCGCATAAATAACAAAACATATAGGTTCTCATAGTTAAAATATTTTCACCTAATAAATTTCTTAGTTATGTGAGTTATTTTTCAATAGTATGAAAAATTACCAATTTTATACCTTTATCACTATTCAATCCCATTTATGATTACCCATGAGAGTTTTATAAATATGTATAGATTAAATTGTGGGGTATAAGTAAGTTAACAAAGGTGGCCCAACTTGAAAAATATAAAGTAAGAGAGAGACCCACTTGGAAAGTGGTGTGAAGTATAAGTTAAGTCATTTTAGGAGTGAAAATAAAGACCCTTGACTTTATAATTAAATATGAGTAATTTTAAAGAATTTTTGAGATTTATGGATAGCATAACCTTAACCACTAGAATTTATTAGGATATGTGTTGTTGATTGGTTATGTATAAAGCTTCAAATGTATCTATCAACATCTTGCCTTAAGGGTGTGTTGGAGAGTTGTCAATGATGTCATGGTGATGTCATGGAGGTGTCCTAATGAGTGGATGAAGTTCTTTGATAGCCTAAGTGACAATGACAAAGTGTGTAATGTGCTTATCCTAGTCTGCTTAAAGTTGGCTTGGTTGATCTTCAATTTTGGTATGGTTAGGGATGAGTATGGTGATTTGAGCATGTGTAAGGGTCCTATAAGAGGGTTTATATTATTTTGAGAGATTGTGTACATAGTTATAATTCACCCAATTCATCATTTTTCTCATCTAAACATTTTGGATCCAATGTCAGAAAATTTGAGTAACCAGTTTGATGACATCATAATTACCACATATGGATGAGTAAGAGGGAGTTGGTAATATGGTTATGATCACATTAGTCCCTAATTTATATGCATAAAGTATTAAGTCTAGCAACAAATCATGAAAAAATATATGCAAGTATAAATCTGGGCTCACAGGCATTTTGATAGTATTTTCCCATACTTAGCTAAATTTGCAATGTGGCAAGAAACGCTGAGTAGGCATTTTAATGGTGGCATATCTCACACATGTGGATATTTCAAGAGAAGGTGATCATATGGGTTAGTTTAGTTTTATTCCTAGTTAATTTTCACTAACTTTTAGGTCAAACATTGAAGTGCTACAAAAGCTATGCATGTGCAAAGTTGGTATTTCTAGATAGTTCTTGACATAGTTGGCTTTGTGAATAGATAAATGTAAGTGAGCATTTTTATGTCATTATATCTCACACATGCAAGGGTTATAGGAGAAGATTATTATATGGTTGGATTTTTTTATGTGAGAAGATCATATGGTCCATTTTTTAGAACATGCACTGGAGCAAAGCAAAAGATATGGAGGTTCAAAGTTGACCTTCTAAGTAGATATCAATGGTCCCCATACTTAATCTATTTTACATGATGTTAAAGATCAGGACCAAATGAATATATAATGGATCATGAGTGATCTTAAAGTGAATATATATTTTTTTAATCAATTCAAATATTTTAAATTTTTGATTGGTTGATAGAGATAAAGATCAAGCTTTTTCTAGGATCCAACAGTGCATAGGCAATTGCACATTTTAGATCTAACGGTGCATGTTGAGCGAGATGGTAAGAAGTGCATAATATTTAATAGTATAAGTGCTTATAAGGTATGTGATAGTTACAAGTGTCATGATCATGGGGGTTTTAATAAATATTTAATGGTGAGCACTATTATATAAATACTTGACTGATCTACAAAGATCAATGGTGCATGTTGAGTCAATATTGCAAGGGTACACGAGATGAGGTCAATAGGTTCAAGGTTTAATGTTTGGTATTGGAATATTATATATTAAAGGTAGAGATTAATACAATAATATTTATTTTTTGTTTTTAGTCTAATTAGGAAGGACTCAAGATGATAACATGGTGTTCAAGGTTGAACTGTAACTGTTTGAATTTAACAAAGGAAAGACCAGTGCCTAGTTTTTGAGTAATAACTTTTGATCTATGTATAATTTGACCATGGTGTAAAAATTAATTATATATAGGAATATAATTTTCATTTTTAAATATGAATTTAAAGGTCTAATTATGTATACAATCAAATATATTGAGGTTTAAAGTTGACTATGTGTTTATGCATGTATGCAAGTAACTCAAGAAGGGTATTTGAGCTCATTCTGATGTTGTTTTGATATTTCATGATGAATTGGATATTGGGGAGTGTTTTATACTCCATGAGGATTATCTATTTGCATTATTAAGGTTTGAATAATTGTATGAAGTATGAAATATTGGCTAGATATTTTGTAGGCTAGTAAAAGTACCTAGGCAGTCATGGGATTAAATCCCATTCATTTAATGGTGAATCACCCATACATTTTATGATTATATATGATAACTATTCAAAATTTAATTTATTCATATTTTATACAAATTATTCATAGGATATGCACAAGTTATCATATTTTGTGGCATTACTTTAATCAAAAAATTCATGAACCATAACAAAGTGATTTTGTAATAAGTAAATAGTTGTTTCAGAGAATATGTAAAGAAGTTCTGAGAAATAGAGGATGAAATGAGTAGAATATGTGAGAAGAAAGAAATCTTACTTTAAAACAAGTAGTTTTATAGAGCTTATTGTATCTATATAAAAAGATAAGCATGTAATATATGATAATTCTTTCAACAAATGATTAAGAAAAACTAGAATTTATGCTCAGATTTAAAGATACACAAAGTTTACCATTTTAATCTTCAAAAATGCACCAAAATATCTCCTTAGACATAAATTTATTCATAAATTAACTTAATTATTATTCACTTTGAACCAATTTCATACAAAAACATTCATAAATCCAAATATAAAGTTTTAGAATGCCTAAACTTTCTTGCTTTAGTTATAGTTGCTTTTCAAAAATTACCCTCTTTTTGCATGTAGGCCTTCAGTATTAATTATACTATTTTAGATGTCAAAATTGATTAGGATAAAAATCCTTAAATTCCTATGTGATTCATTAAAAACTAAAAACCATTGAGAGATGTCCTCCTAGAATTTTTCTTATGTGGCATGTAATGGCTGATGACATGTAGGACATATTAGTTTCACTATTTTGATCAAATATAATATCTTTTCATGCTACACAAAGCTTGCTTAAGTAATTTTTTTTTACATAATAACTTTAAGTAATAGCATTCAACCAAGTTACTTGAATCTTACATTTTACAAAGTGACTTACTTTTACAAGTAACTTCACTAAATTGCATTACTTACAAAGTAATTACTTATAATAAAATTACTTCAAATACATTTGTGAAGAAAATAGAAGAAGATAGAAGAAGTTGTTGAGAAGTGAAGAAATAAAAATCATTCAAATTCATGAACTTATGATTTACACTTTTCTCTGTACTTGATGTGTTGAGACATCATGAAGTAGATAACTACATCATCTGATTTGGCAACTGATTGCCTTTCTATTTCATATCTCATCAGTTCCCTTTCTAGCTTCTTGTAATAAGATTTCACCTTTTCAATTTTAGGTTCTAGCCTTTTGACCTCTTGTTAACTTTTGATTAACTCCTTTATAGATTTGGCTATGAAAGGAGTTGTGGCCTTTTCAATTAATTGCTTGAATTACTAATGTAATTACTTAGGTGTCCTTGGTATTTTCTCAGACCAAACATTAGTGAGGTAGAAGATGTAGTCTTACAGATATACTTTTATGTTACAATCATCTTCTTATAAATTATTCATATCTTCAAGCATTGATACAAAAATGTGCATATGAAAAGATATAATGTTTTCCTCTTATTTTGATTTCTTTATTGATCCTTCTAGAACAATCTTTTCTTCAATCAAAACCTTTTCACTTAAGGCATTTATTTGTTGGAGGACTTTTTTCTGCAATTAAGAGATTCCATTCTCATTTCCTATTTCCTTCATGACTATTTTTATTTGTGCTAATTTATTTTCAATGTTAGCCAAAGTTCCTAAGACCTCAGGAAACCATTTACGTGCAGTTTTCAGCATCTTCTCTATACATTCATCAACTACCTTGGATTTGTCCCTAGTTCCTTCTACCTTAGTTATTCTTTATTGATCAAATGCACCTCCTAAAAGTAATGATTATTGAGGAGTATATCTTAACACCTTGGTAATTATTTCACACAACTTAGAAATTTGCTCCTTCAACTTAGTTTTATCAACTTTCTCTTCATCGAGCTTCAGGAAAAGAGTGTTGATTAGGGTTTATGTGTCCTATTTCAATTTCTTTATAGTGAATTCTCGAAGGGATACCTTTGTAGATATTAAATCTTATTTATTAACTTCACCTTTATTATTTCCCTATGGAGGAACTGATATCTCTACAAAGTAATGGCATAAAGGATTTCTTATCAACTTTGAAGTCATTTTGGAACTTTTGGGATTTTTACCCTTTCGATCAAGACTTCTTAGAACCTGTAAATCTATCTCCTCCAAGTTAATTTCTTCTTTAGACTTAGGAGCTATATGTAATTAGGACCATGAAGAGAAATATGTACCAGTTGAAGTGGTTGAATGTGTTACCATTTGCTACTGATTATTTCTCACCACTAACTCCTAAAAAAAAACCTGTTGTGCATCTAGAATATCTTGAACAACATTGGAAATTACTTGCTCATCTTTTTTTTCCTCTAATTTTGCCTCTTTATTTGGTTCTTTATTTGATTATTTCTATTTTTTTTTCTTTGCCTCTACCTCTACCTCTTTATCCTCAAGTTTAGCTATTAATTGTTGCTAATATACCTCCTGAGATGTAGTCACCTCTCTAGTAGTTACTTACTTTGGATCTTCTTGGTCATGAGAATAAGGAATGGTGGTTTGATCCTTAGAAGGAGGTGGAAGAGGAGTAGGAAGTGGAGTGGATGAAGGTGGAGGAACATTAGTCTCCTTTTGAACAAGCTTCTTAGGAGATTTGAAGATTGGATACTTTGGAGGTGGCATGAGTGTGGATGGGTCTATATTTTTCATTACTGGCTAAATGTTTTTCACTAATAATGAAGATGTGGTGGATGTGGAATAAATAGGATTGGTAGAAGGAGGAATAGTAAAATTAGGAATAGTGAAAGTAAGAATGGTTATGGAAGAGACCAGAGGAGGTGCAGGGGTAATTGGCTAAATTGGATCCTTTTCTTTTATCACAAAGTACGTATTATTAGCATTTTTCTTCAATTTAAAATTTTTCTTTGGATCTTGGATACTTTCTCCTTGCACTGCTTTTATCTTGTGACTTGCTTGACCTATTTCTATCATTATTGGTTCCTTTATGCAATAGTCTTTACCAAGAAGACATGTTTATGTCATAAAAAGAACTACTAAAGTTCTCTTAGAAATATTTTTTACTTGATTCTTATTGAAGTCAATTTATGAGAGTGGAGAATTATCTCCTCCCATTACATGATAAAAATCATGGCTCACTCACCCATCATCTTCCATATATTTTAGGATGGTAGCTAAATCAAATGAGTGGATTTTTTTAACAGTCATCCTACTATTATCTCTTCTTCTTACTTCAAAATCATCTCTACAATCAATCCAAAAGTCTTAAAGTGTAGGGATATGCATATACTAAAGAGAAACTATGTTTTGAGCTATGCTTCTATAATCAAAATTTTCTCTAGATTCAAAATGTGACTGATTTTAGTTATAATATATTTCTATTTGTACATTCTTTGCCTTGTAAATGCTTGCATAGTGATAGTGGCCAATAACAATAGGAAAACCAATAGAAGAACGATGAAATTTTAAATTTAGATCATGCAACTCTACCAACTACCTACACAACTCCATAAGAATCCATTTGTCAGTAGGGTACGTTGGTAATTTTATTGGTTTCCCTATGAAACCACCAACTCTGATATATGTGAAATTCAAGAATTGAATGAAAATGCATCTAAAATGGGAAACTACCTCCCAATTTACATCTGATACTCTATTGGCCTTTAAGGAAACATTCAAATTATATTTGATTTCATAAAATAATCCATCATTTACCCTATTTTAGTGCTTAAAGTATTCAAACAAAGTTAACTGAGGTTAATATTCATATATAGGCTCTATTGCCAACATCCCTTTTGTAGTTATCCTAGAAAATGCTCCACTAGATGCTACAACATATACTAAATATGAAATAATTTGAAGTCAAAGGTCTATAATACATTATTCAGTTGGTGATCAATGTTATCACTTATTATTCTTGACCATTCAATCATTGCAAATCTCCTATTGACATTTATAGCCCTAATGCATGCATATATCCAAGTTGAAAATCGCTTAGCATTCTTCTCTCTATTGATTCTACAAAAAAAAATGAGTAATGTCATCCACTTATTGAACCAAATCAGATCTCACTATTTGCTTTGGAAACCTTGAGGGCTACTTTAGTTTCCTGAGATAGTTAGTATTCATTATCTTGATTCAATCTAATATTTTATTCTCCCATTTATTCTTAAATTTTTTCATTGATACGTTGAGAATTTTAGACCTTGATGGGATCTTTTAAAAATAATCAAAATACTAAACATATAACTTTATCACCACATTACCAACAATATGTTTTATTGTCCTAATAAGAGAATCATATTACTTAACACACTCTAAGACAAACTCAAGAAGTTGTGCAGAGATTGGGAATGATATAGCTTACATGATCCCACTATTGGTCATTGCTTGCATGAGTGGTGTTTTAATTATGTGTTTTGACATTTATAATATCTCAGTTATGGAAACATGTCCCATATTAGTATCACTTATCTCAAATAACTTGGAAGTAATACAGGACTCAATGGGATATCCTTTATAGTCATACTTCATCTTTACTTCCTTTAGCTTCTCAACTCTCTTTACTTTTGTCTTTCCTCTCCTACTTAGCCTTAGCTTAGGAAATTATTCAATGAGAGTTGTTTCTTCTTCTCCTCTTGACATTTATTGTGACTGACACTAGGAAGGCTTGATAAATGCTCTTAAAAACTTAGTAAATATTCTTACTAGTTTATAAAAGGTTGAACAATTAAGTCAATTTATTATATTGAGTAAAAATACTAAGCAATGATTAAAATATTAGGAAATTATATCATTAGAAAGGTTTGAAAACTTTGGGAAACTTATTCAAAGTAAAAAGGTGTCAAAACTCTGGGGAATTTTGGGTATTCTACAAGTCTTTAGTGTTGAAAACCCTGAGTGAGTAGCAAATATTCGTAACTCTAGGTTTCTTTGGGTAAGTTATTAGGTTTCTTAAGGAAAGTTACTTGGGTCAAAAAACCTAGGTAAGTAGAATTAGTGGGTAATCAAAACTTTGGGAAGCAAGCAATTGTTCAAAATCAAGGTAAGATGTTCCTTGAGAGCTTTAAGTTTCTAGGGTCTAGTTACTTGGGTTAAAGACTCTAGGTAAGCAGCAAGTCATGAAGGGTCCAGGTAGATCTAGGTCAATCACTAGGGCATTTTTATAAAAATTCAATGTTTTGGGGAAGTTTCTTAGGGTTTTCTCATGTCAAGTGTTTTTAAAAAATTTACAAGTTTTAACAACATCAATGCATGTAGAAATGACAAACAATTACAAAGAAAAAATAAGAAATAACAAAGAAACTTTCAAGGCAGTAAATAAAAACTTACCAAAAGAAAAACAAAATAAAAATGAAAAATGGAAGCATGAAAACAAATGGAAAATAATCTACATATCTCAACTATAAATGGGTTAGAAATATTTTGCTAAAAAATCACTCTAAAATCTCAAATGATGTCACTCAAGATTCACAAGGGCAGTAGATATGTTAGACAAATCCAAAGCCAGGTAGGAAATGAGGTGGAATTTTCAATATTTATATTAACCCCTAAATTAATGGAAACTAAGTGACATGTGAGATGGTGTCCATGTAAACATTTTGATGTTTTTTGGGTTTTATGAACTGCTTTACTTGAATTGGTCTACAAAGTCAAGTACCTCAAAAACCTTGGTTTGGTTTATGCTTGTGAAGACTTTAGACTTGCAAACTCTTATTACTTTTACTTATGAATTTGAGAAATTGAAGTAACTTTGAAATCTTGAGTTATTCTAATTAGTGATTTATATGTCTATGAAACTACTTTGCTTGAGATTTATAATAAGTAAAGTCATTACATAATGTCGATTTGAACTGGGTGGTGTAATTCAAGTTTTCAAAGGCAACTTGCTTCACCTTAGAAAAGTAAACTAACCTTGAGAACCTAAATTAGAATAGAAATGAATCTCAACACTTATCTTCTTTAATCTCTTATAAAGATGGACAAAATGGGTTTTATGAGAATGACCTAGGCAAACACTTTCTAACCTTTTAGAGTAATTTGAAGTAAATACGAATGGAAGTAATCATTAGTGAAAACTACTAAAGTCTAAGTATTATTTAGGGGAATGAATTTTAACAAAGCTGACTGACTCAAAAAATATAAAATATAAAATTTTCAATAGGGCTAACCCAAAATTCTATGTGTGAAATTATGGGGACACCATAAACTAAGGTTTAGAAGTCAATTGTGTATTTGTTCATGGTGACTATACACACAAAATGTTGTTTGAGAAAATTAGGCTCAAATAAAAGGGTACTATGATGGTTATTGGCACTTAAGGAGGACTTATAGATCATGTGGCATGATTTCATGATTTGGAAAGTGTTCCTATGTTCTTAGTTTGCTCAAAGAAGTGTCAAAGAGCTGAATGGGTCTCCATAGGACCTAAAAGTGACTTAGACCTATTTGAAAGTGGATTGTGCTTAAGTGTGACCCATATGAGATCCCTTAATGGTAAAGGCATGTTTTTGTGGTTGAAATGAAATATAATGTTCTTTATAATCATGATATATATATAAATGGTGAAACCAAATGTGTTGGTTTTTAGATTTTTGAGAAGACTTGTGCAAGGCATGCATGTGAGAGTTATGGAGTGAAGGAGAAGTAGATGTGCCTAGTGGATGGGTTGATAAGTAGAATATATTTTTGATTATGTGTATGACCTATAGGTCATATTTATGATTTTATAATATTGCTCTTATAGTTTGAAGATATGTGAAGAGGTTTGAGTGTGCCTATGAGGACAATTTGAGTAAAGCAAGAGAGAGATTATGGCATGTCTATTTGAGAGGCCCGTATGAGATAGAGAGGGAGTTTTTGTAGGGGTTAAATAATTAGAGATTCATCATGAGGTGTTGAAGACATTAGTCCTAAGGTGGAGGTGTTCACTTCAAAGGAGGGTCTAAAGGAGTTGATATTTCTTAGGGGCAATTGTTCCTTATGAAATAGGTGTTTCACTAAAGGCATTTGGTCAGGAGGATTTGATCAAGGTTTTATGGTCTAAAGGAGTTGACTAGTCTCTTGTTTATAAATTCTTATAATACAAGTAGTTCATGTGTTATAGGTTTGAGAGTGGTTTTCATTCTCCATAAGGGTTTCCCATAAGAAATTTGTGTTATGTGTTTGATCTTGTGTATGCATTGAATGAATGAGCTCTCTTGTTAATGTTTCTTGATCAAGTTGATATATGATGATTGTTTAATAGTATTGAAATTATTGTAATTAAATTTGAAATGTCTAGCCTCACTAATTTACCCCCATCTCATTGATTGTACCTCTAACAATTGGTACCAGAGTAGGTCTTTTGGTAAAGACTTGACAACTTAAAGGTGATCCAAAGTGCAATATGGGTATTCATCAAGGAGGTTTCTCTACTAGGAAAACACTGATGTTCAATATATCCAATTATGATTTTTGGTGTGTAAGGATGAGGACATACATTATATTCCTAGGGTTTGATGTATGGCAATATATTGTGGATGGTTATGTTGTTCCTACTACTCCTCCATTTAATGTTATAGACAAGAAGCTATTTGAGAATAATTATAAGGCAATGAATACCATTACTTGTTGTCTTATAGAGACTAAGTTCACCAAGGTAATCCATTGTAAATCTACTAAAGAGATATGGGACAAAATGCATATCATTTATGAAGGAGATTCAAAGGTCAAGCTTTCCAAGTTACAGAATCACAAAAGAAAAGTTGAAAGTCTCAAGATGAATGGAGAAGATTCTATGGCATCCTTTCTATAGAGAGTTGATGAGATTGTGAACATCATTAGAGGTCTTGGAGAGAACCTTGAAGAGGCTACTATAGTTCAAAAGGTATTAAGGTCTCTATCCCTTAATTTTAATCCAAAAGTATCTACTATAAAAGAAAGTCATGACCTTACTCAGTTGAAGATGGATCAATTTCATGGCACTCTTATTGCGTATGAGACGAGAAATAATGATGATATACCACCAAAGAAGGAAGTAAATTTCAAGACTAAAATTAAGACAAAGAAGAAGTTCCAAGGTAAGAAACCCAAGGAGGATGAAATTTTTTATATAGATTAGGATGAACTAATTGCTTTGATATCAAGAAAATTGAAAATAGGTTCAAGAAACTATAAGGGTAAACTAGCCCTCAAATGCTTCAATTATGGAGAGGTAGGACATTTTGATAATAATTTACCTCATAAGTATAATAAGGATGATGATGAAGAGAATGATCAAGTTTATGATGATGGAAAGATATCATTTAGGTCTAATAAAATCAAAAAAGGATTCAAAAGGTTTGATAACAAGAAGTAATTTAAGGATAAGAAGAGTCTTTATACCAAATAAAATTGTAGCTCATCAGATGAGAGTGAAGTCAATGACTCAGAGTATGGTCATTAAGATGATGGTCTTATTGAAGATGAATCCTTGTTCATGGTTGAGGAAGGTAGTTGATCACATCAAAAGGAGTCTAATTGGAGTGATTCATATGGTGAAGAAGATGAGGTGGACTATGATATTGTATTGACAAATTCTTTTTAAGAATTAAATATTGAGAAGAAGATCAATAAGAAGATGAAATCTAATTCAAAGACTATGAGGAGTAATTCAATATACTTAAAGCAAAAATAAATGAAGATGCCAAAGACCATGAATATATAGTCAAACATCTCAGTTGTTAATTGGAAATCAAGTCTACAATCCTAAAAGATAAAGGAGATGATTGCTCAAGGTATGCTTTTGAGATTGTCTTTGAAAGATGAGTTAGAGAAGTCTAAAAGTAAGGTGAAATCATTTTTTAAGTTTGATAAGAGTTATAATGATTTGGATAATCTCATAAATAGTCAAAAGACTACTAGTGATATATATGGTTTGGGTTTTAATAAAGATCCCAAAGTTACTCATCAAGTTGACATGAATGTCAATGAGAGCAAGGTAGATCAACCTTTGAAGACAAATCATCAGATAAGGAATAAAGGTGCTGGAAAAATGAATACAAATTAGATCAGACAACTAAATGACATGAGGTATGTAAATTTCAATAGTTACTACTATGTTTGTAATCAGTTTAGATATAGAGCTAGAGAATGTAAAAGACATGTTATAAATGAGTTTGCATGGAACTATGATGGGGGTCATCAATCAAAAGGTGTGAACAAGGTTGAGTGTTTCAACTATCATGTTATTGGACACTTTGAAAATTTTTGTCCATATCAGGTAGGGAAAGATGAGTTTAATTTAAGAAATATGGTCTGATATAACTGTGAATAGAGAGGTCACATTGCTAGGTTTTGTAAGAAAAGTCCTACAAGATAAAATAGGTTAAATCAGGATCCTAGAGTGAAAGATAGAATACAAGTTAAATCATGAAAGATAAGGGTAAAAAGTGTGACTTATGATGATTCTATAGGTCCAAGTAGTCTATTTTATATGATGGAGAATGATAGAAAAGAAGAAGAGTGACAAGGGCTCTCTTTGTCTGCTCATGTTATGAATAAAGATACTAAGCTCAATGAGAAGACAAAGGTGTTGGTTGAATCTAGTCCTGAGGTATGTATGGATCTGAGTGAACATCCTGCCATTGATGATCATGTATCATGTAAAGAACATCAATTGGCAATGCCTAGTGATGAGGTTTCAAGATACAAGGTTGATTATTCAAATGAAAAGGTATGTCAAGATTCCATAGTTGTTTCATGTGTTGTCAATTCTATCTTAGAAGAGAAGGAGAGTGATATAGATAAAGAACTAGTTGTCATAGTTTAGACTAAGAAGAAGAAGAATAAGAGCAAGAAGTCTTATAGCTATAAGTGGATTCCTATGGTTACTGAGGAAATGTGGGCTGCTCTTAGCTTCACTTTATTTTAGAGCATTATGGTGCATAAGATGTCTTTATCTATGCTTCTTAAGAGACTCATTTTAGTGGAGAAGCAATTTTGATATGGTGTTCTTAAGATGGTCCTAGAAGGCTGAAGATGAGTGTTTTTATTTTGGATTAGGTATGTCTAGGTGGAAGATATGTTGTGGTGATGTCAAAGTGATGTCATAGCTATATATGATGAGTCTACAGGGTCAACATGGGTTTTTCCATTTGGCCTAATGAGATTGATGCAATGTCAAAAAGTATTTTGATGATTAGAAAGGTCTATGAACTTATTTGAGATGTGTTTTAGGTGATTTCAAGATTTGAAGATCTTTTGTGTGCAATTGAAGATTTTTGTTACTCTTGAGTTTCCCAGTTTATGCTTGAGAGTATGCAAGTCCTAAAATGGGTTATAGGATGTATGGGTTACCAAAGATTTGGAATCTCAAATATTGGTCCAGAAGTGTGTAATGGTTGTCTCTAGGTGTACAAGAAGTTTTAGAGGTGGACGTTGACCAAAAGGAGGTTTGTTGACTCTATTTGTTTTAAGATTCTAGGGTTTTGAGCTATGATAAAAAAAAATGCTTTACCTTATGATTTTAAGTCTAAGGATTCTTAATAATTTTAATGGTCGAAATATGTTGTTAAATCAAGCTTCATATATATTTTAAGATTGTGGTTCTCAAGTTATTCAATTTTTTGTCAAGTTAGAGGCTTAATTGGGTAGTTGGTTTGTGAAGGAAGTATGTTGCAGAAGATGAGATAGGTGTTGAAAATTGGTGTGGTTAAAGGGTAATATGAGAGTACTCTAGATATGAAGTTTCATGTCTTGATAGTGTGTCTAATGAAATTTTTGGGCTCTACAAGTTCTAAGTAGGGATACAAGGAGACTAAATAGGCCTTGTAAGAAAAAGAGTGCTTTTTGTTTAGTTTTTCCAAAAGAGAAAGACTTGATTATTTAAATAAGAGATCTTAGGTTATATTAGAGCATGTTTATTGACTAGTTAATGGCATGAAGTTATGTTGATGATCCTTGAGGTGGCTTAAGAGAGAAGGCTAGTAAGTTAGTATAGTGGTTCTTCATGGTATATGGAGATCTGAAGATAATCATGTGATGTAATGGCTCAAAAATCTTAGGGGGAATTCCTCTCAGATGTTTCTTGGTGAGTTACATTAGATTTTAGTATTTTTTTTGTTCTATCTTCATTAATTGTAGTGCTTGATTAAAGAAAGATGTTGTCATGTAGTAAGAAGCATGTTATCAAGACAAGAAGAGGTAGGCTCAAGGTAAGGGGGAATTTTTATAGTATTTATAAAATGGTCCTTTCTTGTTGATATATTTTCAGGTCCTTAGGATCAGTTGGTGCCCAATTTGTCATTGTGTCAAAGGTGGAGAAAGTTCCTATTGTGAGAGTGATTAAAGAGAGATAAGGAAGGTGAGATGTATGATGTGTGTTGACATCAATGACAAAGGGGGAGATTGTTAGATAGTTTTCAATGATGTCATGGTGATGTTGTGGAGGTGTATTAGTGAGTGCATGAAGTGATTTGATATACTAAGTGATAATGACAAAGTGTGCAATGTGTTTGTCCTAGTGTGCTTAAAGTTGGTTTGGTTGATCTTCAGTTTGAGCATGGTTAGGGATGAGTATGGTGATTTTATAATGTGAAAGGGGTCATATAATATTTTTTATATGCTTTGGAGATCTTGTTTTAATAAGTTAAATTCACACACTTCATCATTGTTCTCATCTAGACATTTTGGGTTCAATGGTAGAAAATCTGAGTAGGTAGTTTGATGATATCATAATTACCATGTATGAATGAGTTAGGGGGAGTTGGTCATATGGTTATGATCACATTAGTCCCTAGTTTCTATGCACAAATTCTCAAGTCTAGATATGAAACATGATAAAATATATGAAAGTATAAAGTTGGGATCTCAGGGATTTTGATAGTATTTTCCCATAGCCAAATTTATAATGTAACAAGAAAAGTTGAGTAAGCATTTTGATGGTGGTATATCTCTCATGTGTGGAAATTTTAGGATAAGGTGATCATATGGTTTTATTTAGTTTCATTCCTAGTTTATTTTCACTAACTTTTAGGTCAAGCACTGAAGTGTGAAAAAAGTTGTGCATGTGCAAAGTTGGTTTTTCCAGACAGTTCTTGACATAGTTGGCTCTGTGAATAAATAAATCTAAGTGAGAATTTTTATGTCATTATATCTCACACATGTGAGGTTTCTATGATAAAATTATTAAATGGTTGGATTATTATATGTGAGGGGATCATATGATCCAAAAATTTTAATATACTCTTGAGCGAAGCAAAAGATATGGAGGTGCAAAGTTGGCCTTCTAGGTAGATACCAATGGTCCCCATATTTAGTCTATATTGCATGATATTAAAGATCAATACCAAATGAATATATAATGCTCATGAAAAATCATATAGTGAATATAAATGGTGCATAATAATTCAAAGAGTTTAAAGTGTTTATTGGTTAATAGAGATAAAGATCAAGCTTATTCTAAGATCCAACGGTGCATAGGTGATCATAGAATTTTGATCTAATAGTGTGTATTAAGTGAGATGATAAGAAGTGCACAATGTTTAATAGTATAAGTGATAAAAATGAATTTGAGGGTGCCAAGTGTCATGATAATTAGGGTTTTGATAAATCTCAAATTGTGAGTGCTATAAAATAAAGACCTGACTAATCCACAAAGATCGATGGTGTGCATTCAGTCAATATTGCAAGAGTGCACAAGATGAGGTCAACATATTCAAGGTTAAGATTTGGAATTAGCACACTATATATTAAAGGTAAATATTCATATAATAATATTTATGGTGTGTGTTTAATTTTATTAAAGAGGACTTGAGATGATAACATGGTGTTCAAGGTTTAACTATGACTGTTTGAATTCAAATATTTGAATTTAACAAAGGAAAGACCAATGCCTAGTTTTTGAGCCATAAATTTTTATCTATGTATAAATTGACCATGGTTTAAAAATAAAATTTTTAGAGGAATCTAAGGAAAATATATAAATATGAATTTTATGGTCTAATTATGTATATAGTCAAATATATTAAAGTTCAAAGTTGACTATGTGTTTGTGCATGTTATGCAAGTAACTCGAGAAGGGTATTTGAGCTCATTCTGATGTTGTTTTGATATATCATGATGAATTAGCTATTGGGGAGTGTTTGAGGCTCTATGATAATAATATATGTACATTATGAAGGTTTGAATAATCATATATAGTATGAACAAAAGTTTATAAATTGATTGTATATTCATTCATGGTGACTATGTGCACAAAATGTTGTTTGAGCAAATTATGCTTCAGTAGAAGGGTACTGTGATGGTTTTTGGCCCTTAAGGAGGACCTATAGATCATGTGGCATGGGTTCATGATTTTTAAGGTGTTATTATGTTCTTATTTTTCTCAAATAAGTGTCAAAGAGCTGAATGGGTCTCCATAGGATCTAAAAGTGACTTAGGCCTATTTGAAAGTGGATTGTGCTTAAATGTGACCTTGTTAGATGCCTTAAGGGTGAAGGCATGTTTTTATGGCTAACAAGAAATATTTTATTCTTGATATTCATTATATCTCTATAAATGGTGAAACCAAATGTGTTGGTTTCTATATTTTTGATAAAACCTGTGCAAGGTGTGTATGTGAGAGTTGTGGAGCGAAGGAGAAGTAGATGTGCCCAGTAGATGGGTTGATAAGGAGAGAAATTTTTTGACTATGTGTATGACATGTAGGTCATATTTATGATTTCATAATAGTGATATTGTAATTTGAGGATATGTGAAGAGGTTTGAGTGTGCATATGAGGATAATTTGAGTGAAGGAGAGAGATTGTGGCATGCCTATGTGAGAGGCTTGTAAGAGATAGAGAGGGAGTTTGTGTATGGGTTAGGTAATTAGAGATCCATCATCAAGGGTTGAAGACATTAGTTTTAAGGTGGAGGTGTTCACTTCAAAGGAGGGTCTAAAGGAGTTGATATTTCTTAGGGTTAATTTCTCCTTATGAAATAGGTGTTTCACTAAAGGCCTTTGGTCAAGAGGATTTGATCAAGGTTTTTCGGTCTAAAGGAGTTGACAAGTTTCTTATTTTTAATTTCTTATAAGACAAGTAGTCCAAGTATTTTAGGATTGAGAATGGGTTTTATTCCCCATGAGAGTTTCCCACAGGAAATTTATGTTGTGTGTTTGATCTTATGTATGCATTAAATGAATGAGACCTCTTGTTATTGTTACTTGATCAAGTTTATAAATGCTTATTATTTAATAGTATTAAATGGATTAAAATTGAAATTGAAATATCTAGGCTCACTAATTCACCCCCCCCTCTCAGTGATTGTACCTCTAACAGTGTGAGTAACTAGAAGGGAGAAAATGGAGTGGAAGTAGCCTTTGATCATTTCCTACTCCTACCATTTTAAAAATATTTAGTCCCATGTTCACCATTCTCATCAGATTGATTATTCACACACACACACACACACACACATGTATCCACATATTATTATTAGAATAAATTTTTTCCTCACCTATTTATAGTTCACATACCTTTGTGGATGGATTTGTATTATTTTGTGTTGGGTTCTAACTCATTGGTGTTTGGTTACAAGTGTGCATGGGGTTCTATATCTATTAATCTATTTGCTAGATGGTCATAGTTCAGCCAGTTGGTGGATGCCATTTTTATCTTTGGAGCTTATGCAATATAAAGGATTTATTATAATTTAACTAGATTCATGTGGTCATGGTGGTTTTTTGGTGGAGATATTAGATCTAAAGACTAGGTTCATATTTGTATACTCTTAATGCTTTGTGGTGTGCTTTAGATGGATACTTTAAGAGCTAAGTTCATTGTTATGGGTTTTTCATGTATTACAACCTATGTGATCCACATTATTTTTGGTTTTAGGCTTGCCTGTGTTTCATTCTGAGTTGTTTTTTACAAATCTAGTTTTATAACAATGTTAGATCTAGAATCCTTTGCAATTGGTTATTTTTGGTGCTCGTCTAAAAGGTACATCTATTTAGTAAGTTGTTTCATGGTTATTTTTAGTTTTAGAGTATATTTACGTGGTAGTGGTTTTTGTGGCCTTGTTTTTAATATTTTTACATGTATATCTTCGGGTTTATGTTGTGTAAATTTTTTGGGGAGCATGTTCTATTTAGGTTTGAAGTTTCTTGTTAAAATCCTTAGAGGATGTTGTTGGCAATTTAGCATCCTAAGGATAAATACCAACACCTATAACTAAAAAATTCTATGATAAACATATAATACTACTCATGGTGTTTTATTGCATGATCATGTCCTTATTGATCCTTTTTTTAAAACTTGATAACACTCTTAGAAGTGTTAATGTGTGTTTTAGATCTTGTATGTGAATCCATTGTGTCATGGCTACCTTAAGCCTATTTGAAGAGTTAATATTAGTTATAGTGATCATGGAAGTATTCTTTTAGGGTTTTATATATCCCTTTATTATCATATGCTCATGACTCATGCATTTTATATCCTAAAAAGTCCATTTTGAGACCCATTTTCACTTCCCACCCACCAATTAGACCCCACACACGCCAAAATATTTATAGCTCACTTACCCATACCATATATTCTATTTTAAAATGCAATTTAACTCATGTTACCTCCATCCTCATCCTTTAATGGTGGGTCAAAGCTTCACAAATGGAAAAAATGTAGGAAAAAGACTATTTTCATGTATTTTTTGTAGATGTATAGACTTGTAGGGACTCTTACATATAGGGGAGGCTAGGAGATTGAAGGTGTCTCATTTATAGGTATCTTGGTATATTTTCATGGTATTATATTTTAATAAAAACTCAAAACTATCCCTTAAACACCACTGAGCTCCTTTCCAACCCAAGACAACCCTTCAGGTTTGTAGATGGTATGGATAAGAGAGAGATAATGGTAAATTGATATCTTGGGTAGAGGAAGGGGGTATATTGACATTAAAATACATGGAATTTATCTATAGGTTAATGGTATCATCTTTATAAACAATAGCTAACATCTTGGCCACTCTAATGATCTTATTCATCTATGTAGGGAGTTGAAATAACATTAGGTTTGGTGCATTTTTGGATTTTTTATGATAACCACTACTTGATTTGTGTTATAGATATCCTAATAGCTTATATACATCACCCTATAAGCTCATTTCATATGTTTCACTGGTGGGAGCAAGCAAAATTCCATGCTTTCTTCATCTTATAGACTGTAGATAAGTGTATCTATGTTGTAGAGCATTCAGGGCATAAATATGGAATAAAGGGATGTATTCAAGCATGTTATGGTCCCTTGATACCTCCTAAAATATCCTTTGCCTTCTATATTTAGTTATGTCTATTTTAGGGACTCCTTCAAGTCATGTTCAAGGGTGGTTATCATAAGAACATTATGTGACCTCTAGATTCAAGAATAAGCCTATGTCACTGTAGTGATTATGAAGGATTCCAAATCAAGGCCAGGTTGACATAAGATATTTTATGTTTCCCTCTTTACTTATTTTTATCCTCAATTTCCCTCATTCCCCTATGACCTAGCATTCTTAGTTTTAGCCTTGAAATGTATAACCCTCACATGACTGCCTACAAATTCTTATATATATTAGAGTTTGATGGGATGTTGAGTGATTAAATGGAGCCTTGGAGATATTGATAATTATTTAATGATCCTAGAATATATGGAGGAGAATGAAAATAAGGAGAACAAGGTACAACTTGGGTTACTAACAGTTCTAGCACTTCTAATGGGATGATATTCAACCATTTGAACACTCACTTATAGCCTTGTAGTCATCTTAAGTAGTTTCAAACACTTATAAATAGATGTTTAGTTAGATTTAAAGATGAGAGACATCACAAAGTCATCATTGTAGAGGTAAGGAAGGTTCTTGTTCATAATTCATGTTATTGTGCATATGTTTCATGAGAATTTATGGAAGCCTATTGGGCAAATTTCTATATTTTTGCCTTCCTATTATCCCTACCATGACCCACACCAACCTTATGATGATCCCTACCAACCCTATATTAAACCCTATCAATAGTATGGTGTCTCACACCAACCATATAATATCCCTCATCAACCCCCTTGCCAACCCAATCACAGACCTCAATAGCCTAATGGACCTTGTTACCCTCCCTATAATCCATATCAGTTCTAAGGTCAACCTCCATACCAAAACTTCTCTCCTTCTTTCCCTCCAAAACCACCCTTCCAAGACACACATAATTTTTATGATGATTTGGAAGAGTTTAAGAGTATGATCCAAGTCATTTCAATTAAATATTAGCCTTGAGACATGAACAATCATGCAAATAATTTCATGAGTCTTCACCTCCTACTGCCCCATGCCAATATCCTCAGATTGATACTCCTTTACCAAAATAAAACTAGGAGGAGAGAAGGGTGGTAGTAATCATGAAAGGATCTTCTTGTGTGTTTTATATCCCCTTAAATATCCACCCATACCTTCTCAAGAGATTGCAACAACTTCATCTTGGAATCCTTTATGGGTTAGAACACCAAACTATGTTATGCTTACCCTTAAAAGAGAGAGTAAAGAAGAGGGGAAGTATGAAGTCTAGTTCAAGAGGTGTCTTATGTTTTCCAAATTCCCCATTATTCCTCTATACTTCATCCACTCATGAACATCAAAGTATATCTTAGTTTGATAAGGAAATTGAACAATGGAAGAAGGAGAATCTAGTGCTTAAGGTTCACACCCCTAAGGTTATAAGTTGGAAAAAAACCTTAGAAAATATCAAATAAGACAATGAAGTGCATTGAACTCCCACCCCCTCATCTCTTGAAGAGGAACTAAATTCATTAAGGATTAACTTGAGCATCTAAGTGTGGAAAGCAATCTATCACAGATATTCATTAAAGTGGTAGTACTTCAAGAGTTGAATCATATTATAACTACTGATGAATTTCAATAACACTTTTAAGAGGAAACCTCAAGTTTATATGAAAAGTAAATCATGATTAGAAACCTTGTTCATCTTTACAGATCAAACTTAGAGCATGAAAGGAAGTTGGATGATGTAGGGCAGTCATAATGAAAAGATGTTGAAGCTGATAAATATGAAATATAAGCAACTTTCCTCATGTAAATAAATCATGAATATAACACACAAGAGTCCATTATTGAAGCCAATAGTAGTTTGAGTGAGTTATATGACTCTTGGCAACACTTGTATCATGATTTATTGAGTGAATTTTAAGAAGTCAATATGGAAAGTTGGAATGGTGAAGTAGGACAACATATTGAGGTTCCAGATGAAGGTACCACTAGTGTTTTAGATATTGGAGCAAGAAATTTAAGTTTAGAAACATCAAGATAAGATGAGCTAGAGATTAAGTGGGTTTATGATATGCCATTCTCCATAGAGGATGAAGATGACCAATTTATAGAAGATCAAGAACACTGTTATGACTCTATCAAATAATTGGAGATACCTGATCAACATGATGTTTTACAAATAAATGATAAGAGTGAGAAGGAACTCCATGTCTTTCCAACTGATCATGAAGAGGTGGCATTTTGGGACGACTTAGAGAGATTTTTTCTAAGTTTAGATAACCCATATCTACCCCATGATAAGATTGATGAAGGTTTCAAAAGTGACACTATATCAACTAATCATTTTTAGTCTCATGAATAGAATGAAGTCACTAACCAAGGTCTAATAGTTAAGTGGCCATGACAATCATGGATGAAATCATGATAAACCATCAATATTTCATGACTAAGGCATAAATCAGATTATTGATGCAAGGAATGAAAGTGTGAAATGAGTATGATTGGGTGCTTGGCTCACGTAACTAACCCATGCATCTGAGAGTAGAACAAGGAAGTTAAGTTGTTTCCCTAAGAGGCCATGAACATGTTAATGCCCCTAGCTACAAGTGGGAACCTTCATCTAGTGAGAAGTGTCTGGTTGGACTCAAATCAAGACATGGAAACTAGACATCATGGTTCCATAGTGATCAAAGAATATTTCCATTTGATCTTAGAGGAAAGAAGTTAATCTCAGGATAGTTATTTATAGGTTTGTTGTCTTATTTCAATAAGTGGTTAGTACATGTTTATAGTTTGTCCCCTTAGTTATTTGGGTGTCTTTGTTATTTATTTATTATGTTTAGGTGTGTTTTTTTAATTTTTATTGTCTCCTATTAGTTTTCTACATTCTAAGTGGTCATAAATTCTTATTACCATGTTTGAGTCATGATGTCATCCTTGAGTCAGTGGGTTCTCTTAACCAATAGGTTGGTTAGCCCCTATGAGTTACCAAAACTATTGACTTTATGGCATCCTAAGGCCAAATGCTAACCCCTATAACTAAAAAAATTCTATGACAACAATCTAATCTTGCTCATGGTATTTTCCTACATGATCATGTTCTTATTGATCCATTTTTGAAACAATGATAACACTCTTAGAGGTGTCATTATGTGTTCTAGATCCTGTATGTGAATCTATTGTGTCATGGTTACCTTGAGCCTATTTGATGAGATAACAATGGTTATAGTGATCTTGGAGTCATTTTTGAGGGTGTCAAGATGTCTTGTAAGATGCAATGAGTGGTTTTAGCCCTATTTGATGATATTAAGGATCTTTTGACAAAATAAAGGTAATTTGGAGAAAATGAGGTTTTTATCTTTATAGTTTTAGACTGGTTTAAGCCTTTTCAAGAAGGTAAAACCTTTCCAATGAGATGTAATTATTTTTAAAAATTGTTTGAGGTCATAATATGAAGATCAATAGTGTGTTTAAGGTCATTTTTCATGATATATTTATCCAAGCCCAACTAACACCTCAACTCACCCTTAGAAGCCATCAAATACCCCTCAAATCACCTCATATGAGTCAATATGCCTTGTAAAACATTAGAGAGGGGGAAGTGTTTTGATTAAATTGAATGATAAGGTCTTTACAAGATCCATTTATTACCATATGGTCATGAATCATGCATTTCATATCCTAAAAAGTCTTTTTTGAGACCCATTTTTACTTCCCACCCACCAAGTGGACCCCACATATGCCAAAATATTTCTCTCCCACTTCCCCCTACCATATGTATTATTTTAAAAGGTCATTTAACTCATGTTACCTCCTCTTCATCCTTCAATGGTGAGTCAAAGCTTTAAAAATGTAAAAAATGTAGGAAAGACTATTTTTATGTGTTTTCTATAGATGTACAAATTTGTACAGACTATTCTATACAAGGGAGGTTAGGATATTACATGTGGTTCCTTTTTAGGAATCTTGGTGGATTTTAATGGCAAGAGGTTTCAATAAAAACTCAAAACCATCCCTCAAACACCACCGAGCTCCTTTACAACCCAAGACAACCCTTTAGGTTTTGTAGATGGTATAGATAGGAGAGAGATAATGGGAAGTTGATCTCTTGGGAAGAGGAATGGGGTTCATCACCTTCTAATACATGGAATTTGTCTACATTTTAATGGTATCATATTTATGAATAATAGATGACATCCTAGCTACTATACTGGGCTTGTTCATTTGTTGACGAAGTTGAAATGGCATTGGTTTTGGTGTATTTTTGGAGTTTTTTTATAACCAATACTTTATTTGTGTTATAGATATCCTAATGGATCATATCTATCACCCTATAACCTCATTTCACATGTGTGGGTTGTGGGAGAAAGTAAAACCTCATGCTTTCTTCATCTTACAGATTGCAAACAAGTGTATATATGTTACAGAGCATTTAGGGTAGAAATATGGAAGAAAGGGATGTCTTCAAGAATGTAATGGTCCCTTGATACCTCCTCATATATCCTCTACCTTTCATACTTATCTAGGTCAATTTAAGGGACTCCTTTAAGTCATGTTCTAGGCTGGTTGTCATAAGAACATTATGTGACCTCTGGATTCAAACATAAGCCTGTGTCACTATAGTCACTATGAAGGATTCCAAGTCAAGACTAGATTAACATCAGATCTTTCATATTGCCCTTTTTCCTTGTTTTATTATCCTCAAGGTCCCTTATTCCCCTATGACCATGCATTCTTAGTTTTAGCCTTGAAATGTATAACCTTCATAGGGCTACCTATAAATTCTTATGTAGATTAGAGTCTGATGGGATGTTGAGTGATCAAATGGAGCCTTGGAGATACTGATAAGCCTTGAAGTATCCTATGATATATGCAGGATAATGGAAATGAGGAAAATAGGGTGAAACTTTCATTGTTAATAGATGCGTAACATGCATTTCTATGTTATATCTCAAGTAGTTTGAAGTTTAGATCCTCTTATGGGCTAGATTTTTTTTGATATAGGGATCCATTCAAAATCAGCTTTATTGTGTTTTAGTTATTGATTCACTATGGTTATTATTTATTCAAGTTTTTTATAAATCTTGTATGTGACCAAATGGTGGTTATTGATGACTGGATGTTGCTCTTGGGTTGAAGGTTAACTATGGTTTTCTGGTGATGTTGGGAGGTCTACTCTATTTGTAGACTAGTTATTTGTTGGTTCTTGTTTATGCTTCATAGAAATATCTTCTTTCATTGTAATGGTTGTGGGTTCCTTTTAAAACCCTCAATCTAGGTTGTGGGTTCCTATCAAAACCCTCACTTTTACCCTTAATAAAACATAACATTTTTAGTCATATGATAAATTTTATAGCTTCATATTGGTAGTAGTGTCATCATATGGAGTATTCATAGTTTAAGCAAGGTATATATAGGCAGTAGTGATTAGTATTAGATCATGATATTATGAATTATTTTCTTATTATAATGTTTTGGAGGTTTCCCCTTCAAATTTGCTCATTCATATAATTAAAGCATTCTTCTTTGATTGCAATCATCTTGTTTGGATTTACTCTCTTATTCCCTTATTCTTGGGATTTATTGATGTTATTATAATCTTAATATTTATATTGAGATCTATTAACATGATTATGCTTTATCTCTATAAGTAATTTAAATACAAGCGATATTACATCTCTGATCTAGGAAATGTTTTTTTGAAACATTTTTTTGGGTATAGATTCATGTTTATTTTGTGTTGTTGAAGGATTTAAAAAAATAACTTTTGATCTATTAAGGATTTTTAAAAAATATATGCAATATTATTGTATGTTTATTTATAAAAAAACATTTATAATTTTTGTATACCTTGTTATAAAATAACATTCATTGGAATCATTTTGGCGAGGCAATAAAAATAACTTATATTTCAATCATTCTTAATTTTTAGGTTTTTCATCTTTTTCAATTTTTTTACCCTTGGGTAATATAAAAGTCATTGGATTCATCTTGGTAAGATGATAAAAATCATGTAATACTTTGGTAACCTTTTTTAATCCCTAGAATCTAAAATCTTTGCATGGTAAGACCACACACTAGGGGCCAAGGAAATGGTTCTAACACTTAAGGGAGAAATACCTAAAAAGAAGCATTTGAGTTTGAAACAATAATTAGTGGATCTTTCATTTTTTTATATGATAGATCATAATGTGAGATAGATTGAATATAGTGTGTAAAACATATAATCTAAGTTTCCTCTGCCAATACTTTAGATGCAAGTATTTGGAATGTACCATGAAATTGGCCATTTCTTTTAGTGTGCCATTTTTCACTTAGATACACTATTTTACTGAGGGCTATATAATATAGTGTGTTGAAGCTGAAAGCCTGCTTGTTCACATAAGCTAATGATCTAATTTTTGGAAAATTATCATCCATCATCTATTCATAAACACTATTTTTTCTCTCTAACAGGCTTTAAAAAAGGGCCTTGAAATTTTTGAAGAGATCAAAGACTTCACTTTTATTTTTCATAAATTAGACCTAAGTTGTATGAGAGAAATCATCAATGAATGTAATCACGTATTTATGTTTTTGAAAAACAAAGCTAGGAAAGGAAAAATATCACTAAGAACTAACTATAATTTATCACTTTACCTCAATTATTTGACTTTTGTAAATGGATCCTTGTGTTATTTTACAAGTGTACACCATAGACTAACACTATCTTTTAAATAAACTTATGAAAAACCATTAACCATGTGATGCTTACTAAGGTCTTAAAATTAGCAATAGTTGAGTTGAATAAAGGATCATACCAAAATTTAATCAAGTCATTATCATGTAAAATAATGACTTGTTAAGTTTCAAAAAACACAAAGTTTCTAAATTTGCATAATTGTGCTTCATTATCAACCTTACCAATAGCTACAATAGTGGACTCATTTTTTATAATTTTGATGATAAAATTGGTAAGTGTAAACTAAATGGTTTTTATTTCAACTATATGATATGATATATGGACAAGAGGTTTATATAAAAGTTTTGAACATGGATATATTTTTGTTAATTCATCATTCACCATATCATCTATCCCTTCACCTTCAATAATTAGACTAATAAAGTTTCCCACAAATTTTTTAGCTGTGTAATAATATTTTTATCTAATGAACCATCATGTGCCATATGGTGAGATAATATTGAGTATAAAATCCATTTAAACATATTTGATCCTATTATTTCATAAAGTGTTGCTCCTACTTTAGGAGGGGTATTATGTATTTTTTTCATCTCCACTTCTAAGTATGCTATTTTATTGAAACATTTATGCTCAACATGGCCTGGTTTCTTACACCAATTACAATACTTTTGGTTGATGTTGGAGTTTAATTTCCCTTTGCCTTTATTTTGACTTGGATAAGGAATGTATTGAGTTGATGGATTATCTTTAAGACTGGTATTTGTTTTTCCTTTTTTCTTATTAGGAGTGTTGCCTTTACCATATTTTGGTTGTGATGTTTCCTTAGTACCATTGACCACTAATACGTGTTGCTTAGTAACTTTAAGTCAAATTTACCAATTAAAATTTAGTTTTTATTTTTCTCTCTAAAGTTACTCATAGAAGTTATAAAAAATTAGTGTCACATATGTATATCCCTTAGAGTCTTGATGTGTTTAGTATCTTGAAACAAAAAATTAATAAGGGAAACCCAATTTAGAAAAAATAATCATAATGAGTTTTTCATCAGTCTTAGTTTCGCCAGTCTCAATGAGTAGAAGCCTTAAATGCTTAATGTGAGTGATGAGTTCCTCAATGTGAGGATATTTTTGTGGACTAAGAGCAATGAGACCATTTTATGGTTGGCATGATATTAGTTTATTGTAATTTCCAAAAATATCCTCCAAGGTAGTCCAAAATTTATAAGGTTCCATGACATCTTGAAAACAAAACTTTAATTTAGGGGATACTAATTAACCAAGGATGCATCTATCTTTATCAAAACATTTTTTCCATTTTTTTCATTTGATAAGATTTAAGGGTGAAAATTTTTCATTCATTATTATGTGGTATAGACCCTTGTTAAACATCACATCAATAATGTATCATTTTTAGCTAAATTAGTTGGGACTTAGGAGGGTTATATTTTTATCTACCATTTCTAGAACATAAATTTGAGTGAAAATAGCCTAATTTTATTTATAGATTTTTTTAAAAAAATACATGATAAAATGATCGTCTTAATGAGAAAATCCCAATGGTGCAATTGGCCCATGGGTAATGTTTTTCCCAAAAAAGTGCTATCAAGATTATAGATAATTTTTTTATGCATGTAATTTTTTTGAAAAATTGAAATACTTATTAAAATGATGGTCTCGATGAGAAAATCACATTAGTGTAATTGCTCTAAGACTCACAATTTTTTACTCTTTTTTTATTCACCAAGAAACATTGGTTTTTAACCTTCCCATGAAAATAATTATTTTATTTTCAAAGAAACCCTTTCTACCTAAAAAATGCCCTCTACTTTGCCCTTTTCACAATTATTTTATGAAAAATAAAACCATAAATAGGGATACTAGAACTGAATTTGGATTTGAAATACTTCAACTGAAGCTAAACAGATGATATTACAACAATGTAGATATACTAATGTAACTAAAATTATTTTTGGAAATTTTAGGTTGAGGTGTGTTTGATCTATAGGATTTCTGATATATGAATCCATAGTTGTAAATAGTGAATAATCCCAAATAGAATTGACTACAAAGGTTTCCACCATCCCACAACCACACTATTATATCTCTTAGGTACATACAGAGTAACTTCTTGGGGCTAACTGCTTATCAGTGTACCACATAATCAAATAGTTGAGGGGATTTATATTGGAAAAAAATAAAAAATCCTAGGCACTTCCTATATGACATGAGGTATGTGGAAGCTAATATCCATATAAAATGTAATCTTATGTATTGAGTATTGGGGTAATATACTTTACACCACAAATCAGGTCAAACTAATTACTATTTTCCTAAAATGACATCTCCTATGAGTTTTACAACTTCCACATCATATTTCAAAAGTAGAGGATTGCTATGAAATAATTTTTTTTAAACCTTTAGTACCCCACTATGTTTAACAATTTCTAATCAATCATAAGGGTGAGGTAAGAGGTTAATATCATTTATTTGTGGTGAGCCACTAAATTTGGGATTGAAAACTAAAATGCATAAGAAAAATAAATTTCAAATCTAAAAAACTAAAAATGATGTTGAATATGAAAAAAAGAATAAAAACTACATATTTGATCTTTAAAACTGATGCAAAATGAGGTAAACCTTATATTGATTTGATATCATATTAAATTATCTAGTTAGGGTCCATAATCATGTTGGATACTATAAGCAAAATACCCACAATACATGCATAAATAAATATATGAAAGCTTAAAAACAAGTTACCATAGATTCATCTAAGTAACATAGTTACCTATTTTAATTAAAAGCATTGACCTAATTTTACTAGTATAATAATAACTCTCATCCACAATATATCTCACCAACTATCCATTTATGATCTTATATAGATAAGAGATGAGGCTAGGGTTACGGTTTTTGTGATTAGTCACAAATATAATAAGACAAAATTTTATTAGTGAAAGTTAAATAAGTATTTACTTAATTGATATTATTTATAATAATAAGTTGTAGATAAATATGCACTAATTAGTTCCCACCCAAAGATTACAAACAAATAATACAAGTGCTTATTGTAACCATACTATAGTGTCTGAGTAATTAAATACACTAACATGGATACAATTTGAAAGTGGGAAGGGACTTGGGGAGTTATTCCCATGTGATAGTGCTTATGTGTGGTTATTTTATTAAATGCTAAAATTTGAGATAATACTTGAGTTGAACATTAGAGTGTAAAATCTTGATTTTTTTTTCTTGTGGTAGTTCATAGTATAATATACCTTGGTCATTTATACCTCATGTTTCTTTCTCTTACTATTAAATGGTAGCCAACTTGCATATGCTTGTGTAGACACTCAAATTTGGTACAAGCCCATCCTTTATGTCATTTATTACAACTTTGTAAGTATATAATATTTATAGTGAATGAGACATTTGTTAACTTAAATTTACTTGAGTATTTATCTATTTTGGTTTTTGATCTAGTCTATTGGTCATTTATCTTTCCACTTTGTCATGGGGATCCCTAGTTTTTATCCTATGTCCTAAACAAGTTTATGGTAAACAAACATGACTTGCTTGTGGCCCTGTCCATTTAACATAAACTTGTATAGGATAAATTTAAACTTTTTTTTGAGTCACCTTTATTTTAATTATTATTTTTTTAAAGTCTTATATTGGGTTGAATTTTACATACTAGTAGGTCCTAAATTAAAAATAAAAACAAACACACACACACACACACACACACACACACACACACACACACACACACACACACACACACACACACACACACACACACACAAGGCTCCTTTAAGGAAATACAAACAATTATATCACTCTCAATGTCTATTCAAAAAATTTCATGTTATATATATATATATATATATATATATATATATATATATATATATATATATATATATATATAGGTCTACTAGAGAAACATTTAAGGTTGGATCTTCATTTGCATACTTGTACCAAAGGTAAAAAAGGAGAAATAAAACCAAGATTTATAGTCACTAATACACACACATGTAATTTTAGTTTGATCCCTCTTCAGAGTATTTGAAATGTAATACATTTCTTTGTATTTAAATGGGGATTGACCAAGGTCAGTGCAACTCAATCTAATTAGGCCAATTCCCCCTCATTTGATTCCAATTTTATTTATATGTAGGAAAATAGGGCTTGATAATTTCTTATAATTTATGTGATATTAAATATCTAAAAATATGTAAATGAACCTAATTCAAGCATATGTGCAAGTGGTGAAATAATCATTTAAGTGTCATAGCCAACTAGGACAAGTCTACAATCAATAGAGTAGGGTGCATTGCATCACTGTTGACCTATAATGAACCTATATAAATATATCTTATGCTTCTACTTTATATATATCATCTTCAAATTATGTTTTCTTTATCTATTTATTGGATGAAGAATGGAGCATGGTAAAACTATGAAGTACAATAGAAGGACACATTGGAAAATTATATGATTCTATCTTTTGTATAGATTTTGTGTGTATTCAACCTTATAAGCTTAATTGGGTAATAGAAAAATGAAAAGAGTCTTTCCTTTTATATCTCGAAAGGCTGGAATGTGAAGAGACAATAAATTATAAAATACTATATATAGAACTTTGATATAATATAATATGGTTATGATGTGTCGATAGAGATTAATAGAATTGTTTTTGTTATGGTTTTACTAATCTTATTTTATATATTTGGTTAATGTGTAGTGAGTACTCTATTTTACTTTAATCTATTATCAAATGATATGCTGGTTATGTTCCATCTTCTATTATCATCTATTTTATTCTTGTTCTTAGATTCATCTTTATATATAATAGATGGTAAGTAATACTATAGTCTCTTCTATACCTTTTTGTAATCTCCAATGTATAAATCTATAGCAAAATCTATTAAATTTTCTAGTGCAAATTGCTTGGATTGTTAGTTATATGGATAGATAGATTATAATAATATAACTTTAGTCTGAGGAGAATATAATTTATAGTCTATACTAATGATAAATTATAAATACATTAAAACTTAGATACCGATTGGTCTTGAGCACTAGATTATTGGACAAAGATTATAATCTATGGTTATATTACCAAGATTGACGTAATACTATAGTCTCTTCTATACCTTTTGGTAATCTTCAATGTATAAATCTATAGCAAAATCTATTAAATTTTCTAGTGCAAATTGCTTGGATTGTTAGTTACATGGATAGATAGATAATAATAATATTACTTTAGTCTAAGGAGAATATAATTTATAGTCTATACTAATGATAAATTATAAATACATTAAAACTTAGATACCGATTGGTCTTGAGCACTAGATTATTGGACAAAGATTATAATCGATGGTTATATTACCAAGATTGAAGTATAAGGATACATAGTTTTTGAGATTATGAAAGATTGATTTGTCTAAGGAATCAGAGGAAAACTTTTGTAGTCTTTGCCTTTTTTGATAAAGATGTTGGTTATGGAAAAGGCCATGGTTTTTACTCTAGCCAATATGGAGTAGTCATTTCAAACACCATAGGGGTGCATGTGGGAGAAAGTGAATGATGAAGATTTGAGTAAAAATAAATTAAACTTGATGCTAGAAAATGAAAGGTAAGAGACTTAAAGCGAGAAGAAAATTATGGGACTAGAAAGGGAACTATGACAAAAAATAAGGTGGAAGAAGAAAAAAACCCGAAAGTAACTGTGAATAAGACTAAGAGTAGAGAAGAAAGTTCTAGAGTTAGAGACATACAAGAAAAAAATGCTAGAGAAGAGAGGTTGCTAAGAGAAGATGTGGAAACTAATAAAAGAAAAAGGTATGTAGAATATGAGAAAGTGACTAATTAGGAAGAAGATGCTAGAAACATTGATGTAGAGGTAGAAAAATTAGGAAGTAGAGGTAGATTGCAATTTAAAAAAGGGTTTTTAGTTAGAATCACGAAAGTGCTAAAATTAAAGGAAATAATATTGTAGGTTCAAGTTTAAATTTAGAAGAAGTTAGAAATAAAGGTCATTCATTTCAAGTGTATGCATCCCCCAAGCCCACTTTATTTATTGAAGGTTGAAAAAATATAGAATGAGAAGTGAATTAAATTTGGTTTGATTCCTTTATTGATAAGTTTGGAAAGTTTAGTGTAGAAACCAAGTAGGCATTAGAAAGAAAGAAGTTATAGGAAGTAGGATTTATTTTTACTCTTGAAAATATTAGTGTGCAACAATCGAGAGTCACAATAAACACTATGCAGTCACCTAACATCATGATAATAAGTGCACAATAACCACTAGTCAAAGTTGCTAATATTCATACATATGTAGTAATAACACTAGATTACAAGATATTATAATTAATGCATGCATGTTTGTCCCTTTAATGCCTTATGATGTGTCTAGACACCCTGAACAATACTTGTTAACTTGTGAAATGAAATGGATTGTAAAAGGGGTAACATTAGATGATGTGAAGAGATGCAAACTCATTGGCTTTAATAGGATGTGCCTTAGAGTTCATTTTCAAAATAAATGTAAATATCCTCAATCTCTCACAAGTTAAAGATTTGATATTAGCAAAATTTAAGGTAAATTTTTTTCTAGTCAAGTTATTCAAGACTCGAAGGAAATTAAACAAAAATTTGGAGAAATAATTGGAAAATATGATCGTAGGTTTTTTGATGTGATGAAAAAAATCAATTTTATTTTAGAACATAAATATAGGGTTGCTTGGTTCGTGGATGGCATACAACCAATAATGAGGTTTGTTATTAAGCAATCCTAGTTCTCAACCAAGGCTGATGTTGAGTCTATTGCCATATGGGGAAACCATATAAAATATCACATGGATCTTCTATTAATGAGATCAAAATTAGAAGCTAAGTTAGATGGCTTTAGAGAGAATATGAATAAGATGCTTTAAAATGATAATCCTAAATTAGGATTATGGTGTGTAGAATATGGTTGAGAAGGACATCATAGGAATGGATGTCCAACAATTAAAACAAAATTTTGTGAAATCTATAGGGTATTTAGACATCCTACGTCTAAGTGCTATATTATCCAATAATATATCAAAATGTCACATAACATGTACTATTATTTTTACAAATCTAAAAATCATGATGAGATAATATGTCAATATTTTCAAGAATTAAAACAAGATACAATGAAGAATGTATTCATATTTTTGGCTCAATAAATACTAACTATGAAGAAAGCAATTCCAAGACTAGATATGGAGATGATAAATGTGACTTATGGTAGTCCAGGATGGATGTCATGTCCCCTTTTTCGTGGACATTGACAGGCTTGATGATTAGCCTATTATGCGACCTTCGTAGGCTGATTGGATGGATAGAGGGTCATGATGGAGATTGGCTTGGCTTTGATTTACAGAATTCCTATAGTTGGCTCTCATTCAAGTTATTTCAGACACATTAGGCCTGAGCCCCTATTATTTAGGGATATTTGACATACAGCGGAGCACCCTTGTTTTGATATGGTCATGTGCAGAATCACTCCTTGATTCACCAGCTTCAGACGGTTCGAGGATCTGACATGTATTGAGGGAGATATTAATATTTGATTGATTTAATCAAATATTAATTATTTGGTCTAATTTTAAATTAGATATTAATTAATTATTAATTAATTAATTATTTGGTCTAATTTTAAATTAGATATGAATTAATTATTAATTATTAATTAATTGGTCTAATTTTAAGATCCAAGTTCTAATTTGAGGAATTCTAATTTTAGAAGCCCAAGTTCTAATTTGAGGAATTCTAATTTTAGAACCCCAAGTTCTAATTTGAGGAAATCTAATTTTAGCAAGCACACCTTTGGAAGGGTATAAGAGTTTCTCATGGGAGAGAGTTTGTATGTATGAATTGATTATTGAAATTGGAGAAATTCTTCTGTGAAGACTGAGCCAAGGGTTCCAGGATTCCATTTGCAGTGGAGAACGTCAACTCTTCATTGTGTGCAATTTAGAGGTTGTGAAAGATCAGCCGATCTATTGCCAAATTGAGAGATAGCTTCATCCAGAAGTTATCACAGAGGTATAGATTTGAGAGATAGCTTCATCCAAAAGTTATCACAGAATTTCAAGGTTGAGAGATAACTTCACACAGAAGTTATTACAGATATTTCAGGTATTTATCTTTATTTAGTTTTGATCCAATAAATTATATAGATAGAGATATTCTGTATTAGAATAGTATATCTTCAGATCAGGTGGTTCAGCAATCAGGGGTTAAGAACAGACAGGCTGGCAGCCGTACTAAGTCCGTACAGGTCCGTATAGATCCACGCAGATACCGACACCGGCAGACAGAGATCCCCAGTGACCGACATCGGCCGTCTGAGGACTGACGTCGGCAGATAAGGACCTACAGAGACCGACGTCGGTAGTATATCGACTGACGCCGGCGACTGTGTGTTCGACACAGCAGGCTGAGACTTCCAGAATTGCAAGTTTATTCCCAGTTTGCATAATTTTAGGGTTTTAAGACCATATCTGTAATATTCTTTGGTTTGCATAAGAAAGGACATCTATTGTAATCAGCTGGATGAATGATAAGATCTGTGATTTGTTTATGCATGTTTGAATCTATTCTGAAAATTGTATCTTGTTCAGAGCTTTATATGTTTCTATATTACCTGATTGAAGGGGATATTACAGTTGTTCAGAGTTGTGTAGAGACAAAAAAGAGCCCCTAAGTAAGGGACATTACAGTGGTATCAGAGCTTTGGTCTTTGGTATCATAGTTTTGTGTCTTTCATATATCTCTAATGGTAGGGGATATTACAATGGATGCCTTCATTAACTCAATATCAAATTCCTTCATCACCATAGTATCAGCCACATGGTCTATCAATCTAGAATAATACATCATATCCCTCATACCAATAATCTAGTCAGTATGTGCAGCCCTAAAATAATAAAAATCTTCAACAACAATAGGAAACTAGACCCTAGGTTCCCCTCAACACTACTATTGAGGATATGATGCACAAATGAATCAACAAGGAATATATGCTAGATAAAAATCACAAGGGTGGGGATATCAACAAGGTAGAGGAGGGTATAGAGGGGGATATAGGGCTGGATATTATAGCGGATATCAAAGAGGTTACAATAATGATAATCGACAAGCTCAACCCCTTATTCAATGTTATTTATGTGGCATATATAATCATTATGCAAGGAATTACCCCACCAAACCTTAGAGATACGTTTATTATGTATACTACAGGGTCTAAGGTCAACGTCAAATAAAATATTGCCCTATTTTGGAGAAATAAAGAAAGGAGAAGCCAGTGCATAATGTAAATATGATCAATATGCAACCAAAGTAAAATACATTTATGGAAGCTATCACAAGGAAATAGAGAGTTGAACAAGGCTTACCTCATTTGTAAATGCCTCAAGATCATGGTATTATAAAATTTTAGTAGGATAAATATCCTGATCCTACTAGAGAAAAGAATTTAATGTATCAATCTGCATAGGTATGATAAGAAATATAACATAATCAATTTTTGAGGATGATATCACAAATATTGATGCTAAAATGTATGGTAAAATTATTAAGATAATGAGGCAAAAGAGAATTATGAATGCTATAACAAATTTGATGAAACTGCTCAGTACACTATGCAATGAGGATATATCTTATAATATCACTAACCTTCTACACAATCTCCTAGAGTATGCACAATAAGGACAAACAAGGGACAATAAAGTAGCTTGATATGTTAAGAAAAAGAAGCCTTGGGATGTGGATTCGTGAATGGATATTGATTTGGATAGATATGAAATTCAAAATACAATATTTTATTTGAAAACAAAGTCAATATGATTCTATGTTCAACATGGGAAGCCATTGGTCGACCAAATCTGAGCTATAGTCTAGTAACATTGAGTTTGGTGGATTATGGTAGATTCAAACCCATTGACAGGTTAGAATATGTTGAAACTAAAGTGGTTGAGCTTATCTTGTGAAGGGACTTTTAGTTTATCAACATGAAGACAACAAAAAATATTTACCCTACTGTAATTGGTAAGAAATGGAACCATGATGGCTAAATGACCATCTATACTATGCACAATCAATTAAAGCACAATATAAAGATAAAATAGTACTCATACCCCTAAATGAGTTAGATCAAAATCCATATATCATCCCAAAATAGCTAGAGCTTCCTTTTGCTTATGGGGATAATAGTTGGTTTAAAGTGGGTATAGATGAAAGGCAAAATGGGGTGTAGTCTGTAGAGTGTCAAAATTAGAAACCAGGTCTTGTGAAATAAGAATAATGATTGGTATTAAAATCCATGATAACAAAGTCTCTGGTTAGGTAGGTTCACATCAAATATTGTGTTTCTCCTTTAGTGCACTCTTTGACAAGATTTGAAGTAGACTTTCTATAAAATACTAGTGCAAATATGATGGACTATACTAAACCAACCAAAAAAATTATTCTACCCTAGGATTTTTTATCATCTATAAGTGGTGACTTGAATTTTCATATACTAAATTGGTCTCACAAAGATCATGAGTTATGACCTCTAAGCATGGTTTTCTCTACAAAATGCCATGTATCTTAATACTTTGTGATAAAAGATCTTAATCCATTCATATTGAGGCTTGAAAACCATGTAACAAAAGTGGATAAATGAGTTAGTGCACTTAGATATGCACTGAAAGGAACTATTGTGACATGGTGTGTCATACATATAAACTAATAAATATAGAGGGGGGAAGCATACACAATATTTCATGCAAGGTTTCAGCTACCAGCTAGTGTCAAATCAGAATGGCCTTTCTTTCAATAGGGTCAATGCCTAGAATTTCACATCCATTAGTGCATGGATATATGGACCACACAAGGAGTATAACCATGATACTAGGTGCACATATTTAACCACACACTTGGACCTCTACCAACAACTTGATATTGCATCAAGAGCATAGAAGGGATACCAAACATTGGGTACAAATTCAAAAATATTTAATTCAATTTTTTGTGTTTGAAGATGATAATAAACTAGTACATAATGTCTTACATAAAATTTAAAATTTTTTGTGTCATGGATGGGCAGAAGATTTAGCAACTATTACTAAATCATCATCTCGTCAAGAGGCTATGCAAGACTTGGATCTAGCACTCTGTAATTACAAAACCAACCAAAAATAAAAAGTCCTTTTTCATCCATTTAATATAATAATAAATTATCTAATAGAATCAAGTGATAGTGATAGTGATGGAGATATTTATCTAGAAGGTTTATTTGAGAAACAACATGAAGATGAACCCAAACTAGTGCAAAGTATAGAGTAGGTGGAAGAGGAAAATTGCACAACATCAACATTTCACAATGTGAAGGAAAATACATTATGAAATATACTTTTCCTAGTGGAACAAGCAAGTTATAATAGGAATCTTTATGAAATATTGGGACACAGTCAGCTCCTAAGCTGCAATAGTGGGAGATTATTGAGGATCAAAATAAATCTCTAACACCTTACAGCTATTAAGGGATTATCAATATGTGTTTCCAAGAAATTACTTAGAGGTAAAAAGCATAGATCCATCTCTAGGAGAAATACACGAGAGTGTGTGTGCCTTATAAAAAACAAACCTACAAGCTCTATCCTAATATGAAGACCAAAGTAAAGGCTAAACTTGATTGAATGTAAGAAGCTAGAATCATTTATCCATTTGAAAAGGTAGATTGGATGAGTCCCATGGTTGCTCAACTTAAGAAAATAGGAAAAAATTAGGTGTATAGAGATTACCACACACTCAATGACACTTGTGTTAATGATCCATTTTTGATTCCTTTTATACATGAAGTCCTTGAATCCATTACTAGGCATGAATTATATTCATTTATAGATGGTTTCAATAGATATCACCAAATTATGATTACCAAGGAGGATCAGGATAAGACCACCTTTGTTAATGAATAGGGATCATTCACATATAAGGTAATGCCATTTGGTTTTAAAATGCACCTGCTATATTTTCTAAAGTTGTGGTAAACACATTAAAAGATTTCATTCATTATTTCCTAAAAGTCTATCTAGATGATTGGTTTGTCTTCTCTCTATTTAAAAAACACTTATCAAAGCTAAGATTGATGCTTAAGCGATGTTAGGATTTGTGTGTCACTTTAAATTTAAATAAGTGTCTATTTTTTACACCTTTTGGTATCTTACTGGGCCTTGTTGTGTGTAATGATAGTATTTTGGTTGACCCAGCTAAAATTTATGTTATAGTAAGAATGCCACCTCATACTAACTTATCTAAAGTGCACACCTTCCTTGGTCATACATAATATTATCAAAACTTTATAAAAGGGTATGAAACTATATCTACATCCATGGAGAAATTAATTTACAAGGATACCAAATTTGAATGGACACTAGAATGTCAAATAAAATTCATTGATTTAAAGTAAAGGTTGGTAAGTATTTTCTAACTAGAAGAAGCCATTCCATGTACATGTGGATACTTCTGGTACCATAATAGGAGACATAATAACATAGCCAAGTGAAGGTGGGTTGGACCACTTGATATATTTTGCTAGAAAAAAACTATTAGTTATAGAAAATAATTACATGACCATAGAGAGAAGCACTAGTCATGGTCTTTGTATTGCAAAAGTTTTGGCATTTCTTATTGGCTACTCCTTTTGAGTTCTTCATGGATCACTAGACATTACGATACATGGTTAATAAAATAATGCTATGAGGATGTATATCAAGGTAGTTAATTCTCTTTTAGGAATTTCAATTCCATATTAATGTTAAGTTAGGATGAGAGAATGTGGGGCTAGATCACTTCAATAGACTTTACAATGGGGAAGAACCAAAATAACTTGAAGATGAATCCCCAGATGCACAATTATTTGTATTTTTTGTAGTTCCTGATAACATGGAGGACATTTAAAATTTCTTGTAAGAAGGAAATTTTCTTACAAACTACATTGAGTGGGATAAGAATCAAATGGTTACTCGAGCCATACTATATAGCCTTATTAATGGATTCTTGTACAAGCTTGGCAAAGATGATGTATTACATAGAACAGATATAGAGCACAAGTGACCATATCTTATTGAAGAGGCTCATTATAGAATAATATGGAATAATTTTATAGGATAAACCACTACAAGGAAAATAATATAGAGTGTTCTTTAGTGGCATGCATTATTTTAGAATGCATATAGAGTTGCTAAACATTGTGACATTTGTCAATGAATGGGAAAGCCTAACCAAATTGTAGAGCAACCCTTTTAAAAATGGGGAATTGACTTCATTAGACCTATAGCTCCTCCAAGTAAGTGTAATCATGCCCAATATACTAATAATTTGACATATTATTTAACTAAATGGATGGAATCTAGTACCACTCCAAGTTGCAGTGCAAAAGATGATACCAAATTTTTATATGAAAACATCATCATGAGGTTTGGATGCTTAGTTAAGATGGTAAGTGATAGAGTCACACATTTCATAAATATTAATATCAAGGCTCTCATTGAGGAATTAATGATATCTCACCACAAAAGCATGGCTTACCATCCACAGGTGAATGGCTAGGCATAGGCATCAAATAAAGTATTGGGTAAGATGTTAACAATTTTTTTAATGCTTATAAGGAATATTGGGAAGATCAGATTCCTAAGATTCTATGGTTTTATCAAACACATTACATGAGAGCTATAGGGTTCACTCCATTCCAATTAGTATATGATCTTGAGGTAGTAATGCATATAGAATATATTATGCTTAGTGTATGCATTGTGATGGTTATGAGATTAGGAAATCAATATTGATTAAAGGCACAGTTGATGGATTTCATAAATATGGAAGAAAATAAACAAATGACATAGTGGACATAATATATTAATAAAAAAATTATAAATCATGGCATAATCATAACTTATGATCCAAGCAATTTTACCCAAAGCAACTAATATTACTTTATGAGATCAGATTTAAAGCATTCATAGGAAAGTTATGCATTAGATGGAAAGAACCCTATATCATTCATGAAGTATCAACATAGGGTTCCATAGTGTTGAAATATTTATAGGGAACCGTACTACCAAGATGTATAAATGGATGTAGGATTAAGCCATATTGTCTTTAATCTCTATCATTCAACTAAAAATTTGAGTGGGTGGTGAGTGGTATGATGTAGTTAGGATTTTATTTAATATTGTTTCTATTTTGTTTTCTTAGGATATAATGTTTATATAGTGTGTTCATTACAACATAACACATCACAACCACTATAAAGCATTTATCATCATAGGATTCAATCACATTCTAGAGATAGCTCATCAAAGACAACTAAATGTAACTATATCGATCATTTTAATTAATTCTAGGAAGGTAGCAACAAGATAGTTAAAGTGAACAGAAGGCCAACAGTCATGATAGACCATTAATGATGTAGCATTTTAAAAATATTGCATCATTTTTAATAAAATTTGATAGTAAATGGATAAGTGGATTCATAATAAAAACTAATTAGATGAAAGGACAACTACTGACATATAATAACTAACAAAAAATCAAATCAAAGATCTTAAGCATTAAACAACCATGTTAAGGTAACTTTCAAAAACTAATATTAATTGAAAAAAGAACATTCATGTGCAAGTAGTTAATGCATTGAAAGAAGGTGGTAACATGAAATTTGGCACCAATAACTATATAGGAGTAGGGTATAGACAATGCTAAAACATTACAACCTTTGGTTAACAAGAGGATTACATGATATACTTTTAGAATACCTAATAATGAATGGATTTTGAGCTAGAGTGTAACTAACAAAAGTAATCATTAATTCTAGACCATCAATCGAGCCATGGAAAGAGGTCAGTTATTGATTCCACTATCAGATGTATAAAAAGAGGAAATGGGAATTGGGATAGGTCTTTGAAAAAATAAATATAATGATCTAGATCCATTTGATTTCATAGACATAATAAAAACTACTCTTTTTGCCCAAGATACTCAAGGAGTAGCATAAGTAGGAGCCCTAACACTTCAACATCCACTACAAGGATTTGAAGCTAAATGATTGCTTAAAATACCTACATTTGGGTAGTTAGATAAGGTCATGATGAATTCAATGAGCCAATGTAATTAAGGGGATATCCATTTAGCTCAAGATGATACAATCTAGATTTATGCACACACCATGGCATGAACAACCAACCTTCCCAATTATGACAAATACATCATCCATTATAAGTTTACAACACCACCAATCCTATTAGATATCAAGGAAAAGTATACTACAAGGCAAGGTTAGCAAAACCATTGACTCTATTGAGTATGCTTCACTATGCATCATGGTATAATGCATCATGAAAAGAATTAAGCAAACCACCAAACAAGTGAAACAAGTGACAAGATGCATAATTGATATTGCCTATCACACAACAAAGTTATGGCATGAATTCAATTGGCTTGAGTTTTTGGCATCTGAGCTCACCACTAACATAGAAAAGGTACTTGAAGGAAGTTCACAAGTATTTTAGTACCATTTTTTCATTCTTTTATTGTGTTTTATCATTGGAAACCTCTACTGGGGATAATTAATGTAACTATAGATTTTTAGCCTGGTAATGCCTTCATAAATATTACATGTACCAAAATAGGGAATTAATATGAGTAATTGTGGCAGCTTAACACATGGTGGCTCGAATCCCTATCCTTGATTTAAACACACCCCAAGATCCCACAAGATGTAATGCAATATCTAGGACAACATGCTTCAGTCACCAAATTACATAATGGCAATAAGATCAAGGTTCATGATTTGGATACTCCAACTATGACCTTGATGCCATTTTTCATTTCAATAGTCTGAGTGAAGGCTAAAGTTTATAGGTAAAAAGCCTTAGCTATGAGTTCAATTCCTATGTTATAAGCCATTCCTACATAGGCATAACAACCAAAAGTAAACCAAGCACCCTCACAATAACTAACACAACTACATGCTCAACCACCATAACCAACACAATTTCAAGCTCTAACATAAAAATATAAATGCATGAGGAAAACACCTAATGTAGAGTCTCACCACCACCACCAAATAGAATAACCTATCAAAAAATCCTAGCTCAAGAATCCCATGGTTCTATAGATAACAATTGAGTGTGACCTACCTGAGTTGGGGGTATAAAAATAGGAAGTGCTTCAATCAATGTTGGAAGATATCAAAAAAGAGGTGTATGATAAATATGAGGAGAATACTTTATTCTTTTATAAATATGTGAGCATTTTCCAAGTTTAAAATTAGGTAAGAAAAGAACTTTGGGTTGATATTACTCAACCACTTCCTTCTATTATTATTGATACTATAGGACAAGAAACAACTTAGCATAAGTTAGAGGCTAAAATATTTTCAATAAAATCATCCATAAGCTCATTATTTATACAGATGGTGGATTTAACTAAAGAAGGAAGTAATCCACTATCCTTGTTCTAATGACCACATACACACCCTTCTACTAAATCATCATAAATTGTGCAAGAAAGGATGGTCTCTTTCAGTGAACCTATAGAATAAATTGGTGCATAATAATCTCAAGTATCATAATAATAGCCTCAACCCTAGGCTCCAAATATGTAAAATCATACTCTTACACCTCCAACTAAATCTAGGATAAAGAAATTGATATGTAAAGGCCAATGGGGTGAATCGTAATCACCTGAGCATATTCAATTAGACACCGATCTTGAAGGTGAAGAGGAACCCATGGATACAACTATGATTGAGGTAGTAACTGAATAATAAATTACATAGGACACACTTAACCCTAAGGAGATAAATGAGGAAGAAAGGAACAAGCAAAAACAATAACAAATAGTGACGCAAGAGACACAATAAGAAGCTATGTAACATCAAAAAAGAAGAAGAAAGACATAGGCATTGAAAAAAGGAGGTTGAGGAAGCATAGGCTATGTGGAAGCAAACTAAAGAAGCTGAAGCTATAAGAAAGAAAGATAAGAAAGTAGAAGATATGTGCAATTAGGTTGAAGAATTGGAGGCAAAAAAGAAAAAATAAGAGGAAGTCCAATGGTGACAACAAGATATGCAAGCTACATAAAAAAATAGAAGGATCAAGAAGCTCAAGCCAAGGATAATAAATAATAACTTACCTTGAAATAGAAGCACAAACATTATAAGACAAAGCTAAGGCTAAGGTAGATGATGAAGCCAAATCTCAAGGTGATGCTAAGGATAAGGATGAAGAAGAATGTAAAGCACAAGATGAAGCTTACACTAAGGCCAAGGCTGAACCAAAAACTCAATCTAAGGATCTCAAAGATGTAAAAACATAGGCATAAGTAGTAACCACAACTCACACAAAGGCCATAAAAGAAGCATGACATATCTCTAGTCAATGGTTATAGGATGTCCCTACTACACCAACACAAAAAACTACTTTTTTATTTTATTGGCTCAATTCACACCTACTCCTATGACACTTGCGACCATATTCATGACACTTGACACTAATATGATGAAAACATAATTAGACATGACCCAACCACCCCTATCAGAATAGATTGAAAGAGTAGTCAAATTTCAAGAATTAATTGTGTAGAAGGTCTTAGATTTGGAGTAGGAAGTCCTAAGGCTATAAGAAGAAAATGCTAGAGTAGAAGAGTAGTTGGTAAATATGCAAAAAATTGATCAATAATGCTTGTCCCACCTTAGTTACACAAGTACTAGGTGATCAAGTCATGTGAGAAGATAAGCAATTCAATACTCTATTGATAGAGTTTACGCAGAATTGGGGAGATACACAAAAAGTTTGGGCATTACATGTAAAATGGAAAGCTCTTAGGACTGAAATAAAAGTCACATGTGAACTCCCTGATGAATATGAGTAGATCATAGACACCTCTATGAGGCAATTCAAGTAGATATTCTAAGACATGTTAAATTGGAGATAACATATTAATTAATCGCTCGCTACTACAAAACCTAAATTTTCCACTATAGATAAAACTAAAGCCATATTTAAGGATAAAATAAAAATTGTGGAGAAAATGAGTGGCACAATCAAAAAACTATTAGATTCTATGGATGCTACCATAAATAAGCTATAAGTATGGCATAATCAAATAATACACAACACTTTTGCAGCCATCCAAGTCCAAAGAACAATAGATGGATTAGATGAGCTTATCTTGGATATTTAACTGAAGTTATCTAATGCTAAGGTGTTGATCACAATCATAGATGATGATGATCTACATAATATGATGATGATCTATGTACTACTATGCATTCTACTTACCATGGTACGTGAAGTGCTCATAGATTAAAAAAAACTCAAGAAGAATATATCTCAAGTTAATCTAGATATTACATAGATAATAAATGAGCCCTAATTCATTCCTCCATAATATCTTTGACAAATCATATGGGATAATAAGTTAGATAAAAAGTGTAGTCTCAATAATTACTTCTAACAGTGGGTACATCTTAAGCTAGTGGGTCAACAACCGGCCAAACACAATAATCTCTACATTCTCTCAATCAAGCACCTCCTAGCTATAACATAAGTTTTGTGCACTTTTTTTTTTTGACTTCAAGTATATTGTAGTTTTTTATAAGATAGTCTAAACATCAAGAGTGGGGCTAGATGGCTAAAAACCCATAAAGGGTGGCCACTTGGTTATGCTAGCCTATTTAAAATCTAAAGTGGAGGTAGGCTAGTATGCTACTTAGTTGAAAAACTGAAAAGGTAGATAAGTAGTGTGTAATGGGTGAAAATTAATAAATGGAACCTCAAGTGATAAATGCAAATTTTTTTTATGGCTTATCTTTTCAACTTAGTTTAGATCAGCTTACAACTTTATATGGGGATGAGACATATATATAAGTCTATGAAAGTGTTAGACAAAGAATAGAACATGGTAAAACTATGAAGTATTATAGAAGAACACATGGGCAAAGTATATGATTTTATATTTTTTATAACTTTTGTATGTATTTAGCCCTATAGGCTTAATCAAGAAATAAAAGAATGCAAAGAGTCTTTCTTTTTGTATCTTGAAAAGCTGGAATGTGAAGAGATAACAAATTGTAAAAGACTATATATAACACTTTTCTGTAATAGAGTATGGTTTCAATGTGTTGATAGATATTAATAAAATCATTTTTTTATAGTTTTCATAATCTTCTTTTATATATATGTTTAATCCACAGTGAGTACTCTATTTTACTTTAAACTATTATCGAGCGTTATGCTAGTTATGTTTCATCTTCTATTAGCATCTATTTTCTTGTTGTTCTTAGGTGCATCTTTATATACCATAGATGGTAGATAATACTATAGTATCTTCTTTACCTTTTTTTACTCTCCACCGTGCAATTTATTCCTATAATTATCATGTTTTGGAGTATTTCCATGAACCTATGATAACATTATTTATTTCTATAGTTTATCACAAATAACTAGGAAAAGTTTGTGATCAACAAATGTGGGTGTACTACACCACTGTCCACTTACAACAAACATGTCCAAATTTTGTTTTTAATTCTATGCATGATACTAAGTCTGAAAAGTCATTTATTATTTTTTATTTGTATAGTCAAATAGTCTAAACAGTTAATGGGTATCTTTATGTGAGCTAAGTATATTTATTCTTAATACTTTCCCCAAATATAAACATTCTATATTTATCAATTTGTCTAAATTAGAATATATATATATATATATATATATATATATATATATATATATATATATATATATATATATATATATATATATATATATATTCCCTACTTTGCATCTATAATCATAATAATAAAAAAAAATCTATAAAATATAGGCTGAAACATATTGGTGAACTCATAATTTTATATTCGATTATTTCTCGCCTTATCTTGATTTTTGCTCCAACATTCATTTGAATTTTCTTGAGTATGATACAAATATAATCACCTAAGTTTTATTTTTAGACTTAGTATATTTTAATTTTTAGGTGTTTTGAAAGGTTATTTAGTTTATTTATGACCTTAATTAGTTGTTTAGTAACTTTTGAACATATTCTAATGATTTATTTAAAAATAATTGGAACTGTCAGTTAACTTCAGTTCACTGTTGAAGTAATAGAATGAGTTGCCAAGTGGTAGGAAATAATTGTTAATTAAGTGAAATTAAAGTGTATTTAAATAAATTATTATTTTATAGGGAATTTTGGATACCACTTTTGTCTAATTATAACTTTTGGTAGTCAACTGATAGTGGTTTCTTTCATGATGACCAAAATGTTATTAGTTAGTATTAGTGGTATTCTTAATTTTATCTTGAGTTTATATTTAGTTACTTTAATTTGTACTAGAGTATAATTATAGAAGTATAATTATAAATTAATTATTTATCAATTAAATTTATTTATTTAGTTTTTGTTTTATTCTTTTTTTGAAATAACTTGTCATACAATGTATTTTGTAAAAATCTTGTTTTAAGCCTTATTTATTTAATAAAATTGCACATAATAGAAGTGTACTACATTAATTATAATTGAGGAGATTATTATATGTTTTATCTCTAATATTATTTTAGGTATATAGTATTTTATACTATCAATCATAAATTTTCAAGTTTGGAGCTATTCAAGACACTATTTGATTAACAATTTCACTCACAACATAATTAGTTTGACAATTAGTAATTTTATGATAGTTTTGTTAATACATAGCTTAAATTTTAGAGAGAAAAAGATTATTTTAACTTAATATAATAATTAAATTTTATTTATTTATTATTATATCCATGTTCAATCAAGGTTAAAAAGGTTTTTAAGGCCATTTTTAAAAAGATATGATGGCTTTAGTGAATTTTGATAAATATTCTTGATTCTAAAGGTGATAGCTTTGAGTAATTTAAAGATTAATTGAAGAGAATTATTTTATGTAAAAGAGTTTAGAAGAATAATATCCATGGGTAAACACCAATTAAAAATTGGAACACCTTGACATAAGATCATAAAAGAACAAAAAATGATGAAGAAAAAGGAGATACACAAGTTTTCTTTTATATTCAAAGTGCCATACACCCAAACTTTTATCCGAGAATTGTAAGTTGCAAGAATGCTTGTGAGACATAAAATACCTTGGATAATTCATATCAAGGATATATTTAAATAAGATAATAAAAAATACAAACCTTTAAAATGAATTTTAAGAATTTGAGAATGTCAGATTCTGAAAGAGTTTGAGATTATTATATAAGGGTAAATTATTTAATAATTATAATGAGGGTTTATGGAGAAATCATACAAGATATTGTTATATTAAGAAATATTTTAAGATATTTAAGCCAAATATGGATGCATATTATGATTAATCTTGAAAAGTGTAAGTACATGAACACTAGAAGTGTTGATGAGTTAATGGGTTCTCTCTTGTCCCATGAGGATAAGATGGGACTATACGCAGGAGATGTAGAACATGGTCTATAATAAGCACTTGAAATCAAGGAAAAGGTTTAAAATATCAAAGATAAAAATTATAATTATAAAATTAAAATGGAAAATATGAATAAAATTTCACAAATAAGAAAAATAAATACTTTACTTATCATTACTTCAAAAAACTAAGACACGTGATAAACAATTGTATGATACTAGCAACTAAGAATCAAGATAATCAAGAAAGGGAAGAGAAGAATTTACAATATAAAAAAAGTGAGTTTAAATGGGGATAATATTATTTTCTCACCTATTTTTTGGGAATATAATAATTTTTTTTATTGTCTCTTAATTCATATTGCTTAAATCAGGTGACAAGTCACAAAGATGATTTCAATAAATTGGACGATTCTTTCAAAAGCCAAGAGAAATTAAGATATGGAAAGTCCATCCAATTTGAAGGAAATGGTAGAATTAAATACACCAAAATTAAATTTAAGTGTGATGAATTCATCTTAATATTTTTTATTAAAATATCATAGGATATAATGATGAAAGTAAGACATACAAGTTTTATAATCCTACTAGTAAATCCACAAATATTTTTAGGGATTGTATTTTTTTAAAATAAGGTACATGATGATTCTGATAATGTATATAGATAAGTCATAAGTGAATATTTGAATCCTATTTAATTTTATTTTTAGGTCTTAAAAAGTCCTACACATGTTTTGAGTTCAACATGAAATAATACTAGCTCTTTGCAAGAGACTAGTCATCCATCTACATCAACACCAGACAAGAACATGTATTTGTTGAATCCTCATCCAACCAATAAAATTTTAAATTATAATAATTAAAGGAGTATCACAAGGTTAAAATATGTAACTTATTTTATTATGTTTAGAATTAAAATACTATGTTTGTATTATCATCAATGGCTAGTGAACCTATAAGATATCTATAAGCTTGTCAAAATAAGGAATGGGTTGATTGTAGGAAATTAGAGATGGATTAAATTTAGAGGAATAATACATATAATTTAGTTAAAAATATATTTAATAAATATTTTATTGGTACAAATGGGTTCTATAAGACCAAATTTAAAAGTGATGGTACAATTGCCAAGATAAAAGATAGACTAATTACAAAAGGGTTTACATAAATATATAGCATTGACTATAAGGAAAACTATGATCATGCAGCATATAAAGATATTATTAGATTAATTATTGTTTTATTTACTCATAAAATATGTAAAATTCATCAAATTAATGTTAAAAGTGCATTTCTTAATGGAGTGATTTAAGAAAAAATATATGCGGGGCAGCCACAAAATTTTGAGCTAAAATGAAACAAATTTTGAGTATATAAGTCGAATAAGGATATTTATAGGCTAAATCAAGCTCTAATATATTGGTACTCAAGAATTGATAGTTGGTTATTGGATCAAAGATTTGTAGTAAGTCAAAATGAACCAACTCTTTACATAAAAGCATTAGATTCTAATGTTTTATATGTTTGCCTTTTTAGAAGAAATCAAGGCTCTCTGATTAATATTATTCATCACGAGATAAAATATACATATACATATATTCATCACATTTAAACACTTTACCTTCAAAAACAAAAGTAAAGCCACAATGTATGCTAGATGACTTGATATTTATAGGTAGATCTATGGAGATGTTGAATAGATTCAAGGAAGCTATGAAATTGGAGTCTGAGATGAATGATCTTGGAATTATGATTTACATTATTGGAATTGAATTCCATAAAAAAAAAAAAATTATTCATTTGTTAATCCAAGTATGCACATGACATGATAAATAAGTACCACTTTTAAGATTCAAAGCATATAAACACTAAAATTATAAGTGGATAAAATATTATGAGAGAGGATGGAAGTACTTCAATTAATGAGAAGAATTTTAGAATCATGGTGATATTTTTTATGTATCTCATTATGAAAAATATAATATTAGTTATGGGATTTCACTAGCTTCTAGATTTATGGATAAATCATTACTCAAGAATTTTTAAGTAGTAAAGATAATTTTAAGATATGTAAAAGGTAATTATAATAATGGTATTCATTTTAGATCAGAATGGTATTTATTTATTATTAGATACATATAATTATATTGATGAGGATCTGTTGATGATAGAAAGTCAACTTCAGGTTATTGCTTCACATTGAAAAGTGGGTTGGTTTTTTGATCTTCAAATAAACATGATAAACTTACATTATTCTATACTAATGATGAATATATAACCATTAAAATATATTTCACACAAGTAATAAGGTTGATATTTCAAAATAATATCCATAGAAGACTCAAAGAGATGATAGGAATTTCATCTCTTTGCATCAAAGGGGGGAATGTTGAGTATGATGTCAATATGGGAACTTGAGTTCTATTTTTAGACTTAGTATATTTGAATTTTAGGTTTTTTGGAAGGTTATTTAATTTATTTATGACCTTAGTTATATTTTTAGTTACTTTTGGACACTTTCCAATGATTTCATAAAAAATAGCTAGAACTACTAGTTAATTCCAGTTCACTATCAGAGTACTTAAATGAATTCTCAAGTGGTGGGGCACATTTTTAGTGTTAGTTAAGTGAAATTAAAGTGTATTTAAGTAATTTAATATTTTTATGGAATTTTGGATGCCAATTTTTCATATTTATAGCTTGTGGTATTCAAATGATAGTGGCTTCTTGCATGATGATCAAAAAACTATCAATTAATGTTAATGGCCTTAGTTGTATCTTGAGTTTATCTTTAGCTATTTTAAGTTGTATTAGAGTCTAATTTTATAAGTCTAATTATATATTATTTAGTTTTAAATTAAATTTATTTATTTAGTTTTTATTTAATTCTTTTCTTGAAATAACTTGTCATGCAAGTAATCTTGTAAAAGACTTGTTTTAAGCCTTATTTATTTAATAAAGTTGCACACAATAGAAATGTAGTGAATTAATAGCTAAGAGTCAAAAAATAAGACTAATAGTAGTGAATTAGTATATTTTTTAATACTTGAAACATAATACTAGTATAATCAATAGTAAACCAAACTAAAACAAGGATAAAATAATAGCTAAGAGTCAAAAAACTTATCACAGCATTGTAGGATGACCAATGACAATAAAATAACAAAAATGGTTGGATCCCAAAATTGAACCAATAAAACATAATAAAAATAAAACATGACCACCAAATTTCATGATGAAACAAACATAAACCAATAAATAAAGAAAAAAATATTTAATAAATAAAATTTATAATCAAGAAATCTCTCACAAGGCATCCATGGATTAGGTCCATCCACCAAGAGACCAAACATAGGTAGGAAAAACCATTCACATAAATTCAACGTACCTTTACTATCCAAAAATATTTTGATATAATTTAATAACCATTCCATAATATAAAACTAATCTATCTCAGCTGTTACATTTATATGCCTAGTAGGACCAAGAACTAACAAATAGTGTAGTTTCAACTTGAAACTCCCAAACCTTAGAGGGTGGGAACAAAGCGTAAGCCCCACAAAAACTTGGATCTTATAAGGATATTAAAATATTTTATCAATATCTTAATTCAAGTAGTACATATCTAGGATAACTACTTGAAACCTCACAACTTTGAATAAACACACCTCTTTAAGCTTTAAGTTCCCAGTTGAGTCTCACAAAATTTAGCCTTAAAGGAGAAAAATAACAAAATAGACATGAATTAGATATATTATACCATATATTAGGATATAGATATGAGAAAAAATCTGTGTAAAATTTAGATAAACTTCCCCTAAACCTAGATTAAAAAAATATAGATATTTTGAACAAAGTCTTACCCATAATAGTCCGCTAAAAATATCACCATGTTCTACCTCCATCAAGGCTCTACTTGGAGAAGCCTACTAAACATATGATTTTTTATTGTCTCAATATTTATGGAAGACCAACCATCCACCATAATAGGGATTATAATTTTCATGTCCCAAGAGAGAAACTTATAAACCCAAACTTGGGGGAACCCTACCATTCCTCCAAAAAATGCCCTAAAAGAGCTTAGAAAGAAACAACTACCACCTTAACCACCATCCCATTAGGGCCAATGTGGCTATCTCCAAGCCTCAAAATGTTGAAAAAGATTTTTAAAAAAGTTCATATAAAATTAGTTTTCTTTAGACCTCAAGGCCAACACAACTATAATAAACCCTATAAATTGCATTGTTTTCACCAAGGCCTTAACATGAATCCTTCGAATGACCAAATTACCATTAATTAGCAACAAATTTGGAATTATAATATCATTATTGTGAAGTTTTGTCATTAATGTCTAGTTTGATGTCATTGATGCCAATGATGTCAAGGTGCATCTGGTGAAGATGCATGGTGAGTGGTCTTTGAGAGAATTTGAATCCAACCTAATGCTTCTTTGTTGAGAGAGAATTTGAAAGCAACCTAATTATTCTTATGTTGGTTGATGCCAAAATTATTACAGTGGTGAGAGAGTGATATTTGGTGAAGATGCATGATTTTTGAAATTATGTGAGAGTGTTGTATGATGAGTGTTCTTTTTTGATAAACATTGAAGTAAGCATGTTTGTGTACTAGTTCTTGAGTACAAGGTGTCTTGAGAATCCTAGTCTAGGCCCTATGAGAAGATGCACATAGTGAATTTTGGTGAAGTGAGTAAGCAAAATCTTGTGATAGATTATTTGGAATCATATGATCATGCAAAATACATGTAGATAATTTCAAAAGTGTTTCAAGGTCATCTATAAAGTTTCAAGTGCTTAAGAAGCTTAGTCATGACATTAGTCATAGCATGAAGAAACCTTATGAGAAGGTATGATATTGGTGGCTTAGTGAGATGAGTGGACATAAGAATAAATATATGTATAAGGTTTCTTGAGTATGCATGTGAGTCATTTAATTATTGATGAGAGTCTCATGTTGAGTCTATAGGGGTATGACCTTCATACCAAGTTTGTACCTAGACCACTCTTAGACCCTACTTGCCCTAGTGAGGCATCATGATCTATTTTCAAGGCATATGAAGGATGTATGTAACTATTTAATCATGATAGAGGTTTTTTTATTATGTGAATGATGTGGAGAGCACATGTAAATAGGAATGAAATTTAGTTTTAAGGCCTAATGTGATTTGTAGGTTAAGGTCTAAGTAAACAAAGAGAGAAAGTGTAGGCTAATGAGGGTTCATGATCATATTTCAAGGTGATTTATATCATTTAATCATTTTAAAATGTGAGGTATGTTTTTCAAGTGTGTTCATGTAATTATAGGTCATGGTTTGTAAGAAAAGGCATGCAAAGTGGTTTTGAGGTTTCTTGAGTATACATAATGAAGGCATGTAGACCCAAGAAGGACTTTCAGGTGTTTATTGTCATGTGTAAACTTTTAATTGGAAATTTATATATTAAGGATATAGGTGTAAGTGTCCTATATAAAAATATAGGCATTGGTTTTGGATTTAAGGGGCAATCCATTTATGAATAATCGTTAACACCACAATCTGTGTTAAACCTCTCTAAAACCCTAACAAGGATCTGATGTGAAATATCTTGTTAAAAATAGCCCATAATGGTCTCAAATGACTATAAAAACAATTTTAGGTTGTATTAAACTCTCACAAGCACCTCTAGGTGTGTTTGAGTTATTAGGTGTGTGAGTAGACCCTACAAGAAAGTGCACATTTCTCTAAGATTTGTTGTAGTAGTCAGAGTTAACCTATTCAAAGTATGTAAATGAATGGAGGATTAATATTGATACTCATGTTTAATTTAAATTAATTTTTATTTACATAATTTATCCGTAAAGTGTGCTAAATTTGTCATCTAAGTAAGTTATTCGCTAACATACCTAATGGTGGAAATAATAAGAAACCCAAGTAGTAGTGACAAGTTGATTATGAATGTGTTATCATGGAATAGTGATTAAAAAAAGTGAATGGAGATGTTTTTCAGGAATTTTAATACATTCTAATGTTTTTTATAAGTTTTGGAGGTTAATATTTATAATAAAAATGTTGCTCACAAGTTGACCTATCTAGTTCAAATGAGGCTATGATATATAAGGTTATGAGATTGGTTTGAAAGACCATTATTTATATTTTAAAATACTATATTTATATATTATAATGGTATAATTATCTCATAGGATCATTTAAATTAATTATAAATCATTTAATATGTTTGGACAGGTTTTGAAAGTCATTATCACCATGACTATAGTTTAAAGTAAATTGGCAATTCTAGGTAAGCAAGTTACAATGATGAGTTTGAGACTCTATGCCATGATTTAATTTATATAATTAATATGGTATTTTTTATTTTACATTTAAATTATTTATAATTATTTTTTAAATCTTGGAAGTCAATATAATAATTTGAAATGTTGAAGCCAAAATGGCTTGTCTAGTTATAGTTTGACTATGTGTACTAAGGTCAAAAGATTGGTATGCAAGACCAATATTTGACACTATAACTGACAAATTTTTTATTTGAGAGTGGTATATAGATGTCAAAGGATATTTTTAAATTATAATTATTCATTATAATTTTTATTTTGGGTGTTTAAGATAAGTTGTTTATGACCAAGTTTTAGAGTGTTCTGGCAGTTATGAGTGAGCTATTTACAAAGAAATGTTTGAGTCCTTTTTCCCTAAGTTGTGAAATATAAATAATATTGTGATGAACATAAGGTAATTTAATTTATTAATATGTGATTTATTACCATGGTTTTTTTAATTATTTATGTTTAATCTTTAGTAGTTCAAGATAGACTTTTTATAGGTTCACAAGCTTAATTGTGAAAGAGTCCTAATGGTGTGCTTCAAGTGGTGGTTTGAATTAAAAAGTGTTATGGAAATAATATGATATTATTATGGGTATATTTTAGTTTCATATTAATTTTTCCTGTTGTATGTTAATTTTTAATGTGTTCCAAGGAGATCAAAGGGTAACATGTGCTAATAAAGGCTTAATTAAATTAGGTCTCCTTAAGACCTAAAAGAGGTTTTTTTATTTTAAGTTTTGGATGACCTATTTTAAACATTTATTAATTTATGAAACATGTTATAATACATATTTAAAATTTAATTCAATTTTTCAAGTATATATGGCCGACCATGAGGAATATGAGCAAGAGGTGTGTATAAATACAAAGCTGTTTTAGGCATATTAAAAGAGAATAAGAGGGTTTAAATGAAGAGCATAACACATTATGAGTAGAAGGAGTTAATGTATACCATTATATGAGAGTATAATATATATTTTAAAGTGTGCTTTCATATGATTATCAAGGTCATATGACCTATTCAATCTTAAAGAGACCTAGTTGAGCAAAGAGGCCTAGAAGGTAGTTTGAGAGGGATAAGAGTGTATAGAGTTGAAGATCTGGTCATCATATGTTAGTTAATAAAAATAGTGTTATGAAGGTGATAAAATAAATTATTTGGATAATTTGGTGATGATTCATCTATGGGGTTGGTGCCTCCTGCAAGGAGGTGCTTACTAAAGCCTAGCCGAGTTGGTACTTAGCTACTTGGGGTTGGTGCTCCATGTAGAGTTGGTGCTTCACTAAATTATGATATTTTGACTTATAATATTGTATTATATTTTTATATATCAGTGGGTTTTATTTTCCTTGAGAGTTTCTCACATATATGATGTTTTTTCTTATGTAATCTTGTTTCATACTTGTATAGTTGATTGCTTATGCATTGCTTGATCTATATGTTGATGTGATGGTTCATGTATGTTAAGGAGGAATTGAAAGAATTTTTTTAAGAAAATAATTCATCCCCTATCTTTTATTTATTTTTATTCCAATATTTGGTATCAAATTAGGTCCTTTGAATTATTCCTAATAGCCTAAAGGAAATCCTAGAAGTAAGTATGGATAGTCAGTAAGCTCAAGGTAGTTTATTTACTAGTAAGGCTCCATTATTAAATGGAACTAGTTATAAATTTTAGAGCTTCATAATGAGTACATATATTATGTCAATGGGCCATGAAATATTATAGTAAGTTGTGGATGGATACACTCCACCTCTTACACCACCAACTGATGCAATATGCAAGAAGTAAAGTGAGAATAATTCCAAGGCATTGAATGCCAATCTATGTGGCCTATCAGAGGAAAAATTTATGAAGGTGATACACTATGAGTCATCTAAGATGATATGGGAAAAATTGAATACTATCTATGAAGGAGACACCAAGGTGAAGATGGCCAAGTTATAGACTCATCTGAGATAGTTTGAAAGTTTGAAAATGAATGAAGATGAAACCATTAAATCTTATATGCTGAAGGTTGATGAAGGTTTTAATGTAATTAGAGGATTATGAGAATAAGTGAAATAATCTAAAATTATTCAAAAGGTATTGAGATCACTAACTCATAAATTTTATTCTAAAGTTTCTATAGTAGAAGAGATGTAATATTTGGACAAGCTAGAGATGGATGGGTTTCATGGCATCTTGACTACCTATGAGATGAGAAAAAATGAAGGAAGGACTCCTAAGGAAAAAAACATTTAAAGCTAATAAGAAGTAAAAATCTAAGAAGGTCAAGGATTAGGTATTTTTAGATGTTGATGACGATGACTGATAGCCATATTTGCTAGGAAATTAAGGTTTAGATATCATAAGTATAGAGGTAAGTTGCCCTTCAAATGTTTCAATTGTGGTAAGATTGTCAAATTTACATCTAATTGTTATAACAAGGATAAGATTGATCATGATGAAAATCATGGAGATGATAATAAGGTCTATAAGCCTAATAAAGACAATAAATATTTTAGGAAGTATGAAGGTAGGAAAGGGTCATTCAAAAATAAGAGAAGTTTCTATACCAAAAAAGATAATAACTCATGTGATATAAGTGACACAAGCACATCTGATAGTGATGATGATAATAATGAACATGAATATGAAAATGAAACCTTATTCTTGGCTATAGAAATATAAAATGAGGGTTGCTCAAAAAGGAAAGACCTTGTAGATGATGAATAAATAGATGAATAAGAGGGTGAGGTGAATCTTGAGGTAGAATTAGTGAGTGATCTAGAGGAGTTAAAGTTAAAAATAAGGAAGAATCACAAATTAATATCATTAGATAAGGATTATGAAGAGTAGATTATTTTTTTTTGGAGAGACTGAGTAACACATTCAAGGCGTATGATGAGATCATCAATCAAATTGAAGCACCGATGGAAATAAACACTACTATATTAAAATCTAAAGAGGAATAATGCACTAGTTATGGAACTAAAATGGAATCCTTGAAATCTAAGTTGGATCAAACATCTAGCAAGTTGAAGACATTTATGAAGTTTGAAAAAAGTACTGATGCTATAGATAACATCTTGAGTAGTCAAAAGTTTTCAAGTGATAAGACAAATCTTGGGTTTAAAGAAGACCAAAAAAAGGAAGCTAAAGTTAAGAAGGCTAATGGATACAAGAAGGTCAACATGAAAATACCAATCAAACAACCTAATTCTAGGAGGTATGCTAATTCATTCAATGGTTATTATTTTGCATGCAATTAGTTTGGTCATAGAGTAAGAGAGTGTAGAAGACCCTCTAAAAATGAATATGCATGGGATTATGAAAGAAATGATTAGTCAAGATGTATGAATGAGGTTTTTTTCTAAAATTGTCATAATGTGGGACACATTTCAATATTATGTTTTAATATAGGTATAAGGCCATCATGTCAAAATAAAAGGTTTGAAGCCCCTAGAGTGCAAGAGAAAAGGTAATTGAATGTGTGAAAATAAAAGATAGTAAAGGTGAGTCATGATCAATATAAAATCCCAAGTGTACTATTTGATATGGTAGAGCATACTTTAGATGAGAATTCAAGTCAAAAATGTTCATTATTAGCTTATATTGTTGACCACATAGATGATGAAGAGGTGAAGCTTAAGGTGCCAATCAAGCCTAATATGATCTTAAAAGATATTCAATCTTATGAGAGCATGGAGATTTGGGAGTCTCTTGAGTTTGTGTGGTTTTATATACGTATGAAAGGGGTCACTCCATTAAGCTTCATGGAGACACTATTCAGTTAACAAAAGCATGGTGGATGTTTTGTTTGAGGGGGAGCTATTTAAGTTGTTAATAAGCTCCAAGTATAATTTTTGACAAGAATAAAAGAGATCAAGATGTGAAGACAAAGGGGGAGTCCTTAATTATTTAGTTGATGTCAATAATATGGTGGTATATTATGTGATCAAATATTTGTGTCATATCAATCATGCGAAGGACAAGATGAATGGTCTTGAGATCTGAGTTCATTTTAAGGAGGTATGCATGGAATAAGGAGGAACATGTCCCTATAATGCTTCATATTATGTGTGCTAAGATTTTTTTGCAAGAATATGTGGTTCCAAAAGTTATAGTGTGTATGACCCTTTGTCATTAATGTTAAAGGGGGAGAAAATTCAAAAAGGAAGATTGACCAAATTGAGGAAGATGATAATAAGCAATTTGAAGAATGTATTACCATCAATGATAAAGATGGAGTTTACTTTGAAGTGTTGTCTTTGATGTCAAAGTTGACATCATTTATGTCATTGATTTCAAGGTGCATATGGTGAAGATTAATGGTGAGTGGTATTTGGGAGAATTTGAAGGAAACATAGTGTCTCTCTATTGAGAGAGAATTTGAAGGCAACCTAATGATTCTTTTGTTGGTTGATGTCAAGATTATTGAAGTGTTATGAGAGTGCTATCTAGTGAAGATGCATGATTATTGTAGTAGTGTGTGAGTGATGTCTAATGAGTGTAATTTTTTTATAAACATTAAATTAAGCATTTTTAAGTACTAGTTCTTGAGTATAAGGTGTCTTGAGAAGCCTTGTCTAGACCCTGTAAGAAGATGTGCATAGTGAAATTTGGTGAAGTAAGAAAAAGCTTGAGAGAGGTTGTTTGTAAATATGTGATCATTCAATAGAAGTGTATATACTTTCAAAATTATTTCAAGGTCAATTTTCAAGTTTTAAGTGATTAAGAATCATAGTCATGGTATTAGTCATAACATGAAGAGACCCTGTAAGAAGGTATGAGCTTGGTGGCTTGGTGAGATGAGTGCACACATGCATGAATGGATGTATAAGGTTGATTGAGCATGTATGTGAGTCATTGAATCATTCATTAGAGTATCAGGGTGAGCCTTTAGGGGTAAGACCTTAAGAACAAGTCTCAACTAGACCACTCCTAGACCCTACTAGGCCTAGTGAGGCATCATGATCTATTGTCAAGGCATATGAAGGATGTATGGTGTATACACATAATATTTTAATTTTTTTATCAATTATTGACACTATTTATCTTACAAGAAACCTTTGAGTCTCAATATAAGTGTACGAACTAAGGGGTGTATAGGGAAAGAGGTGGGCAAAGACTATTGGTGCTTTATAAGATTATTTTCCCTTTTGCCACTTGTTATCTACACACTTGTCTCATGAAAACCATTCCCCTAAGTTTTTTATTTTTTTCACACTTATTCAATCGTTCCCCATCTTTTATACCCCTTTTCCTTACCTAAAACCCTTTTTAGTAGTTTATAATACTAGGTTGACTAGGTTGACCTTATACTCTTATTGGTTAAACTCATTTAGGTTCTAGGTGAGCTCTTGGCTGACTTAGCCTGTGAATTAGTGAGGTTTTATCAATAATAGTATTATGTGAACTGGGTCGATCCTATTGGCCAAATTTTTGGAAGGGCTTAGGGTTAAATATGCCTATATATACAAGATCATTTTGTCATTATTTAGAGAAGATAAGAAGTAATATATATTGTGTATCTGTTTATCCACCATTCTACTTAAGGAGTAAGCTTAGGGTTTCATAATTTGTTTATAGATATGGATCTTGTCTTGTGTAGAAGTATTTTAAATGCATTGATAGGTTGTGTATCTTAAAGACGATTTATCCTTGTCATCCTTACATACCAAAAGAACCTCTTTCAAAGCACCTTGGCCAAGGGAGAGATTGAGACTCGATGGGTTCATCTTAAAAGGTAAGTATTCCTAAAAAATTTTCCTCCTTTATAAGAGTAGATAGATATTCATTTTTACTTCTCTTCCATGCATTAGGATTTTGTATACATTGAATTAAGTATATGTCTTCTATACATGTTTAATTTTGTTGTTTGTTACTCACACTTTGTTTCACAAGATTTGGTGAGCACTAAATTAGATTCTTATTTACTTGTTATTAGTTTAGTTAATGTGAAAACATAGGGATTAGTTAGGGTTATTGGATGATTTTTCTTGAGTGGAGGCTTTGAAACCTTCCCTAGTATTATTGTTGTGAAAAAAGATCCTCTAATTAGGTCTAGTAGATCCCCATATTGGTCATGTTCTCAATTATCTAATGTATCCCCAATCAAAAGTGTAAGTAGGATCTATCTTCTCTGAGCTAGAATTGATTTATATATCTAATACATTTCCTATTGCATACATTTTGGTGAACCTGATGTGAATCTAACCCTTGCAAGTTTTATTTAACATTTTTCATTTTATATCATTTTATTTATTATTTTTCTATATTTTTGATACTAGGTTGATAGTGCCAATATGGTTTATAACTTATGTGCACATGTTTAACAAATAGTTACATCAAAAATTGATTATTATGTTTGTGCAGGTCTTCATTAGATATGGGTTATTGGATCAAATAGGTCAACATAATACTCTTATTCACTTCCAAAAAACATACTAGGATGACCAAGCTAGTATAGTATTCTAAACAGCTTCCATAAAGCATACTAGGTTGACCAAGATAGTATAGTACTCTTGATAGGCTTTAGCAAATAGGGAATTTTAAAACTAGGTCAACCTAGTCAACATAGTTGACATAATTTACAAGTTACATTAAAGGCGCTTTAATAATAAATTCACATTCCTCATCATCTTCCAACCCACCAAGTTATCTCTCTCTCTCTCTCTCTCTCTCTCTCTCTCTCTCTCTCTCTCTCTCTCTCTCTCTCTCTCTCTCTCTCTCTCTCTCTCTCTCTCTCTCTCTCTCTCTCTCTCTCTCTCTCTCTCTCTAGTTTTATTTTTCATAGTTTGTAGTCTTTAAAAATGCCCTTATACAACAAACTAGGTCAACCTGATCGACCTAGTTCTATATTATATATTCTATCTATAAGACTAGGTCAACCCTGTCGACATAGTTATTAAATACCCTTAATTATATATTATAGTAGCAACACTATTGACTCTATTTTATAATGTGTGCATACATTGTCATCTAATTTGACACTGTATTATGTTTCAAATTGGAAATTAACAACTATATGCTAGTAATTAGTTCACACTTTCACTTTTAGTTGTTTTTATGCTTAGATTAGAGCACATAGTTTAATTAGGTGGTTTTTTAATATACCATTTAATTTCACTATTTTTATATTTCTTGTACACACTACCAAATCACACAATTTCAAAACACATTTAAACATTTATCTACCAAGGGCCTACCTAATTGGATTTTATCACCAAAGGGGAAGTTGACTTGGTTTTCTGGCCAAGTATAAACAAGTGGTTAATGGTATATATTGGAAAATCACCCGACACCCTTATCATTATGGGATTATGAAGTGAGGGGGTAGGCCCCAATACTAATCTAATACGATTACCAACATAGATACTTTTCATCCTAAATGTCCTAAAACCATCCATAGATTGCTTTCTAGTTCCCTACTTTTAGACAACTTACCTATCACACTTAAAATAACACTTTATAATCTAACAACATTTAAGATGACTACTTAGTTAGCATTAACTTTTTATTTGACTTCTTGCTCTTTACTCATTGTATGTTGTATATCAAAAACTTGAATTGGCTAGTGTTGGTGCAAGGTTTTGTGTTGTGTGTCTCAATTGGATCATCCTCATTGATCCAATTGATTATGTATTTACTTACATTTGTTGCTTTCAAAGTATATTGAATTTTTTTTCTTGCTTTAGTACACTATCATTATGCTCGACATAATCTCTTATAGACTATCAATTTCCACTACCTACATTATTGAGTCAACCTGGTCAACCTAGTATTCATTTATGCCTCTTAAGATATAGTACTAAGTCAACCTTTTCGACTCTATATCCTTATCAAGCTAATTTATATCCTAGGTTATAGTACTAGGTTGACCTTGCCAACTTTATATCCTTATTCACTCAGTTTTCAAACCCTATTTCTAGTACTAGGTTGACCCAATTAACTCTATACTCTTATATATCCCTTTGTATTTCTTTTATTTTTTATCACATTTGCCTTTCCTAATCTCCCTCCTTCATCATGAAATTCTTATTTGAAGATAACTCTGAGTTGAATTTAATGAATATGATGAGTCTTACCAAACCTAATAGGTTCTCCCATAAGCACCTTGTGACTCCTATCCTAGATGAAATAAATGTTCATATAGCCACTCACACAACAAACTATGGGACCCCTCTTCATTATTATTCATTTTTAAATACTCTCTTATCACTTTAAGATCAACCCAAATTAGAGTATACCCCATAAATGTTCTTCTTCATCTCTAAGTTTCCTCAACATCAAGCAAATGACCCTACTATTATTTTCTAACTCATGATAAGTGGTCAAGTAGAGGAATCTCATTCACCTTCTCCCACATTCTCACATGGATTTGAGGATACTAGCTTCTTTTCTTCTTAGCTTCTTCCCTCTATTTTTACCCCTTCTCATACCATTCCTTCTTCTTATTTGACCTCCTCTACCTCCATGCCTAGTATCTCTACTAATATGGTAGGTTCTACATCTAGTGGGCCTCTTCCAAGACCCACTCTTCTCAATTCATCCTCTAGTGTATCATTTTATACCCATGGAAATCATGCCTCTAGTGTTATTCCTTCTCATCCATATACTAGTCAATCTTTTTCCATGCAAGAAAATTATGCCACCAGTGCCTCACTTACCAACAATTCTTCTCAGTATCCTAATAATACCCATTGTGGTACCCAAGCCACTAATTCTAATTCTAATGCTTCAAACAATAGTAATAATGCAACTCAGAACCATCAACTCCTATTACAAAATCTTAATCAAATGAATGATTTTCAAGCCAACAATGCAAATCAAATGATGCAAATACAAAATCACCTTATCCATCTTCAAACCCACCCTAAATATATGCCATGGGGCACACATAATCAAAATGTTCCCCCACCTCTTCTTTATGATTCCCATGGTAGTTTTATACCTCAACATCCTCTTGTAAATAATTCAATCAAACATCTTCAAAATGAGCCTCGTACATCTCAAATTGCTAATATAGATATAAGAGGTATCACCCCTACCATTTCCAACAATGGGTCAACTAATCTTACTCTTCATTTAAAAACATTTAGAAATCTATATAAATATTGGGTCAAATTAAATACCTTTCCCACTACTAAGCTATTAACCAAAAATCTCATGGGTGATGCTTCAGATTGGTATGACCAAGTTAAAACTGATTCTATTACTAGTTTGGAAGATTTATTAAATGATCTAGTCCAATAGTTCCAAACTAGTAATCTTCCTAAGAACACCTTGGCCCATTTTATAACTTGTAAGTAACTTGAAACTGAAACTACATAATATTTCATTAAATGATGGAATATCTTGTCTAACAAATGTGAACATAATATGGTAGAGAAAACCTTTTCCATTTTTTTACCAATGCTCTTTTTCCCAAGTTACAATATCGGGTTTGAACTCTCTCTCTATGTACTTTTGAGGAGGATATTCACCAATCTAAATGTTAAGATTTATTTATGCATAAATTAGATCCATCCCAACCTTCTATGCATACTCACATGTTACTTAATAATAATAATCATCATCATGCCATTAATGATGGTATCACAAAATCTTACGATACCTTCACACTATTCAAGTTGTTCCTAACCAATCTTCGAAATAAGCTTCCCCTCCTAACCACTTCGCCAATCCTCATTTATATTTAACCAATAACATCAATGTTCACAAACCTTAATACTCATTATAATTAATAAAATGTATACCAAGGACTCTCCCATGAGAACTTGATTCCACTCATCCCATGAAATCTTGGTATGATCCCAATAAATTTTGTTGGTTTCATGCTAGTTGGGGTCATTATCATGAGGCCTATAGATAAATTCATAATTTAGCTATGGATTTCATTCTTGGTCCCAATTTTGGCCATGATTCTATCATTTATCAATGCCATCAAGCCTATTGCTTTGCTTTTAAATCCTATGAAACACAAACTAAATATAAAGCTTTGAATCAAGCTAATTTTCATTTGGCCATCTATAAAGATCCTCTTCTAAATCACTAAGATAACTAAGACAAGCCCACCCCTTATACCAATAATATTTATTGTATTTTTGACCCAAATTTTAAATAAAGTGTGGTCAATATGACTAATATGCAAAGGGTGATTGATTTCATTGATCCTCAACCCATCTACACGACTCCATTGTCAAACATATTTCATGTTATCCAAGATTCTTCTCCAACTCACTTAAATGAGTTGGGGTAAGATGACCTTATATATTTTGATAAACCAATCCCAACACTTCCTTTAGATAACACTTCCTATACTATTTCTACCATCACTCCATCTTCTTTTCCTATCACCAATGATACTCAATATTCTATCAATACTTCTTATAGTACTTCTCATACCCAACTTGCATCAATTGCTTCATCTTCTCAACATAAACTACAAACTTGTCCTAAAATTTAACCTTCTACCTCTTATCAACATAAATTCACATGAAATTTGACTCCTCCTTTCAAGGACCTCCTTCAACACTATACACCTCTTTCCAACAATCTTCTTATGGGTTATGACAAGTGGGATCCTATCATAGAACTCGCTAATCTCCCATCTCAAATCCCATTTATTGAAATTATAAGGACTTATCCACATCATCATAATCATCTTATGAAAAATTTATTATAAATTAACATCCCTCATCCTCCCATAGATGGATGCAAAGCCACCTTATCAAGATCAGAAGATAACATGTTACAATAATGCAAAGAGATGCCCATATATGTGGATGAAATAATGGACACTTCTCTTTCCCTCAAATTCCCCATTGCTTCTATAATTTCTAATGATATTATAATTCATGTAGATAATCCTTCTTTGTTAATTAGTGTCTAAATTAGTGATATCCAAGTCAAGCATGCCTTGATTGATGATGATTCCAACACTAGTTTTATTTCTCTCAATTTTATCAAAACCCTTGGATATTTTGAATGTAATCTTAATTCCACATGTAACACATGTCAAGGCTTTAACTAAAGATAAATTCCTCCTTTAGGTTGTGTGTAGATTCCCATTACTATCTCACCTATCATCATTCATGTGAAGGCGATGATATTTAATTTTCCTCTATCTTAAAACATTTTTCTTGGTAGGCCATGGACTCATCACATGAGGGAAGTTGCCTCTTCCACTTGCCAATGCATTAAATTTCCTCAAAATGGAGCCATCTATAGGATTCATGGTGACACTAATCCTTGAAATTTTGAATAGTTCCAAGACCATGGTATATTCAATATTCCTACCCTTGAACCCTTAACAAGTGTTCCATTTTGTGAATCTCAATGATTTAAATTTCTTGTCAATTACACTTGAGGTTATAATGGTCATCCCAAAATCATTGGGAATATTCCACCTAACCTCTTAGATTTCCATGATGAGCCTGATGAGATTAATATTAAGATTAAAAATTTTGATCTCTCACCTCATTTCATCTCTCAGCTTCCTGCTTCTTTGTAACCTCATTCTTGTCAACCACCTTATGATGACATCCCTATTATCTTAAAGAAGACTCAGTATTCCATTCATCATACCACATAAAATGATAAATTCATACCTAGCTATGCCATTTATCTTCATACCCTTAACTATGATGATGGTTATACATTAGATGATCCATTCTTAGGAGTTCTCATTCAAGCTTGAGATGCTAAGATTATTCATGATCATTCCTCTTTATTTTAATATTTTAGTATATCTTCCCATGTTCCATCTTATATCATTCCTAATTTTAGTATGTTTCCTCTTTATCATAAGGTAGAGATGGTGTAGACACCTCTAGTTTATGAATAACCTCATAGAAGTATGCTTATGGATCATGCTATTACTAGTCCCTATCACTTTTTTAGATACCATGACCCATATATACTACTTATCATTGATATGTGTGAAACTCTCCTTCAGCCTTCTATGGACCCTACTCCTACCTCAACAGAGCCCAGTTCAAATCTCATTTTTAATCCCACTCTAACTGAGTATCTTTTGAATTCCACTCCTATTAATCCTTCAATCGATCATCATCCAATATCTCCACCAACCCTATCTTATCTTGGTGATGGTTTTATCCCTTTACTGTAGTTGAATTTGTCATCCACCAAATGGGTCGATCAGCGTTATTATGACATTCATAAAGTTGCTAGTCACTAGACTAGAGATTGATCCCTATACCAAGATCCTTTAGATTTATTTACACATCCTCTTATGAGTAAAACCACCAAGTCTACTCATAGACATATTTTACTTCCATGACATAAATAACCATTTATCCATGCATTATCATAAGATGTGACAATATATTGATAGTTTACATCTTACTACTCTTCAGCCCTTAGACAAAGCTATGCCTCCTCAAAAAATTTACTTGAGTATCTTCCTAAGTATGAAGAGGTATATTATTTTTGGCACCAATATGGCACACATCACATTGATCATTTTTGCATCCTTCAACATCGTCTTAAGGATCACCTCCTAACCATTCTTGCACATTCTACTATTTCTCCCATAGGTCATTCTCATAGTAAGGTTCCCTCTTCTCCCATGGTTCCACCTCATATGGTTCCATCTCATCCCATGGTTCCATCTCTTCCTATGGTCTCTTATTCACTTAATATTCCTCCACACATGAGTCCCTCACCCATGGACATTCCCTCTCTCGTGGATCCTTTTCCACTCATTAGTCTCTCACCTGGGGTACCTTCCCTATTAGTGACCCCTTAATCTTTTATAGAAACTATTACCATGAATTATCCTAAGCATACCTTGCATGATAGTTCTCCTTAACATGATCCTTCAAGAATTCCTACATTTTTATCAAGGAAATGCGATGTGAAGTATTTTCCTAGATTTCATTGAAGATCGATAAGACATTAGCTACAGTTCACATTCAACTTCATAGAAACTTATCAGATGTTATGGATAATGTATGTGGACAAATATATCAATACTTATGAAAATGTTTATGGTGTTCTTAAATTTTTAATTTTAATTGGATGTATGCTCCAAGTTTACCCTTAACTTTACCCTTATCTATTTTATATCATTTGACATTGTGTCAAATTTTTATCTTACATGGTGACTTTGGTTTCACACTTTATATTTCTTATGATGTAATTATGTTCTCTTATAGATTTAATTTTTATCATTTCCTTTTTTTTATTTTTGAGTTCTTTTTTTATGACCCCCTTATTCTTTTTCTTGATTTATTTCTATCTTATCTCTATAAACACACATAATTGTTATTGTGACTTGGTTATACAAACCTTTCTCCCTTTAGTCATTAATTTTGTACCAATGTGATCAGTTAGAAAATAATTCATCTCATTATAATCTCCTTATAATGTTCCACTTTGGAGCTCATTTTAGTCCCTTTTATTCCCTTTCACAAACTAACTATATACATGGTTAAGACTTGAGATAACATGTGGGTTCATCATGAAGCCTAAGTGTTCTAGTTAGTCTTGTCTTTGGATACTTAACTTCCTTTAGCTAGAGCCTAAAGCTCATTTGTGTGTATCAATCTATCTCTTATGACTATTCATTCCAATTCTGTATGGATTAAGAATATTAAAATCCATAAAAACTATTCAAAAGTGAAATCATTTAACAAAAGGCAATGATCAAAATGATAATATTCAAAATTCTAAAAAGTCTAATCACACTAAAAAATGTGATTATAATCATATATCATTCTTATAATTGAATATCAAACTCCATAATTGGACTCACAATAGAGATGAGGTCCATTGGGGTATAGTAGGCTGGTAGATTTAAAAACGAGAATAAAAAAAACTTTTAGTGATACCTACTTTCTCATGCAAGTACCCAATATTCATAGTAGACTAATGACTTTGTAAGGGGTCTTGAAGAATGGGGAACACATTATGGGAAGGTAGGTACATTTTAATTTTATTTTTCAAACCTACCTACATGAGTTTATCTTAGTAGCACACTTATTTTATTACACAACATTATGTCTATAGTGAACAATTATTCTCTATATATTGATGGTCACTAGTCACGCAGTGTCTTCTCATGTTCTTAGTGTGACTCATGTATTATAAGGTATTATCATAAGATTCCTATGTTATTATTTTTTTACATTCCTTTTTTCACTCCATAAAATACTAATATTTCCCCTCACAAAATATTGCTTTGTTCACTGATCACTCCTCTATGGATTCCATTTATGAGTTACATTGTAAGACCATGGATAGGACCTAGCCTTCATCAACCATTAGAAACATCCCCTTTTACCATATTTTCACATAATTTCTACCTCATTGGTGTTCCCTTTGTGAGTTGTAGTGTAAGACCATGGATAGGACCTGGCTTTCCTCACAAAATTTTTCAATATCTAAGTCACACCAAAATTACATGTGTCAAATATGAGATAATATGTGATTGATTATGAGTTACACATCATTGTCATGCTTCCCATCTTGATTTAGTATGTTTTATGCTTAATTCATTAATCTTTCATCTTTTATCTTCTGATTGTATGTAAGAATCCAACCATTTTTTGTAAGTTTTTCATACTTCCTAACTTGAATTAGTGTGACTAATTTAAGACCATTTTTGCCAATTTTGTTTCTCTTTTATAATTACCAATGTGATTTAGTATGATTGATTGACATAATTGATTTGTTTTTAAACCATTTCTCTTTTACATGATTTCCACTTTATTACATTATTTTCATACTTCCCAATGTGATTTAGTGTGATTTTACTTGTTTTAATTTCGTGTCAATCTTTCTCATGGTTAAAAAAAAATTATTTACCATTATTTGGTTTCTTATACTTCATCATTTTTTTCTATTACACATTTCCCAATGTGAAATAGTGTATAGTACATTTGCCTTTGATTAATTATACTTTACCAATTTTTTTTTGCATTTTTCTTTTTAATCATGTGTGTGTACTACATAATGATAGAAAATAGAAGAAAACACATATATTTCCTATAAAATATACAACTAAAAAGAAATACATGTTCTAGAAAGAAATATATACATGCACCCACAACCATAACCACAATATAAACACATAATATCAACATCTAACTATTAAAATAAGATATATATATATATATAACATGTGTTTTTGATAAAAAGTATAAAAATACATTGCTTTAGATCTAAGTCTAGGCTCTATCATGTCTATCTCATTGCCTAATAATGCTTCCTATAGATGCCTCATATAGTCCTGTACGAATAGTACACTATAAAGAGGGTGTCTAAGATTTAAGGCCTACTACCTTCCCCTATAGGTTGGACAACTAGGCCTATAACTAAACTAGTTAAATCATGGTAGCCAGATGTGTGACACTCTCTTGAGACAAGGCCTACCATGCTTGTGCCTCTCCCACTCCCTCCTACTAGTGGTTGTAGCTCATCTACACATGCCTATAATAGACTAGAGGCCTCTCTTACAAGTTTGAACTAACTTGAATAAGTTGGGGAAGATGGTACCATGAGATCATCCAATATGGTAGGGTCATATGGCATCAATGCCCCATTTAGGATATCATGCAGTGCTCCCCTCACTAGGAATACCCATTTGGTCTCCTCTTCCTTCATAGGATCTAAAAATTTCAAACCAAATAGATGTTAGATCACATATATATCTCAAAAGTTATTTATAGACAATATATCCAAAAAAACTTATACAACTAGTTTTCTATTTTCAAATCTTAAATAAATTTCAACCATTTATTACCTATCTTGATGTCACTAGACACCATCTCTGCATCTACTCGACTACTGAGCATGATCTCTCCATTGGATAATCCTATAAGTACCTCATCTATGGGATGCCTCCTAATTAATGTAAACCTTAGGGTTACCACCCATGCCCATATCAAGCCTTACCTTAGTGGTGCCTCTATAGACAAACTCTACCCTGGGCCAGTTGATGGGTCATCTTGGATGACCCCTCTATGATCTCTCTCATCAATGGAATCTCCATCAATGGTGTGATCAAGGTGGTCACTAATCCTCCTTCTACAGTGATAACTATGGTACCTATGACACTCCTAACCATGTCTTTTATAGGTATTGGACATCATGCTTGACTTATCCATGGTCTCTCATGCCACAGTCTAATCTCTATTCTCATAACTAATGATCCCTCTCCTCCTCTCCCTCTTGGATCTCTCGCATGCCTATACCAAAAATGTAGGTATCACTATAGGATCCATTGGGTGATGGAGTCTAAACTATCCTACCAACCATGCCATTAGATGCAGCTCTATCCACCATGAGTAGTAGATTGTGATCCATGCTTATGTAAACTCTAGTGCCACCATCCTCCAATTTGGCCAAACTATTGAAATGTGTGAATAATATTTCCATTTTATATTTTCTTGCATGACCATATATAGTTTTGGCACATGGGACATGGTCTATACCACCTAATCTTGTTTCCATCTCAGCACTTGAGGCAATTGATCATCAACCACATGGGATAACCCAACTAGTTGATACATCAAGAACTTATCATATATATAGGCACTCAATAATATTAATGGACCCATGGTCTTCTACCCTTTTGATAATATCCTATACATATCATTCATGAGCTATAACCAGATGAAAGAAACTAGGTCAAAAATTTCCCCTACTCCAATATTGATTGGCATAAGGCTATTGTATATAGCAGTACGTTACTATCTCACTTGTGACATAATGCCCATACTATCACAAGTCATATCATCACCTTTTTGATATCTAGAATATGGGCTATATAAACATCAAATATACTCATCCTCAATCTTTGTAAAATCCTATCCAAGAAAATTTCCAATTGATCTAATGCTCATCTCTCCTCCTACCTATTTGGTATCCCTATGATCACTGACATCCCTCTTATAGGACATCAAATTAAAGAATGATTATCATCCCATGTGATACTCACCTCAATGGTATACCCATACACCACCCACCTAAAGGTATTTTTAAATTTCTCCCAGGCTCCTAGGAACATGACCACTAGATCCACACTTAGTGAAAATTGATACACTCCATGATGCCTCCTAAGCCTAGTATGACTAACCTAGTTCAATCTACCTCTATCAACCACTCTAATAGATTTGGTGGCCATGATGCATCCACTAATCACTAGAATATATCATGCCCATACAACCATAAAATAAAATATATATTTATTAGATTTCCATGTCACTTATAATCAAATACATTCTTTTTAAATTTTAATAAAAATAAACCTAATTTTCCTTAATCTATTCACTTTCTACCAATTTGATCTATTTTTAGCCTACTTGGCCATTTTAGTACTCACTTGATCAAACTAGGCCTTAAACATACTATTTTAACCTAATTCTTACATTTCAATACTAAACCAACCACTTAGTAACATACTAAGTCGACCTACTGGTATTGGGTTGACCTAGTTGGTTTAAACTGCCAGATCTTTAACCCACTTGTAATAAATTTCTTTGGCATTTATTACTCTGATTCTTTTCAACCCATTTCCCCATTTGGCCTCTAGTACCCATATCAACTATCTGGGTTCATTTTGATTTCTAGAATTGATCTAATTTACAAATTTCTATAAAACACTTAATTTCCAATAAAATACTCAAAACAAGTTTGAAATTCTTAGTTGCCTACTTGTGTTGTACCTACTATGGCCTCTAGGCATCCTCTTCATCTTAGATATCATCTCCTCACCATATTGTCTCTTTTATATTTTATTCGATCTCTTTGAGATCTATTTTTATCTTATAATAAGTCAAAGAATAAAAAATGACTTTCTTTTCACCCTATTTAAAGTTACTATTCACAAATCTTTACCTTTGAAATATTTATCATCATATTTGTTATTTTGATCATATCTTTATTTTTACTCACTCATTTTTCAAACTATAAAAAGTTATGGAATTGTGACATAGTAGAAAATATTTTCCACTACTATATGCCTATATTCCAATTTTTTTGTTTTTTCACTCTTTTTTGCATTAATATATACAGGTTCACCTAATGTTCTTCACATTGGATGCATTCACATCTCTTTTAGTCTCCTTTATCTACAACATTAAGATAAGTAAAAGTATGTATTTTTCAATTATATCCTTCCATTTATCTTATTTGATCCTTACTACATTTTACTTAGTATCAACATTATGTGTTGTCATTTTCTATTCCTGAATTACCATCTCATGTTGCACTTACATGACATGGATGATCTTCAAGAGGGGCATATATATACACATAATATTTTAAATTTTTTATCAATTACTAATGTTATTTATCTTATAGGAACCCATTAATTCTTAATCTCTTTAAGTGCACACCATAAGAGGTACACCAATAAATATGTCGGTAGACCATGGGTGCTTCACAAGATTGTTGTCCCTTTTGCCACTTGTTATCTACACACTTATCTCCTAAAAACCATTCCCCTAATCTTGTTCTTATCTTTTGTACACTCCTCCAGTAATTTTCCATATTTTATACCAATTTTCCTTACCTAAAACCCCTTTCAATATTTTATAGTACTAGGTAAACTAGGTTGACCTTGTACTCTTATTGGTGAAAATCATTTAGAGTCTAGGTCAGCTCTTTGCCAACCTAGCTCGTGACCTAGTGAGTTTTTGTCAATAACTATACTAGGTCGATTGGGTCAAACTTATTATCCAAAAATTTTAGAAGGGATTAGGGTTAAATCCACCTATATATAAGATCATTTTGTCATTATTTATAGAAGAGAAGAAGAAGAAAGATATATTACACATCTGCTTATCCACCATTCTTCTTGAAGATCAAGCTTGAGGTTTCATACTTTATTTGGAGATATAGATCTTGTCTTATGGATAAGTTTTTTAGATGCATTAATAGGATGTGTAGCCTAGATCTGATTTATCCTTTTCATCCTTACATACCATAATAACCTCTTGTGAATCACCTTGTCTAAGGGAGAGATTGAGGCTCGATGGGTTCATCTTCAAAGGTAAGAATTTCTAACTTTGTTCCTCCTTTGTAAGATTAGATAGATATGCATTTGTACTTCTCTTCTATGAATTAGGATTCTATATACATTGAATTGAGTATATGTCTTCTATGCATGTTTACTTTTTTTGTTGATTACCCCCACTTTGTATGAACATAGGATTACAATAATGGGACATTAGTACGGTGTTAGTGAATAAAAACAAAATACAAACAAAAACACATTAAAACTAACACCATAAGCCTATCTCAAGGGGAAATAATGGTGAATAATACAAATGAACAAAGCATAACTAAAATTTAATAAACTTACCTTTCTTAGCTTCCTTAATGCTCCAAGATTTTTCTTTGATTGGCTTGCTCAAATTATGCCTAAGAGGTCTTCATCAATGGAGTGTGGCTACCTTTGTCTCCTCTTAACACCTTTTTATTGGCTTGGATATGGCTTGATGTGGCTTTATTTGTCTTTATTTTGGCATTATATCATTATTCATATGCTTCATGAATGAAATCCTACATTATAATGTTACTTTGATTCAGTTCTCAATTCAATAGGTAAGGCCTCCTATTATAGATTTTGTAAAATAATTAAAATGAACCTAAACCATCCATCTCAAGATGAAGATGTGTGGCTAATAATCCATTTAATTTTTGAGGCCATGCTCAATAAATTCCTTCATAAATATTTGGGATAGAAAGGCATTAAAGAGGTATGGAAGGCATTAATGAGGCATGGGAGGGCTTAATGAGATATTTTATGAATTTTTGGCCTAGGGATATATTCCAAAGAAATGATGTCACTTGATGATTCAAAAACTCATGATCAATTTACAAAAATAAATATTCAACAAGTTACATGGAAAATTAACTTAAGCTCTTGATTTAGATTAATTAGCCTTAAACATGATTTATCAATTTTGGTGTAAATCTTGGAAATTGGTGCACAAATTAATCAAATTAGTCAAAATTTTGTATTGTTGACTCAAAATTTGATTGGATTAAATTAGGATGCAATGTTAGATGCATTGGATCCGTTATCCCATTTAGGATGTTACCAACACAAAATAACAAGGGCATGTGTCTCATGCTAGAAATTTGGTATAAAAGAGCAATCCAGAGCACCTAAGTGTGAAAATGTCACTTTGACTTGAAATAATCTAATAAAATTTAGCTATCTCATAAATTGCATTGCCTCATTTAGTTATACCTTGGATAAAATCTGCACTTTTATATAACAAATTCACATCATTTAGCATGTTTTAATATTTTTAAGCCAAATTATGATATTTGCTAGAAATTAGTCAAAATCCTAGTTGGAGGTTATTGGTGGCCAATTTTAGGTGTCTACAATTTGCCCCTATTTGGGAATATGTTTCAAGCTATAGGCACAATAATTTCTTCTCAAATAATGAGAAATGGCCTGTAAACCAAAAAAAAGATGATGATTTCTCCAAATGGTATTTGAAAAGCCTATGATGGTGCCCCCTTGACGGAGTGGCCATCACATATGTGGATGAATGGTCCCTAAAAAAGAAGCAAGAATAAATGTGGGATTAACTAGTGGTTGAGAGTAATCTAAATTAGAAATGATTGCATGCATTGATTTAAAAAGGGGACTGATTTGCCTAGAGGTGGTTATAATCAGGAATAAAATTCAAAAATAATGATTTACTCATAGGAGGATATAATCATTAAGATGACCTAGATTATTTAAATATGATGTTTGATATGGTTGTGCCCTAATTAGGGTAGATTAAAAAGCATAACTCAAAGATAGAACATATTTCATATATTAAATATGAGTGGGTACAAATGTAGATGCGATGGTCTAATAACTAAAGAAGCCATAAATAACCAGACATATAAGGATGATCAAAGTGATGAAAGGGATGGATAAAAGAATAATATTGATCATTATAAATGATTTAGTTGTACCTTTTTATGAATAGATGTTCATCCTTATTATCAATAATACAATTAGATGGTCAATGGGTTAATTTGATCAAGATGGGTGGAAGGATTTACCAAGGTAAGGAGAGACTTCTGATGCTCCATTACTTGTAGACCTTCTTGAAGCTAATTTTTGTTGTAGTATGTGATGGTAAGAATCATGATAGAACACCATGAGGACTTGGCCAAAATATTCATAAGGATTGACTCTTGATCTAATAAACACTAAAAAACATCACATTAATGATTAAAAAAACATGATGACAATATTGATGTATGAATATGGATAAACTCAAAAATAATGTGCACAAGGAATCACCTAATCAACACATATAAATTGAGTCAAGGAAGTAGTGATGAAAATAAACAAATATTCAAGAAAACAAATAAAAAGTACACAAACAAACAAATAAACAACCTAAAATAGATAAACAAACAAAAATCCTAAAAATAAAACAAAAAGAAAGCATCCTAATAGTGAGAATGCCCCAGTATGGCATATCAAGGATAACTAACTAGGTTTAGATAGGATAAATGTTTTTGGATTTTAAAATACTTAACTATTTTTTGAATTTTGAGGTATCTTAACTTGTTAGAGAATGACAAGATACCTACTTTCAAAATGGTGAGAGCATTTGGCTTAGATTGCTCAAAAAACGGTGAGAGCATATAAAAAGGGGGATTGAGGTAATCTCAACATAAATTAAGAATAGCCTACATAGTCCCAAGATGACCTCAAGTCATAGTAATTCTATCCACACAAAAGGCAGGGAGAAAATGACTATATCAAAACAAGTTCTCAAATATTTGGTTTGAATGACAAGGCAATGAAAATAACAATGGTAAGGTGATGCACCAATTCATGATAAACAAATGTTACCCCTATTTTTCCCATAGGTGGTTATAACTAGGGTACAATAGATTAGATCAATGATACTAATTTTCCCATATATAGTTATAAGTAGTAGAAAAATTGGTGAGACACTGATTTGTCTATTGGTAGTTATAATCAAGCTCACATAAACAAACATGATATAGGATGGAAGATGAAAGATATATTGCTAGATCACTTATCACACTATTTTCATAGATTTTCATTAAAACATGGATTTGATTGATTATTTAAACTTGATTGGAATCCCCTCATGAAAAGTGAAAGAAGAACCAAAGGAACCAAGATCAAAATAGGATTGGGTTGGATGACTAAAAATAGGATTTGGTCTAGATAGGAATGGAATGATAGGATGTCATGGTCTTTCTTTAGGATAATGATGGTTTTTTATATATTAGATAAAATGGTAAGAGGGTTTCCCCCAAGTTAGAAGGTGATTTGCTCAAATATGTGATAATGGCAATGGATATGGAAAATAAAATGATATGGTACATGTTTTTGGCTTGGGTGATTGTTGATTTTTGATGTGTTTGGTATGGGTATGGTAAAATGGCATATTATTCTATTATTCCTACTAAAATATAGATACACATCCTAATCAACAAATGATACAACCAAAATAATCAATCATGTTAATTGCTAGCCCACACCTCATATGAATAGCTACTCTATCAAGAACTGGCTGTATTTTTATATGCCAATGATTTTATTGTGATCTTTGTTGTTTGTTGATTTAGTTTCCTTCAAGTGTCAAGATAAGGAATCTTAATAGCCTCTACAAAGGAAAGTGCAGCCATAGACGCTAAATAAGGATAAATGTTGGATGATAGGTTTGATTAGGAGATAGAATGATGGATGATAAAATGTATGATGGTAGGGAAACAAATGAAGATCAAGAATTTTAGTCACATGTAATTTTTTTGATGTTGGATTTGACATAACTTTAGATGTGGTGGGGTTAAACACTTATGAATATTCTCTTGTTAAGACCACCATATTATTCTATTATTTGGGCCTAAGAGTAGATACCATCTGATTAGGTTGTAGATGGGAATATATTTTGATTTGATCTTGAATAATGTCTTCATTAAGTAGTAAAGAGCTTTTATGCTTAGCTATATATGCCTCGATGAGGTTTTCACCAATGAAGTTATCTTGATTATCCCATAGTGCCTCTGAGAAGGTTTCACTAATGAACATTGGATTTTGACTTTGATTGTCTCTTAGCTATTCTATAAAATCTTTACTATAAGATGTTAAGTTTGAGTTTTGATTATCATCTAGTGCCTTCAAAAATGTTTCACTAAGATATTGTTCTTCTTTAGCATGATTTTAGTCTTCGAATTTTTGTTGTTCTTCATTTACTATGTTGTTATGGATGAAGTTCAACAAGGTGTGATTTTATCAATCCTAATCAACCCTTGTGGGAGATGGACTGTCAATAATATGGCTATTTTTATTGGTGTTAATGGAATGTGAAATGGTAATGGAATGGGGGTTGGAAACATAATCCTCATAGAATATACTAAGAGAACTTGTGTCGATATTGAAGTACTCATCCTAAAAAACTATAGAAGGATTAAAAATGTATTCAAATTATTTTTTAAGACGTGCATAAATAATGTTGTAGTAGTCATGAAAATATTATGTATCTAAATCTGATTCTGACTCAATGAAATCTAAATCCAATGTCAAGATTGATTTTGATTTTGATGCTAAATTAGATGCCAATTCAAGAATAGAACCTGAATCTAACTCTGATTCTTCATCTAATGGGTATTTTTTATACAATGATGTCTTATTGAATGTTTGGTTTAGACAATTAATGTCCTATGATGGCATAATAGGCTCCACAAATACTAGTTTGTCAAAGTGAGACTCCTCAATGATAGGAAAAAGGTCAAGAGACAACTCCATATAGACTGACTTGTTAGAGGGAGGCTTTTGAAAAATAGGCATATGGTTAAGATAAGGATTTACCTAAAGGTGGTTATAATCATTAAGAAGTGATTCAATAGAAATTGGCTTTTTGGAGTGAGACTCCTCGATAACAAGTATAGGATTGAAAGGTGATTCATCATAGGTTAACTTATCATAAATGGTGGGTTCATGAAAAGCATCTCAGATTGGTTGGTTTTCTTGGCCTTGGTTTTTAATGAGGTGGAAGATACCAATTTTGAACATAGTTTGGTATTTAAATGATTGGATAGATTGAGGTTTTGGCTAGTTTGGTTGGATAGGTAATAATTGGATTGGTACTAGATGAGGAATGGCCTATGGTTGGATAATGGTAGGGCATTAGGGAGTGTAATTTTTGACATAAGCCAAAAGATGAAGTCTTGACATGGTAAAAATAGGATGGTGTGGAGCATGGTTATTCACATAAACCAAAGGACTAGGTCTTAGAATAATGAAAGGGCATTATGGAGCATGGTTACTCACACAAGCCAAAGAATAGGTCTTGGTATGGAAATGGTACAACATTATGGAGCTTAGTTACTTGCACAAGTTAAAAGATGATATCCTAGAATGGTAATGGTATTCCTTAGATATTGTGGAGCTTGGTAGGTCATATAATCTAAGTGAGGGTTAGCAATAGCCAATGATCAGATAATTAAAGGATGTTGTAAAGATTGGTTTATCACACAAGGTAAATCATCCAATTCCTCCTGATAAACCATATCATCGTAATCTTGAGTTTGATCATAAGTTGTTTCTTGACTATGTTCTATGTACTGATGATTATAAAAAGGGTATAGATCTGTATCCAAAAAACATTGTCTATATTTGGGTCTTTAACAAAGTCTTCCTCATAAACCTCTTCATACCAATCAAGGTCTTGAGTTGGATCGTAAGTAGGCTTTTGGTTATAGTCAATTTGTATGATCATTTTATCATAAATTGGATTGTATGTGAATCTACCATTAGTGTAGCTAGACATATCCACATAAATTACAAAATCTCCAAAATTTTAAAGGCTTAGAGTTTTGAAAACTCTAAAAAATAATATCTAAAGGATAAAAGGTTCAAACTTGGTCTAACTTGGTCTAAGGTGGACCTATATCTCCAACATGGTCTAAAAATGGTGTTGTATCTCCAAAATGATTTGTGATAAAACTCAACATAAAATAGTTTAACATCAAATGTCTAACATCAAATTTTATACACACATTAGGTCAAGCATCTAGATAAAAATTAGCATGTCAAAAGTATAGGCCAAATTATTCCAAACAAGGTATAAACTAGGAAAGGGAAAAGAGTTGCTAGGTATTTTATCCAAACATGGAGTTAAAAGATAGGCTCAAACAAGCTTTGCTAGGACTTTTGATCAAATGGTGTTAAAATATAGGCTTGAAACAAAGGATTTATGTGAATTTGATTTAATCTAACAAGTTTGGAAACAAATTTGACATAGACACGACACATAGAATCAAACATAAACATAATTAGTTGGCATAAGACATAAGGCAAAAGGATCTTGGAGAAAGGATATGTTCTCCCAAAGAAAGGCATAAACAATGATGAGGATATATGTTGAAAAAATAGATAATATTTTTCAAATCTGGGTAATCAATTAACCAAAGTTCTGTGACCCAAAAGAGAAAGATCTGTGTATCAAACTTTAAAAAATGAGGCCTAAACAAAAATCAATCAATGTTTAAATTTTAACTTGACAAAATTAATTGAAGACTCAACATTGAAGACTATAATTTGACCAAAAAATCTAGATAATATTGGAAAACATGATGACACATAAACGAGGTCCAAATGGAATATGTGACATGGTTTTTAAATAATGGTTTTGGTATAAGTCAAACAAGTTTTAAAATTTTTTGAGAAATATAATGGCATTAGTGTGATTTAATGATGTAATCAATGTTATGTTTCAAAGACTCAAAGGCAAAAATGGTTTGACATGTTTTGGGTAGCATAGTTCTATCCTCCTCAACTTAAATCACACACACACAAACAATTTTAGCAAAAATATTAAGGCAAAAGTGTGGTGTAAAATGGATAGCATAACACCTCCTCATGCAAAGGGAGTGACATATAAACAAACTTTATATTATGGAGTTATAAACAAATAAATAAGTTTTAGTCTCAAAACACACCAAGTAATAAATAAAAAGTGATAAAAATACATTAAGTATAATCACCCTAAATATAGTGTGATAAAGTGGGGTTGACTAAAACTAATTGGTTTTTGATCATCTAGATGGATCAGATGCACAATACTTTCACATCAAAATGCAAGAAAAGTAACAAATCGATTGGGTCAATATAATATGGCTTTTATAAAAAGGTCTTACCCCTTTTATAACCACTACATTTATCATTTTCTCAATGTAGTGTGATGTGCAACATGATCATATTCCCCAGGCTTAGCCCCAACAATAAGAGATGGTTTAAAAACTCAAACCATTATCCTAGTGGGGTAATCCAAATTTATATACGCCCCCATGGAGAGTGGTAAAATATAATGTTAGGAGATGAATTATTGGGTCAAGGCTTCCCTAAAGAACTCATGGGAGGTAATGAGGTCCCCCTCACAAGCCAAGATGCTTGAAAAATAAAATATAAGTAAAAAGACTTTATGGTCACTTTTAGATCACCCAATACTATCCAAGATTGGGGAGAGCTTAGGTGATGTTATTTTTACCCCTTGGACTAGACTAAAATGTGATGACAAAGCCCTTTTGATCACCAAACAAGGCATGGTAAATTAATGTTTAAAAAAAAATGAAACTACATGATGTTATGTTCATTTTAAGACACCAAACAAAAAGTGTTATGAAGTTTGGCCTATTTGGCATTGATTAAACTTGTAAATTTTTTATAAACATCCATGACTTAAAAAATGAACTAGGTTATTCTTAGACACCAAATAGATAATTTGAACAAGATTGACAACATGTTAGGATTTTATTAGATTCCTTATTTAGACACCAATTGAAATATTTGGATTATATTTATGGCCCCTTGGCAAATTTGAAAGATCATTGATAAAAAACAAGACAAAACATAACCATGTTGATTTTAAACCCAAAAGTCCAAATGTGTATGTTTTAGAATGTTTTTTTAAGCCCAAAATGAAGTGTGTAAGATTGGACATGTTCATTTAAAACCCAAATTAAAATTTTTAGTTGTAAAAAACAATCAAATTGGTTTTAAAACTAGCCCTTCAACCTGAAAAAATAATATTATGATTTCTTTATTAGAAGCTCTTTTATGGATTGGAAAATGAGATTTGGTTTTGAGCTCTCAGGTTTCACACAGTGCAATCTCGTTACTCCACAGTGTAATCCCACTACTCTGTAAAACTATGGCTCAGATAGGCAATATCTCTACTTAAGATAAATATACTACTATTCAAGTTGAAAATCCCATAACTTAGGTTGAAAATCCCACTACTTATGTCAATTTAACAAAAATCACAATATCGCTACTTGGGTCAGCAATAACGCTACTCAAGTCAGTAATATCATTGTTTAAGTTGACAATCCCATGAGTAATAGGGCAATGCTACCACTATGAGAGTTATGGTATTATCACTTAACCAATAGTGATTTACCAACAATATTGTGACTTAGTTAGGTAATCCTATGATTTGGGTTGACAATCTCACAAGTTAGGTTTTCAATCTTGTGACTTAGATAGGTAATCCCATGACTTTTGAGTCACAGTATTATAATATCATGACTGGCTAGTCATGGGGTTACAATATTGATACTTACGAGTAGAGGTATTATAATATAGCTATAGAATCTATGGATAAAATCAAGGTTAGTCTAGAAAAACATAGTTTAAACACAATACCATGACTTAAAAGGACAAACCCATGATTGTTTGAGTTATGAGATTATAGGCTAGAGGACAAAACCATGACTTCTAAAAAAATCAACTTTTGATCAAATTTTTACCTCCTTTACTTCCACACTCCAAGATCCTACATGAAAATGGTTAGTGTTTTTCTTGTAGGTGTTATTTTACTAAATTTGTAATGATAGGTCCCATCAAGTGTGTCATTTTTGAACATAAGACTATAATAAGGGGAGATTAGTATGGTGTTAGTGAATGAAAGAAAAATATAAACAAAAACACACTAGAGCTAACACCTTAAGCATATCTCAAGGGGGGAGCATGGTGAAGAATAAAAATAAACAAAACACAACTAGAATGTAAGAAACTTACCTTTCTTACCTTCCTTGATGCTCCAAGAGTCTTCTTCAATTGGCTTGCTCGGATTGTGCCTAAGAGGTCTTGATCAATGGAGTGTGGCTACCTTCATCTCCTCTTGACACCATTTGCTTGGATTGCCTATGAATTTATGTGAATTTATTTTGATTTATTTTGGAATTATAACATTATACATATGCTTCATGAATGAAATCTTGCATTATAACATTACTTTGATTCAACTCTCAATTTAATAGGCAAGGCCTCTTATTTATAGATTTTGCAAAATGATCTGAATGAACCTAAACCATCCATCTCAAAATGAAGATGTATGGCTAAGGATCCATTCAATTTTGGAGGCCATGCTCAATAAATTACTTCATAAATATTTGGGATAGAGAGGCATTAAAGAGGTATGGAAGGCATTAATGAGGCATGGGAGGGCTTAATGAGATATTTCATACATTTATGGCCTAGGGATATCTTCCAAATAAATGATGTCACTTGATGATGCATAAACTCATAATCAATTTCTAAAAAGAAATATTCAAAAAGTTACATGGAAAATCAACTTAATCTCTTGATTAAATTTAATTCACCTTAAACATGATTTATCAATTTTGGTCTAAATCTTGGTAATTAGTGCACAAGTTAATCAAATTGGTTAAAATGTTGTATTAATGGCTCAAAAATTAAGTGGATTAGAATTAGGATGTGATGTTAGATGCATTGGATCCATTATCCTATTTAGGATATTTCCAACACAAAATAACAAGGGCACATGTCTCATATTATAAATTTGGTAGAAAAGAGCAATCTAGAGCACGTAGGTGTGAAAATATCATTTTGACTCGAAATTATCTGATCAAAGTTAGCTATCTCATATTTTTCATTACCTCATTTAGGGACACCCTATCCAAAATTGACACTTTTAGTTAATAAATTCACATCATTTAGCATGTTTTAGTGTTTTTAGGCCAAATTATGGTATTTTCTAGAAATTGGTAAAAATCTTAGTTGGAGGTCATTGGTGGCCAATTTTAAGTTTCTACACTTTGTGTCATAATCTTTGGTGAACACTAGATTATATTTTTCTTTAGTTGTTATTAGTTTAGTGAATATGAAAACATAGGGCCTAGTTAGGTTTATTGCATGAATTTTCTTAATTGGAGGCTTGGGAACCCTCCCTAGTATTATTATTGTCATAAGAGATCCCCTAATTTGGTCTAATAGATCCCCATATTGGTAATATTCCTAATTATCTAATGTATCCCTAATCATAAGTGTAAGTAGGATCTATCTTCTTAGAGCAAGGATTGATTTATAGATCTGATGCATTTATAATTACATACATATGACACTATTTAAGCATAATAAAGTTTGTTTGAGTATGTGATTGAGGTGGAGAGCACATGAAAATAAGTATGCAGGTCATTTTCAAGGCCTATTGTGATTTATAGGTCAAAGTCTAAGAAAATAAAGAGAGGGTGGCCTAATGAGAGGTCATGATCATATTTCAAGGTGCTTTATCTCATTTAAGCATTGTCAGAGGTGAGGTATTTTATTTCAAGTGGGTTCATGTAGTTTAAGGTCATGGTTTACAAGAAAATGAATGAAAAGTGGTTTTGAGGTCTCTCAAGTACACAGAATGAAGGCATGCAAACCTGAGAAGGAATTTTATGTGTTTATTGGCATGTGTAACATATAATATTATCCTAAAATATTAAAGAGAGATGGGGAAGGTTCTTAGATAATAACTATATGCACTAATTTTGGATTTAAGGGGCAATCCTTTATGAATAATCGTTAACAACAAAACCTGTGTTAAACCTCTCTAAAACCCTAACAAGGATATAATGTGAAATATATTGTTCAAAACAGCCTAAAATGGTGTAAAATGACTATAAAAACTATTTGAGGTTGTCTTCAACTCTCCTAGGAACCTCCATGTGTGTTTGAGTTGTCAAGTGTGTGAGTAGACCCTATAAAAAAGTGTACATTTATCAGAGATTTGCTATAGTAGTCAGAGTTGACCTATTAAAAGTATGAAAATGAAAGTAGGATGAAGATTTAGACTCATATTTAATTTCAATGAAGGTTTATGTATATAATTTATCCTTAAATATACTTTAATATAGGTCAACTTGTGAGCAATATTTTCACTATAACTATTTGATTCATATTTGATAATAAGATATAAGATTATGAGATTGGTCTACAAGACCAACATTACCATTTTAACATATTATATTTATATATAATAATTTTATAATTATCTCATAGGATTATTTACATTCATAATAAATCATTGAAGATGTTTGTACATGTGTTAGAAGTCATTATCACCATGACTATACTTTAAGGTAAATTGGTAGCTCTAGGTAAGCAAGTTATAGTGATGAGTTTGAGAATCTATGCCCTAAATTTATGTATCTAATTCATATAGTATTATTTATTGTGACTTGAAATTAGTTTTTATTCTTTTTTAAATCTTGGAAGTTAATATAATAATTTGAAATGTTGAAGCCAAAATGGCTTGTCTAGTTTTGGTTTGACTGTGTATTGAGGTCAAAATATTGGTCTACAAGACCAATATTTGACATTAAACATTGATGATTTTTTATTTGAGAGTGGTATAAATATGTTAAATATATTTTTAAATTATAATTAGTCATGATAATTGTTCTTTTAAGTGTTTAATATTAAGTTGTTCATGATTGGGTTTTAGAGTGTTCTGGCAATTTTGAGTGAGCTATTTACAGAGAAATGTTTGAGTCCTTTTGACCTAAGTTGTGAAGTATAAATAATATTTTTATTACCATGAGATAATTTATTTTATGTATATATTATTTTTTTCCATATTTTTTATCTTATTTATGTTTAATCTTTAGTAGTTCAAGATAGACTTTCTATAGGTTCACAGGGTTAATTGTGAAATAGTACTAATGGTGTGCTTCAAGTGGTGGTTGGATATATAAAGTGTCATGGAAATAATATGAAAATATTATAATTATATTTTAGTTTCATATGAAGTGTTCCTACCATGTGTGAATTTTGAACATGTTCCAAGGAGATCAAAGGGTAATGTGTGCTAATGAAGGCCTAATTGAATTAGGTTTCCTTAAGGCCTAAAGGAGATTTTTGTATTTCAAGTTATGGATGAGTTATTGTAATGATATATTCATGTATGAAACATGTTATAAGAAATATTTAAAATTTAATACAATTGTGCAAGTATTTATGTCTGATCAAGAGTAATATGAGCAAGAGGATTATATAAATACAAGGTAGTTTTAAGCATGTTAAAATAGAATGAGCGAGTTTAAGAGAAGAGCATAACACATTTTGAATATAATTAGGCCTTATAGAAAATATAAAGAGATTATAGGATAAATAATTAATAATTAAAAGTGTGTCTACATATGATGATCAAGGTCATATGACCTAATCAATCTTAAAGAGACCTAGTTGAGCAAAGATGCCTAGAAGTCAATTTGATAGGGATAAGAGTGTGAAGAGATGAAGAGGTGGTAATCATATATTGGTTGAGAAACATAGTATTCTAAATTTGATCAAATAAATAAATTTTCTAAGTTGGTGATTAGTCATCTAGGTGGTTGGTGCCTCCTTACAAGTAGGTGACTGTAAAAGCCTAACTGAGTTGGTACTTAACTAGTTGGGGTTGGTGCTCCATGTGGAGTTGATGCTTCACTAAATTATGATATTTTAAATTATAGGGATGTAATCCAATTTTAAGGATAAATGTTTTTTCTTCAACTTGAATGTTTATAACATATATTATTTGTTGTCTTGTGTAATCTTGTTTCATGCTTGTATAGTTAATTAATTATGCATTGCTTGATCTGTATGTTGATATGATGGTTCATGTGTGCTAAGGAGGAATTAAAAGAAAGTTTTTAAAACACTGATTCACCCCCCCTCTCTCATTTATTTTTATTTCAAAATTTGGTATCATAGTAGGTCCTTTTAAGTAGGCTTAATAGCCTAAATGATATCCTAGAACCAAAGATGCCTAGTTAACAAGCTCAAGGTGGTTTATCTACTAGGAAAGAGTTGTTCTTCAATGGAACTAATTATGATTTTTAAATAATCAAAATGAGTACATATATTATTTTAATGGGCCATGACATATGATAGTCAGTTGTGGATGAATAGACTCCACCTCCTACACCACCAATTGATGTAACAAGAAAGAATGAAAGTGGTAATGAATGCCATTCTATGTGGTCTATCAGAGGTAGAGTTTGTGAAGGTGATGTACTATGAATTATATAATGTGATATGGGATAAATTAAGGACCATCAATGAAGGAGACACTAAGGTGAATATGGCCAAGTTGTAGACCTACCAGAGATAGTTTGAAAGTTTGAAGATGAATGAAGATGAAACCATTGCATCTTACCTATTGAACATTGATGAAGTTGTCAATATCATTAGAGAATTAGAAGAAAAAGTGAAAAAATCTATAATTTTTCAAAAGGTATTGAGATCACTAACCCCTAAGTTTGATTCTAAGGTGTCTTCATTAGAAGAGATGAAAGATTTGGACAAGATAAAGATGGATGGGATTCATGGTATCTTGACTACCTATGAGATGAGAACAAATGAAGGCCTCCTAAGAAGGAATCAATAATCAAAGCTAAGAATAATTTGAAAGATAATAAGGTCAAGGATTAGGTATGTTTAGATGTTGATTATGATGAAATGATAGTCATTATTGCTAGGAAATTGAGGTTTAGATCTAAAAATTATAAAGGCAAGTTACCTTTTAAATGTTTCAACTATTGTAATATTATTCACTTTGAATCTAGGTGTCCTAACAAGGATAATATTGAGCATGATTAAGAACATAATGAACGTCATGAATATGATAATAAGGTCTATAATCTTGAAAAAAATAAGAAATATTTTAGGAAGTATGAAGGTAATAAAGGGTCATTCAAGAAAAAGAGAAGTTTCTATACCAAAGAATATAATAAATCATATGATGTAAGTGACACAAGCACATATGATAGTGATAATCATAGTAATGAACATGAACATGACAATGAAACCTTATTCATGGCTATAGAAATAAATAATGAGGGTTGTTCAAAAGTGAAAGACTTTATGGATGATAAATAAATAGATGAAGAAGAGGTTGAGGTGAACCTTGAAATATAATTGGTGAGTGCTCTAGAGGAGTTGAATTTCCAAAAAAGGGAAAATAAAAAACTAAGATCATTATTTAAGGACTATGAAGAGTAATTTGTTTTGTTTAAGAGAGAATAAGTAACACATTCAAGGAGTATGATGATATTATCAATTAGATTCAAGCACAAATGTAAATAGTCACTACTAGATTAAAATCTAAAGAGGAAGAATGCACCAGGTATGGAACTAAAATGGAATCCTTGAAAGCTGATTTGGATCAAGAATATATCAACTTAAATACCTTTATGAAGTTTTAAAAAATTATTGATGCTCTAGATAACATCTTGAGTAGTCAAAAGTCTATAAGTGATAAGATAGGTCTTGGGTTCAAAGAAGACCAAAAGGAGGTAGCTCAAGTCAAGGAGAAGGCTAATGAAGATAAGAAGGTCAACATGAAGAGACCAATTAGACATCATAATGCTATGAGGTATGTTAATTCATTCAATGGGTACCATTTTACATGTAATCAGTTTGGTCATAGAGCAAGAGAGTGTAGAAGACCATATTAAAATGAATATGCATGGGATTGTAAAAAGAATCATCAATTAAGAGTTATGAATGAGATTGTTTGATACAATTGTCATAATGTGGGACATATTTCAATATTTTATTCTAATAGAGGTAGAAGGCCATCAAGTCAAAACAAAAGGTTTGAATCCCCTAGAGTGCAAGAGAGAAGGAAATTAAATATGTGGAAACCAAAGATAGTAAAGGTGATTCATTATCAGTCTAAAATCCCAAGTGGGATATTTAATATGGTAGAGCAGACTTCAAATGAGAAAACAAGTAAAAAATGTTCATTATCAACTCATATTGTTGACCACATGGATGATGAAGAGGTCAAACCTAAGGTATCAATCAAGCCTAATAGGATCCTGAAAGATATTCATCTTGTGAAATCATGGAGATCTAGGAATCTCTTGAATTTTTGTGGTTTTAGATCTCCATGAAAGTGTTTAATCCATTAATATTCATGGAGACACTATTCAGTTAGCAGAAACATTATGAATTCTTGGTTTGAGGGGGAGCTATTCAGGTTATTCATAATCTCCAAGTATAGTTGTTGATGATCATAGAATAGATAAAGCTATGAAGACAGAGGGGGAGTCCTTAACTCTTTAGTTAATATCAATAATATGGTGGTATAGTATGTGATCAAAGATTTGTGTCATATCAGTTATGTCAAGGACAAGATGAATGGTCTTAAGATCTGAGTTCATTTGAAGGAGGTATACATGGAGTAAACAGGAGAATGTCCCTATAATGCTTCATATTTTATGTGTTGAGATTTTTTTTCAATAATATGTGTTTATATAAGTTTTAATGTGTATGACCCTTTATCATTAATGTCAAAGGGGGAGAAATTTCAGAAAGGAAGATTGACCAGATTGGGGAAGATGAAAGTAAGCAGTTTAAAGAATGTTTTTCCATCAATGAAAAAGGGGGAGTTTGTTATGAAGTGTTTTCATTGATGTAAAAGTTGATGTCAAGGTGAATCTAGTGAATATGCATAGTGAGTGGTATTTTATAGAATTATAAGGCAAACTAATGTCTCTTTATTGAGAGAGAATTTGAAGGCAACCTAATGATTCTTATATTGGTTGATGTAAAGATTGTTGTAGTGGTGTGAGAGTATTATCCAGTGAAGATGTATGATTATTTATTGGTGTGAGAGTGTTATATGATGAGTGCTATTGTTTGATAAGTATTGAAGTAAGCATTTTTTATTACTAGTTCTTGAGTATAAGGTGTCTTGAGAAGCCTAGTCTAGACCCTATCAGAAGATGTGCATAGTGAAGTTTGGTGAAGTAAGTAAGAACAAACTTGTGATAGTTTTTTTGGAATTATGTGATCATGAAAGAGAAGTTTACATAATTTAATAAGTTTTTCAAGGTTAGTTTTCAAGTTTCAAGTGCTTAAGAAGCCTATTCATGACACTAGTCATAACATGAAGAGACCTTGTGAGAAGGTATGAGCTTGGTGCCTTGGTGATATGAGTGAAAATAGACATGAATGGATGTATAATTTTTATTGAGAATGCATGTAATTAATTATATCACTCATGATAGTCTTAGGGTGAGCCTACAATGGTAAGAGCTTCAGACTAAGTCTGTACCTAAAACACTCTTAGACCCTGCTTGGCCTAGTGAGGCATCATGATCTATTGTCACGGAATATGAAGGATGTATGACACTATTTAATCATAAGAGAGATTGTTTTAATATGTGAGTGAGGTGGAAATCACATGGAAAGATGCATGAAGGTTAGTTTCAAGGCCTAATGTGATTTTTAGGTTAAGGTCTAAGCAAATAAAGAGAGAGAGTGTGTGTGTGGCCTAATGAGGGGTCATGATCAGATTTCAAGGTGATTGAAATAATTTAAGAATTTTTGAGGTGAGGTATGATATTTAAAGTGTTTTCATGTATTTTTAGGTCATGGTTTGTAATAAAAGGCATGAAAAGTGGTTTTGAGGTCTCTCGAGTACATAAAATGAAGGCATGTAAACCTAAGGACTTTTGGGTGTTCATTGGCATGTGTAACCTATGCATCAGGAATTTATATATTAAGGAGAGATGGTTAATGGTACTAGATAATAAATATAGGTATTATTTTTGTATTTAAGCAAAAATCCTTTATGAATAATCATTAACACCAAAACTTGTGTTAAACCTCTTTAAAACCCTAACAAGGATTTGATGTGAAATATCTTGTTCAAAATAGCCCAGAATGGTCTCAAATGAATATAAAAACTATTTTATGTTATATTAAACTCTCTCAATCACCTCTATGTGTGTTTGAGTTGTTAGGTGTATGATTAGACTCTATAGGAAAGTGCATATTTCTCAAAGATTTTCTATAATAGTCATAGTTGACCTAGTCAAAGTATGAAAATGAATGGAGGGTGAATATTGAGAATAATGTTTCATTTACATGAATTTTTTTTGATATAATATATCCCTAAATTTTTCTGAACTAGTCATCCAAGTTACCCAATCACTAATAGGCCAAATGCTAGAAATAATGAGAAACCCAAGCAATAGTGAGAAGTTGATTATGATTGTATTATCATGGAATAGTAATGAAACCAAGTGAATGGAGATGTTTTTTATGAATTTAAATACATGTTAATTTTGGGTATAAGTTTTATAGGTTAGTAATTATAGTGAAAAAGTTGCTCACAAGTTGACTTGTTTGGTTCAAATGAGACAATGAGATATAAGGTTATGAGATTGGTTTACAAGATCAATAATGCCATTTTAACATATTATATTTATATATTATAATGATATAATAAGATCATTTTAATTCATCATAAGTAATTTATTATGTTTTTACAAGTGTTGGAAGTCATTATCACCATGACTATACTTTAAGGTAAACTAACAGTATTGGGTAAGCAGGTTACAATGATGAGTTTGAGGCTATATGCCCTAGGTTGATGTATATAATACATATGGTATTGTTTATTGTGACTCCAACATAGTTATAATACTTTTTAAAATGTTTTAAGTCAATATAAGAAGTTTAAATGTTGAAGCCAAAGTGGCTTGTCTGGTTCTAGTTTGACTGTGTACTAAGGTCAAAAGATTGGTCTGCAAGCCCAATATTGGACATTATAATTTGTTAATTTTTTATTTTTTATTTGTATATATATGTCAAATTATATTTTTAAAGTATAATTATTCATGAGAAGTGTTATTTCAGGTGTTGAAGATCAAGTTGTTCATGACTAGGTTTTGGAGTGTTCTATTAGTTCTAAGTGAGTTATTTACAAAGAAGTGTTAGAGTCTTTTTACCCTTAGTTGTGAAGTATAAAAATATGGTGATGAACTTGAGGTCACTTAATTTCTATATATTTTATTTATTTTCATGTTTTTAAATCTTATTTATGTTTAATATTCAATAGTTTAAGATAGACTATCTATAGGTTCACATGACTAATTATGAAACAATACTAATGATGTGCTTCAAGTGGTGATTGGAGATAAAAAGTGTCATGGAAATAAGATGAGATTATTAGGTGATTATTTGAGTTTCATATTAATTTTTAATACCATGTGTGAAGTTTGAATGTGTTCCAAGGAGATCAAAGGGTAATGTGTGCTAATGAAGGCCTAAAAGAGGTTTTTCTCTTTCAAGTTATGAATGCCTTAATGTAGTGATTGACTTATTTATGAAACATGTTATAATACCTATTAAAAATGTAATCCAAATGTGTAATTATGTATGGTTTACTAAGAGGAATATTATCAAGAGGCTTGTATAAATATAAGGAAGTTTAGGCCTATTAAAAGAGAATGAGAGAATTTAAGAAAAGAGAATGAGAGAGTTTAATCAAAGAGAATAACACATTGTTAGTAGAAGGAGGTATTATGTACCATTAGAGGAGAGTACAAGATCTATAATTAATATTTTAAATTTTTTTTACATATGAGGATCAAGGTCATATGACCTAATCAGTATTGAAGAGATTTAGTTAAGTGAAGAGGCCTAGAAGGTAGTTAGAGAGGGATAGGAGTGTGAAGATCTGAAGAGGTGATAATCATCTATTGGTTGAGAAAAATAGTGTTTTTAAGGTGATAAAATCAATTATGTGGTTGATTTATTGATAATTAATCTAGGATCTTGGTGCCTCATTGAAAATAGGTGCTTATTAAAGCCTAGCTGAGTTGGTAGTTAGCTAGTTGGGGTTGGTGCTCCATATGGAGTTGGGGCTTCACTAAATTGTTATTGGGAGAATAAAATGGATAGTAAAGATGCAAAATATATTCTTATGATATTTTTGTGTTATGTATTTAGTTTTTCATATGTATGTATATTTTTTCCTTTCTCCATGACTTGTGATAGATTAGAAAATGAATAAACTCCTCTTGTGATGCCAAGTACAAGAAGAATGTGAATAATCATATATTGAAAATTACTATATATGTGTATGTTTGTAATAAGAATAGAGTTCCACATTTTAATAGATCAATAGAGACTATTTTATTTATGATTACGTGTTGTATTTCTTATTTTTCTCCTTGCATGCATTCTCATGTTTAATGTTTAGCTTATTTCTATCTAATTTAATCCAAATGCTTTGTAATTGTTAATGAAACACTAGTTTTACCTAATTACTATCTAACACATATTAATTCATCTTTGTGATGTTTCTATTTTCCAACCTTGAATACAAATTCTCTACACTATCCTATACACTAAAGTAAAACTTAGCTATCCTTATCCTTATCATGTTCTGATTCTTCAAGAACCTTTGCTAACAATGGTGTAGTGAACATGAAAAAAATCCTTCCAAAGGAAACTATTATAATATGGTTACCAGGGTAGAGAGACATTGAGACATGGTTAGACCAAAAAGTATGTAATTTTATAGAAGAAAAATCCAAACAGACTAGTCTTACCACACAAGAAATCATCCAAGAACATATTTATGAAGATATTTATGAAATATTTTGGTATGAGTTACTTGAATTTCTATCTAATTAGTTGGCATGGTTGGAATACTATTTATTTAACCCAATAATAAAAGAAACTATCATCTAGATTTAAGAGAAGATAGACCAGTTGTAAAACCTAGAAATTGACTGGACAAGGGTGATAGACTTATGGGTTGCTACCACTATAGATAGATAAATCATCAAGTTTGAAATTAAAGGATACATAGCTTTCAAATCTATGTAGTAATTATTTGTCTAAGGAATTAGAGGATTTTTTTTTTAGAAACTACCTCTCTTTGTGAAGATGTTGGTTGTGAATAAGGCCATGGTGCCTACTCCAACCAATATAGAGTAGTATCTTTAGGCATATGGGTGTGTGTGTGACATGATGTTAAATGAGGGATAAATTAATAAGGATTAAACCAAATACAAAATGGAGACACGAGGGAAGAAGAGTTAAAATAAAAGTATGGATTCAAAATGTGAACTATGATGAAAAAATAGATGGAATAAACAATAGAATACCTAGAGAGCTACAAGTAGAGGTAAGAGTAGTATTAAACTAGATGATGAACAAGTAATAAGATGTGATAAGAGAGATGAAAGAGATAAATATTGAAGGATGAATAAAGAAGATGAAAATTTTTGGTAAATAGAAAGAAGTGATGAATAATGAGATGATGAAGATATGGTGAAGAAGAAGATGAGAATAGTGTAAGAGTAGAGTAGTTAGATGATAGATGAAGTGCACATCTATAAAAATGGGTATTATCAAAAGAATAAGAATTAAGTAAAGAAGTAGAACATATTCATAGGTTAATGTTAGGTTCAAGTGCAAAAGAAGAAGTCATAGGAAATATTCATTCACTGGAAGAGCACATGTCCCCATAGCCCAATATCTTATATTCTAGTAGAAGTTTTCAACTAAGTAGACAAGAAGATAATAGTTGGGAAGGACCATTTTTAGAGTAAATACATAATTTGGGTACCAAAATAGAAACATCATCAATTTAAAAGTCTTTGAAGCCCATAGGGCTTGTTGAAATCATGCAAAAAAGGAAGAAAATACAAAGAAATAGTGTGCACATTGACTCTCCTAGTGTGCAGAGTAGTACATAGGCAATATCACCCAAAATACAGTCTCCTATTATAATAGGTTCATAGAATATTCCCTTGACACTAGTTTAAATAATGGGTCATTTAGTAGGATTTATAAACCTAGAAATCTATTATGGGTCTACAGACCTTGAACAATATTTTCTAACTTGTAAAATAAGATGGCAAACTAAGGGCACCATTGATGAAGTTGTCAAAAAGTGCAAGTTAGTAGGGGTAGTATCTAGAAGAGTAATTGAGTTCATATACCAAAGAGAGGTTTAGTGATAAATTCTACAAGATGTTAAGGACTAACTTATCACAAAATTCAAGAGAAATAAATGCATTAGTCAGACTATATAGGACTTGAAGGATATAAGGTTGAAGTCAAGAGAATCAATTTGTGACTAGATTGCATATTCTCTAATGTGATGAATAAGGTATAATTTACCTTAATATATAAAGATAAAACTACATGGTTCATCAAAGGAATGTGCTCCAGAATCAGGTTTACCATTATGTAGACTCAATATGCTACAAAAGTAGATGCTAGAGCTATTTCCCTATGATTAAAATAAATTGAAGACTATGGAGAAGATCTTGTTGGTAATTCCAAGATTAAAAATATATCATAGGCTTTTATGAAGAGATTGAAGCAATATCATGAGATAGATAAACCTAAATTAAATCTATGGTGTATGGAGTGTGGAAAAGAATAACATCATAGGAATGATTATCCTAAGATCAAGACATAATTCTACAAAATCTATTGAGTAGTAGGTCATACAACAATGCACTACCACCTTCTGCGACAATATGTCAAAAATATGTGGAATATATATTGCAATTTTTGTAAGTCAAAAAACCATGATGAAAATAACAATAGATCTTTGTAGGAGATCAAAGAAGGTATCACCAAAAATGTATTCTTTGTTTCTATGCAAAAAATTTCCTCAAAAAAGTAGATGATCCTAGGCCCAAAGGTTGATAAAGGCTATGTGACCTAAATAAGTCTATAATGAATTTTTAATTCACCATAATACTAGCCTCAAGGTCTAGAAGGTTAGACCCCTCCTTTGCCAAGTTGGACACTACCATCTCCACAATACCAATATGTTTTACCTTGGAGTTTATCCATGATGTAATATCAATAAACAATTTGGACCCCACTAATTATGCAATAATAGTTTGGAATTAGAGATAATACCCAACAACATCAACATTAGAACACTATGTAGCAAGAAGAAGGGTATAGAGGAGGATATCAATCCAATAAAAGAGGATCTAGGGGTAGATACAAAGGAGGTTACCAAGGTGGTATAGGAAATAAATATCAATGACCTCATTTTCAATGCTACCTATATGGAGAATATAACCATTTACAATGAAATTGCTTGATGAATCCTCAAAGGCAGTCTTACTATACATACTATAGAATATATGACCAATATGACACATAAGATTATCCTATCTTGGAGAAGTAAAGAAAGGACAAGGCTATCTAAAATGTGAATATGGTGAGTGTGTAACCTATGAAGGATGTGTTCCTAAATTTTTTTACATGACAATAAAACATAGAAAAAGGTTTACCTCTATTGGAAATGCCTCAAGATTAGGGAATTTGAAAAGTAAAAAAGGATAAATACCTAGACCTAGTTATATAAAATGGGATAATGTATTAAGATGTATATATGTTGAAAACCATACAACATCATGACACTACTGAGGGAGATGCCACAACAATAGATGCGTAAATGTAGATCTCTTAGAAATTTTAAGCACACTACACAATGAAGACATCTTGAAGAATATCATAAAATTGATACATAATCTACTTGAATGTGCACAACATGGATAAAAAAAGATATAAAAGATGGTTTGGTATGTCCAAACAATGAATCCTTAGGATGTATATGCATGAATTGATAGCAAGGTTGTAGGTTATGACATTCCAAATGCTTCTTTAATTTTGGGATCATGATCAATATGATTCCTAGGTCTACATGGGAGATTATTAGATGACCCATTCTAATTTATAGCCTAGTAACTCTGAGCTTAGTTGACTACAAAAAAGTTGAGCGTATTATTAGATTAGAAGATATTGAAATCAAATTCATATAATTGACTTTATGAGATGACTTTGAAGTCATCAACATGAAGACAACAACAACATATTACCCTCCTTTATTGGAAATAAATGGGCATATGAATATTAAAATTGTGAAATATTAATTAGAATCACACCAAGGAGATAAGTTTATCATCATTCTTCTAAATAGAACACACAAACTGTATCTAATTTTGGGTGAACTAGAGTCTCCATATGTAATGCAAGAAACTAGTTGGATGAAGGTGAATTATTAATAAAATCCAAAACCTCTATGCATAATTGAGTGTAAATTTTTGTATTATCATATGAAACCTTAGGTATAATATTTACTCAATCAATATCTAGAGACATCAAAACCGTGGAGGCCCAAACTAGTAGTTTTGTAGTTATTGGCAACCTAGTTTGTCATAGAAGATTATGTATCGATGTCTACAAAATGCCATACTAGTTCAAAAGTTGACTTCTTGTATCAAATAGATGAGCATATGTAGGAATATATATATATATATATATATATCCCACCATAAAATCACTTTTCTGTGGGAAATAACTTCAATCATTAGTGGAGACTCAAACATGCACCTCCTTAATTGGGCTCAAGGAGATGATGAACTCTACCCTATGAGAATGGTCTTCACACATGAAATACAACTTCCTATGTACTATGAAATTAAGGATATCAATGAATTCATTCTATGATTATAAGTTCATGTACCTACCATCAACTAGTGGGTCAATGCTTGAATTATGCTCTTAAGGGAGTTGTTGTGACATGGTGGGTAATTCATAGAAATGACTAGATCAAGTGGGATGATGCATGTGAGCTCATTATTAGCAAGTTATAGCTACCACAAATCATCAAATGCAATTGGCCATTCTTCCAAGAAGGTGAGTGTTCTAATTCATATTCATAAATGTGTTGAATTCTAGAATGAGGAATGTGTGACAACAAAGTACTGGGTTCACATCTTCTATTATACACTTAATCTTTTACCCTTAGTATGGTATATGCTTTAAGAGCATAGGAGGGAGATAAAACATTAGGTGTAGGTGTAAAGTTATTTCATCTAGACATTTATTTTTGAAGATGAAAACCCTCTAGTTCACAATGCACTATAGAAAATCAAATAATTTTTATGCCATGGGTGTGAAAAAGACTTAACCACCATGATAGAAGCCACGACATAGAAGAACACATATTATTATCTCAATTTAAAATTACAAAGATATAAATCTTCCAAGAAAGAAGAATAATCTCTTACACAGCCATGCCACCACATACAAGATGAATAAGATGACATTGAGGATTTTGATTCTGATGGTGATCTTGATTTAACTAATTTATTTGAACCTCAATGACCAAAAAAACTAGTAAAGGACCTCGACACAACACCTATTAAAGAAGATAAGCTACACAACATAGAAATTATAGAACATGAAGGGTAATGAATGATATAGGAATCTATTAATGAATAAAAGTGCAAGATTTACTAGCATCCCATTAAAAATCATGTAAAAAACATCAGAACTAAGGAGGTTCCAAAATTGGAGCACATAGGTGATTACTAAACAAAAGCTAAAATTTCTAAACTTATACAACTCCTGTGAGATTACTAGGATGTGTTTCCCACTACATTTTTAGAGGTTTGAGGATTTGATCCATATTTATGTGAGATTCATATTGAACTAAATGAGTGTACATGACCTATAAAGAAATAACCATACAATCTAAATCCAAACATGAAGCTGAAAGTGAAGATTAAACTCGATAGGATGTAGGATGCAAGAATAATATATCTGATAGAAAAGGTAGATTGGGTAAGTCCCATATTAGTACATCCAAATAAGATAGGGGAAATCAGAGTATGTGGGAATTATCACATTCTAAATGATATCTATGTAAATGATCCATTTCCAATCCCATTCATAGATAAAGTTTTAGAATCTATCATAGGCCATGAAGTTTATTCTTTCATGGATGGCTTCAATAACTATCATCAAATACCCATGTAGAATAAGATAGATCCAAAACCACTTTGATACATAATGGGGATATTTTGAGTACAAGGTCATGCCTTTTGGCCTTAAAAACACAACTATAGTTTTCTCTCATGTAGTGGTGACTACATTCAAAGACTTCATTCATGACTTCCTAGAAGTCTACCTTGATAATTGGGCAATCTTGTCCTTATTCAAAGAACATTTATCTAAGTTGCACCTAATGTTAGAATGATGTTGAGCTCTATGCATTACTTTGATTTTAAATAAATCTCTCTTATTCATACCTTTTAGCATTTTTTTAGGCCATGTAGTATGTAGTGAAGGCATTTTGGTCGACCAGGCCAAAATTATAATAATTTTAAGTATGTCTCCACCCGTCAAATCTATAGAAGTGTGACACTTTCTAGGCCATATAGGATACTATCACAATTTTATCAAAGGATATGCATCTATTTCATTTCTATTAAAATCTTTATTTTGCAAAAGTGTGAATTTTTTCTAGAATTTAGAATGCCAAATATCCTTCATCAATCTGAAATAGAGATTAGTTACTACACCCATCCTCATCTTTCTAGATTGAAGCAAGCCCTTTCACATGCATGTTGATGCTTTGGGTATCATATTCAATGCTATGATTGTGCATCTAGGAGATGGTAGAATCTACCATCTTATTAATTTTATAAGCCACAAATTATCTAACATAGAGAATAACTACACAACCATTAAATGAGAAGCATTGGTTATCATGTTTTCACTACATATTTTTTGAAACTATATGCTTATGACATCATTCAAAGTCTTCATTGATCATCAAGCCCTATAATACCTTGTCAACAAGCCAATGTGAAGAGGATGTATCTCTTGATGGTTGATGCTATTTTAGGATCCAATTCCACATTAATGTAAATCCAAGAAGAGAGAATGTAGGTCTAGATCATCTCAACCACATTCTTAAAGGGTAATAATTAGAACAATTATAGGAGGAATCTCTTGATGCTCATCTCTTTCACGTTTCTACGATTCCTAAAATTTTGAAGTAATTGCCAACTTCCTAGAACAAGGAGTCTTCCCTATGCACTATTAAGAATGTGACAAAAAGTATTTCATCACTAGAGCCTTATCATACACCATCATTAATGGGATTTTGTATCACTTGGGGAAGGATGAAGTACTGCATAGTGTTGTTCTAGAACATGAATGACCTCAACTATTACAGAAGGCACACCAAAGATTAGTAAGAGGAATTTTGCTAGAGAAGCTAATAATAATAAGTTGTTATAGAGTAGGTTATGGTGGCCAAACCTATTTCAAGATGCACACAGAGTAACACAACACAATGATGTCTACCAATGCATGGATAAACCATTATAAAAAGATGAAATGCCTTTACATCATTTGTTAGCTATATAACCCTTTGAATAATGGGGCTTTGAATTTATTAGACCTATCAATCCATCAAGTAAATATAGTAGAGTGAGGTATATTATTACTATAATTGACTATTTTACCAAGTGGGTTGAAGCTAATTTTACACCTATCTATGGTGTAAAATAGGCAACAAAATTTCTATATGAAAACATTATTACAAGGTTTGAATGCCCTATTAAGCTCATCAATAACCGAGGCATACACTTCCTAAATAACACCATCAAGGTTCTTACTAAGGAATTTATGATTTATCATCATAAAATTATTTTTTAATATCCACAAACAAATGGCCAAGATGAATCTTCCAATAAAGTGTTGGGAAAAATGCTGACAAAGATCTATGATGTCAAGAGGGATGACTGGAAAGATTAGATTCTTGTAATCCTATGGGCATATCACATGCACTACAAAAGAGATATAGGATTTAATCCATTCCAATTGGTGTATGGACTTGAATTAGTTATTCCAATAGAATATTTAATACCCAATATATGCATTTTCATGGTCATGAGACTAGGAGATCATGAGTATCTCATCAATAGACTTATCAAACTGAATAGGATGGATGCATATAGAAACATATCATTATAGATGTATTAAGTTCATAATTAGAGATAGAAATCATGGCATGATAGGAATTTTTGACATAAGGATCAACCAATCTTACTATATGAGAGTCATTTTAGAGCATTTTTGGGCAAGTTATAGATTCGATGGAAAGGGACCTATATTATACATGAACTAACATAGCAAGGAATCATGTTTTTAAGAGATCTTTAGGGAACAATTTTATCAATATGGGTAAATTATTTTAGCTTTAAGCCCTACTACCAATAGTCAAATTAATCTCATTCTACTAAGTGAGTGGATGTTGAGTAGTACCAAATAGATTAGGATTTTTCAATTCTGCTTGTTTTTGTGTGTTTCTTTTTTTGTATGTGTGTGTTTTTAGAGATTTCTTCATTACCAATCAAGAACTAAGATACTAAGCATAACATGTGCCAACTATGTGTAGGAGGATCCATGTACACCATCATGGATGCTAAAGTGGAGTGAAAAAAAGTAATTAAGTTTAGAAAAGGTATGAAAATGTCACATCAACAAGATTTCCACTGTATAATGGTCATCCACCAAAAGTAAATACTAGATCCAAGGGTTAATTTACTTGATATTCAATAAATTAGTGGCCCATCAACATCACTAATGAGTCAAAACTAAAACATCTCATCAAATATCATATACGTTTGTGCACCTTACTATACATGGTCTAAGAAATTATGCTTGATTAGAATGCATACAAGATTGACTTATCTTTGTTCTATAGTGAGGTTACCTAGATCCGCAACACTCCAATTTTCAATCCACCATCTAAGATTTATCAATTCATAGCTCAGTGAAAGACTACATAGATCAAGGCCATAGACTCTTCTTCTCAAACATCATCTATGGCCATGCCTCCTCTATTAAGCTAAGTATTGTGCAAGGTGCCAATTTTGAAATTTTTGTTAACATTTTTTCTTGGGGATGACTAGTAAGATAAGTGGGGCCAAGATGGTTGAAAAACCATAAAGGGAAGCCACTTGGTTATGCCAACCTATTGAAAACCTAAAAGGGTGGTAGGTTGGTATGCTATTTATTTAAAAACCTAAAAGGGAAACTAAGTAGTGTACAAGAGGTGAAAACTAGAAACAATGCCTTGAGCAATTACTGAGACTCTTCCTGGTCTAACCACTTATTCAACTTCTACCCTTTGTGCACATTCAGAAGATCCTATAACATTATCTCAAGTTGAGATAACATTTTAAATCTGAGAAAGTCTTGGGAGAAGAAAATAGATAGTAAAGCTACATAGTATATTCTTATGATATTCATGCATTATGTATTCAATTTGTCATATGTATGTATATTTTATCCTATCTCCATTACTTGTAATAGGTTAGAATATGAATAGACTCTTCTTCTATCACCAAGTATGAGAGGAATGTGAATAGTCATAGATTGTAAATGACTATATATATGTATGTTTGTAAGAAAAATAGAGTTCTACCTTTGAAGAGATCAATAGAGACTATTTTGGTTATGGTTACCTATTATGTTCCTTGTATGCATTCTCATGTTTAATGTTTAGCTTATTTCTATTTAATTTAATCTAAAGGCTTTGTAAATGTTAATGAAACATTATTTTTTCCTAGTTCCTATCTAATACATAGTAATTCATCTTTGTTATGCTTATGTTTTCACACCTTGAAGATGAATTCTTTGCACTATCCTAAACACTAAAGTAAAACTTAGCTATCCTCATCCTTAACATGTTTTGATGCTTTAGGAACCTCTACTAACAATCATGATATTTTGACTTATAGGATTGTAATCTATTTGAAGGGATCAGTGGGTTTTCTTCCCCTTGAGAGTTTCCCACATGTATGATGTTTTTTTTTTATGTAATATTATTTCACGCTTGTATAGTTGATTGTATATGCATTGCTTGAACTATATGTTGGTGTGATGTTTCATGTAGGCTAATGAGGAATTGAAATAAATTTTTTAAGACACTAATTCACCCCCCTTCTTAGTGATTTTTCTTCCAAAAATCATGATTTAAATGCTCTAGTTAGGGGTATTATTATAATAAAAGGGGATAAAAAGGGAATAGGGGATGAGAGTGGACACTCTTGGGAATTAGATATTAGTTATTTTAATAAATAAAGAATGTGATTTAGATGAAAATTAAATTCATGTATTTATTTATTTATTTATTTTATACTTTAGTTTTTACAATAGGGATAAAATTAGAACTATAATTAGATTTTCATGTGAGCTATTCATTAGTGGATTTGGTCCACTTAGTTTCATTATTCTTAATTTATATTGAACCCATTACTATTCAAAAATATTTAGAAGACAATTTGTAAGCTTGATAAATCATTATGGATGTTTTGTGAGTTTAGTTATGTTTCTTGATTTATCAAATTCATATTAATATTGCAGATATTATAATTTAGAGTGATCACTAAATGAGATTTATTTCCTTTATTGAGAATTTGTTAATTTGAGTAATTAACTATTTTTAATTATTTCTATGACTTTACTCTAGTTTTATTCAATTGTTATAGATGAATGTGATTTTTTGCAATTCACTGTAGTTAATTTATCCTATAATGTGATTTTATGGGAATTTATTCACAATTGGTTAATCCTTAGACTCTTTGTTATGTTTATCTAAATTTGAGTAAACGCTGAACATTGGTTAATTTATACTAAATCTTAGGAAAGTGTTCAATTTATAAAAGAATATATTAGTAGGACATATAAAACATTCTTTCATGCCCTACCATTTTCCTCTTTTTGATTTCATTTTGATTTAAACCATATAATATAACATCATTGTGAATATTAATCTTTGGTTTAGTTTTATTGTATGTTATGTGGTGATAATTTGATTACAGGGAAGAATTTATTGAATAGGTAATAGCCACATTGTTTATCCATGCTATTGCATAACTTGGTTATCTATAAAATTGAATATTTGTAATTCATGCCTTGAGATACATTTTGGGATCCTAAAATGATAGGGTGATAACCCATCACCTATTGGAGTGGGTAAAAAAACCTATATTAATAAAACTCAAATTGAAATCACTCATAGATATTTAAACATTGATTTTACAACCAAAAAATAACTGATATGTATCTCAAATCAACTCTATCTTCTAGCCATCCAATAAATTCACTATATGATTTCCATATAATGTCACCAATAGTCAAATGATCGAATAGCTAGTGGTAATACATCATACCACCCCTCCTAATGTAGTTGTAGCCACTACTATTGGAGGTCTATATTGCACCCTAGTTTTAAGAAGTGTTCAAGTCCTACTTATAAATATATCTCAACTTGGGATTGACCCCAGGATATGGGTATCCTATAATGGGGTCAGACCTCTAAGATTTTTTATGAGAGTAGCTCCTTTGATGCATCATTTTAGCTCATTTCCACCACTAAAACCTAATAATGACTAGGGAAAAGGAAGAGAGAGATAACATGAAAGGGAAACCTAAGATAAAAATGGTGATGAACCTAAATTATGATTAATCCACCTTTCTTGACTCTTAAACACTAATGAAACAAGTACAAGGCTAGATCTAGGATTCCAAATATTTGTCATACATTAGTATTTCATGTAGAGGTTCACTAAATGATCAAGAGATGAGGGAAATGATAGAGAGGTCTAATGCAAGACACTAACTAGTCATAGTATCCATATGTAAGCTTCAATTAAAATATTTATAACACTAAACATGACTTTCATAATAAGATCAATGAGTAACTAGGTGAGATCATGACTTGACAAGGGAGAGATTTCAACCATATATGCAAATCTGACATGTACACACTATACCAGAGTAATGACATCTAAAAAATAGTCTTGTATTCATCTCAAGATGTTATAAGATCCATCTTGGTATAGTTTAATCATACCCAAGAGAGAGATCTAATAAATATAGAGGGGATGCATTTTTTGGCTCAAAAGCCTCTATATGTAATAGAAAGAAAAAGAGATGGGAAAAATACATTAAAGAGTGGAGAAAAGTCATCAAGATCAATTAGTGAGGTGGTAATTCCCTCATTACTTTTTTTATGCATGCCTTGATCAATAATGGACCTCCTTTTATCCCAATAATCCTTGATCTCCTCTTATTGGGTAAGAGATCCCTCTAGAAGATAAGGGTTTGTTATATGTGATGACAAAGTCTTTTTGAGTGGAATTAATGCCCTTAACTACTTATCCAACTACCAACTCACCACCTTAGGACCCTAAGTACAATTGACATATTCATGAAGATCAAATACTCAAATCTTGAAACTAATAGTGCCATGCCATGAATAATGGTTTGTTGAGCTATGACTGTGTTTGAAGGATGAGAAGCCCCACCATATCTTATTTATCTACTCTTACATGGGAAACTGAACTTGGGTCCACTATAGATGAAAGCCAATCCAAATTATTGGTTTTCCTATAGTTTTGATTCATAAAATAAGTTCATCAGGTGCATTATATTGATTTGATAATAAGATGCCACCCCTTTTAGTCTATATTAGGTCTAAAAGATCTATTTACCTCCATAGAGCTCTAATGGCAATGCTTGGTCCTATTTCATCATTCAAATTATTAACCCTTTATCTATATTATGTTTGAAAGATCTATTTTGTCCCTATGGATCTTTAATGGTGATGTTAGACCCTATAATGTCCATCTAGTTTAGCCTAGACCATGTTCAAGCTAGGTTATTTCATCTTTACCTTGCTTGGGTTGAAGAATGCCCTATCGACCTTCATCAAAATGTCTTGATCTCACCCTTTAGTTATTGGATATCAATCATGAATCAGACTCTTGAAATTTTTAATCATCCATGTAACATTAATCTTGATCAATACAATCAAGTGAGAGCCAGTGATCCTACCCTTGACTTATCAAATCTCTCCAAACTAGTGCCACTTGGTAGCCCTACATTTACACTCAATATCGACTGTCAGTTTGTTGCTTTATGTGATTATGCCATATGTCAATCACATATTGATTTTAGGATCCTATTATCAGTATCTTATCTTCCATGTCTATGCCTCATGTTGGACTTTTGAGCCCTTTAACCTTTTGACTTATCTTGCATCATTAGATCATAATGTACAAAGCAACATTGATCATCAGATCTGCTAGGACCCACTATTTGAAATCTAAAAACTTCTTCATGAGCTCAAATTTGACATCTGCTCTCTAATAAAATGATGTTTGTCTAACCATCATTGATGTTCATGTAATCATCAAATTTAATCTCAAAAGGGGTTGTTTTTCTTGAGCTTTATTTTGATGTTTGCATGGATGTCTTACTCTATTAGTTCAACTTTGAAGCTTTATAACTGGAGACAAAAATATCATGTAGACTTGAAAATTATAGAGGATGATCTTGGAATGAAAAAATCCATGGTGATACAATCCTTTGGCTCATGGGGGTTTCTCTAGTTATGATAAAAAAAAAATGCACAAATGAGCTAGTTTGTTTGTTCTTGTGTGATGTCTTAGATTGCCTAGCTCCTCAAACTCAATAATCTAAACTTAGAAGGCTTAGATATCAAGATAGAAGACTCATTGAGATATGAAAATTGTATATCATGATATTGGTACTAAGGACATTGATTTTTCATGGTCTAATTGTCATGTGAGGCTTTTTGAGTATATTTATAAATTAAATAAGCAAGATGTTCTATTTTGGTTTCCATGTGATGTTGAGATGATGGTCTAGTTATTAAACTTGCACAAATTCAACTTTTGATCATTCCTTCAAGGATCTGATGGATTCTGAAGATTTATGTAACCTGGTCCATGATTTTGAATGATTAGAACATATGAGAATCTACTTGAATCTTATATTTACATTGCTAGACCCATTTTTAAGCCACTTTATCTTTGATTCATCAGGGACTTAGCTTACCTTTTCAATCTATGTAATAAGCTTGATATTTTGGACAAAATTATCCAAAATATTTGGTGACTCATAGGGGTTGCATGCTTGTTTATGTAAGAGAACCTAGACCATGTTGCCTTGTCTAGTCTATTAGGCATGGAGTCTCTATTTTGGTCTAACACATTGACTTGGATCTAACATTAGATGACAATATTGTTATAACCTCCTTTGAAACAAACAAAGACCAAAACAAATAGCATAAAAAAATAGAGTGCCCAAGGCACTTATTTGAAAGGGAAACTAGCCTAGAGCAAAATAGGGATAACATAAAAATGTGCTAGAGCATCACTTAGAGGAATTTGAACAAAACTATCATAATATATACAACTTAAAATTATGTATACCTTTCCTCTTAGATCAAAATGAAATTTTGATAACCTTATTGAATCATGGGATGAGGAATTAAATGAGACATGTATCACATTGACCCTTATATTTGATGCCTACATCTTCTTTATTGTATCTACCAACTTCATTAGCATAATGTTCAATGAGAACCAAGTAACTCCAAATAGGTCAGCTATGTGCATCTAAACAATCTCAAGTTATCCATATGGATCCTCAGCGATGACCTCTAATGGTGGTTTAAAAAAACATACCTTATTGATCTCCACAACATCTTTAATAAGATTGGGCTTCTTTTTACCTACAATTTCTTCAAGCTCATCAAGGAGCTCTACATCTTCTGCCCAATTTTGGTCATTATCCTCCATGGTAAAATATTTTTCCACCTTGTTAAGAACTCGATCTCAACTTGATAAAGATCTTAAAGCTCTTGAAAGATCCTCTTTTATAGATACCAATCATCTTTGTCCTTATTGTCATCTAGAACCACTACTTCTTTAGTATTATCTTCTTGATGCATGAGGTTATCAAGATGGTGTTATTCATACTCCAAAGCATAAATAGAGTCTTTATAAGATTAAACTATCTATACCATCTCATCATCTAAGTATACCATCTTAATATCATTAATATCACTCATGAAATCATGGTACAACTACTACTAATGGTCTTCTTCTTGTTGGATCTCATATACAACTTGCACTTGTTCTTACAACTCATCCTCTTTGACATTATGAAAGACCAAAACATGCTCACTCTTGTCAAGTGGTGTCTAAATAATGATCTCCTCTTTTGACTCTAATAATTCATCATTATTATTTATTAGTTAAACATGGAGTTCACTACTTACCTCTTCAAGGAGTGGCATAGGATATTATTAGGATGAATCCAAGAGAGATGAGATATATGTGACACCTCTTTGGTCTAGCTATTTATATTTGATAGGCATGTCCTCCTCCTTATTTTTCATGTTACTTTGGATGGATTTCCAAGATGGAAATGACTTATATTCTTGAGGAGGGAGGAATGGGGGTTAAATGCCCTTGGATTTGCTTGGCTACATGATTTGGTTCCAAGATGGGAAAGGTAGAAGTTATCCTTTGACCTTTTAATTCTAGTTCTGCTCCTCTTTCCTTTTCTTTATCTCTAAATCTATAATCTAATTATCAATATTCTCTTATAATAACTTCTCTTTAAGGTGTTTAGTGGCTTCATGAAGATAAGAAACACAAGAAGACTCTTAAGGAGGGATGAGAGAGGTTTGCATAGGTTTAGATCCTCCTTTAACTTGGGTTCTCAAATCCAATTTTTTCTCACTTTACCTACCCCATGACTTCACCACCTGATTCCATCTTGAAACCTTGAAGGACTTCTTGAGGGATTTTTGAGGAAGTATAGAGTCTTAGACCCTAATAGCAAGCTATTCCATAATAACCTCCTTATTTTTTTAATAGCTTTCTTGGATAAATCTCTAGGAATGAAAGGTCTGAGGAACATATGAAAAACTTGGAACACTTGAAGGATCACTTGGGATATACTTTTAAGGAATAATGGGTGGTATATAATAAGGTTGAGTTGGTGTATGTGAAGGTACATAAGATTGGTAAAGATGAACCTATTAATATTCAAGGCTTTTTAGCTAATCCTCAATGCTTTGAATATAGCCACATACATCCATCATCTAACCTGTGAGATTGTTTCAATTTTTTCTATCAATAGGTACCCATTCTTATTTTATTTTCTATAATGACTCTGTCACATGATGAATCAGGTGAGTAGAGAAATCTTGGCCATAAAATTTCTATGAGCACAATTCTAGTGCATGCTTGTCTAGGTTTATTAAAGTTTGCTTAAGTGCTAGTATGGATAGCTCATGATAGGGTTAATAAGGATTAATATTATGATGGGATTGTTATTCATATGGAGTATTAGGGAAATATTCTTGTATGTATAACTAATGTGGGTCCTCATACTACTGGTGAAGATCATGAGAAAGGTAAGAGACATTCTCTTGATAATAAGGATCATGAGAAACTTGACAGGGCTCCTCATAGCTTTGATAAAAATATTAGTAGGGCTGATTAGGTTCGTATGGATTATGAGGATCATACTGGGACTACTGATAAGGAGGTAAAAAATAGGAATATTCACCATAGTTGTCCATATTAACCTCTAATGTCAAATTAAATGTAAGAACTATCTAAAAACTTCATTTAGACATATTTGATCTTTTCATAACTAGAATTTTGATTTAGAGTCACCATTGGTGCTAACTTGCTTGCTTCCAAAAGTTGATTAGAGGAAAGGCAAACCAAGATATTCCCACTCTTTTGGACCTTGTCCCACTGGGCATGTTAGAACTATTGGAGGTCTAGATTTCACCCTAGCTAGAAGCAAAAGTGTTTAGGTCCTACTTCCAAATCTAGCTCAACATGAGATTGAACCCAAGATGTGGGTATCCTATAATGGGGTTAGACCTTTAGGATTTTTAACAAGGCTAGCTCATTTGATGCATCATTTTAGCTTATTTCTACCACTAAAACCTATAAATGACTAAGGAAAAGTGGGGGAGAGAGATAAAATGAAAGGGAAACCTAAGATAACAATATGGATGCACCTAAATTATGGTTGATCCACTCCAATTGACTCTTAAAAACTAATGAAATAAGCTCAAGGCTAGATCTAAGATTGAAAATATCCATCATACATAAATATTTCATGTAGAGGTTCATCAAATGATCAAGATTTGAGGAAAATGATGGAGAGGTATACTGAAAAACACTAACCAATCATAATATCCACATGAAACCTTCAATTAAAATATGTAGAACACTAAACATGACCTACCTAATAAGATCAACTAGTAATTAGGTGAGATCATGACTTAACAAGGGAGATATTTCTACCACATACATAAATCTGACATGTACACACTATACCAGAGCAATTAAATCTAAAAAATAGTCTTGTATTCATCTCAAGAGGTTACAATCTCCATCTTGGTGGAGTTTAGTCATACCTAAGAGAGGGGTATGAGACATACATAGGGGATGAATTTTTTGGCTCAAAAGCCTCTATATAATATATATATATATATATATATATATATATATATATATATATATATATAGAGAGAGAGAGAGAGAGAGAGAGAGAGAGAGAGAGAGAGAGAGAGATGGGAATAATGCATTGGAGAGTAGAGAAAATTCATCAAGATCAAGAAGTGAGGAGGTAGTTACCTCATTACTTTATATAAGTGTGATTTGATAAAAAAACATACCTCATTTTATCCCAATATTCCTCAATCTCCTTTCATTGGTTAAGATGTCCCACTAGAAGACAAGGGTTTGTTATGTGTGATGACAAAGTTTGTTTGAGTAGAATTAATGCCCTTAACTTTTTATCCAACTACCATCTCACCACCTTGGGATCTTAAGTCCACTTTATTTTTTCATGAGGATCAAATCCTTGAATCCTAAAATTGATAGTTCCATGGCATGAATGGTGGTTTGTTGAGATTTGACTATGTTTGAAGGATGAGAAGCCACACCATATCTTATTTATTTGCTCTTGATGGGAAATTGAAATTGGGTCCATTATAGATGAAAACCAATCCAAATTATTGGTTTTCCTATAATTTTGATCAAAAAATAGGTTCATCAAGAACATGTTATTGATTTGATAATAAGCTTCCACCCCCTTTGGTCTATATTAGGTCTAAAATAACTATTTTACCTCCATAGAGTTCTATTGTAAATACTTGGTCCCATTTAATCATTCAAAATGTTGACCCTTTATCTATATTATGTTTGAAAGACCTATTTTGTCCTTATGGAGCTTTAATGGCAATGTTAGACCCTAAAATGTCCATCTGATTTAGCTTGGACCATGCTTAAACCAAGTTCTTTCATCTTTACCTTGTTTAAGTTGAAGAATGCCCTATCAACCTTCATCAAAATGTCATGGGTTCACCCTTTCCTTATTGGCTATCAATCATGACTTAGACTATTTACATTTTGAATCATCCCACACCATTGGTCTTGATAAGTATGATCAAGTGAGATACATTTATCTTGTCCTTGACTTGTTAACTCTCTCCAAACTGGTGCCACTTGATAGCCCCACATTTACACTTGAGATCCACTATTAGTCTATTGCTTTACACACTTATACTACATGTCAATCATACATTGATTTTAAGATCCTATTATTAGTCTATTAGATTACATGATTATTCCATGTGGTGGCCTTATGATCCCCTTGACCTTTTGACTCATCTCACATCGTTAGATCATAATTTATGAAGAATCATCGATTGTCAGATCTATTAGGACCTACTATTTGAAATCCAATGATACTTCACAAGATCAAATTTGATGTCCACAATCCTATCAAATGATGTTTTCATAACCATAATTTATGTTCATGTAAACATTAAATTTAAAATCAAAAGGGGTTTTTTTATTGAGCTTTATTTTAATGTTTGCGCATACATCTTACTCTATTGGTTCAACTTTAAAGCTTCATAACTTAAGTTAGAAAAATCACACAAACTGGAAAATTTTAAAGGATGATATTGGCATGAAAAAATCTATGGTGATATAATATTTTAGATTGTAAGGGATTCTTGAGTTAAGATAAAAATTCACAAATGAGTTGGTTCATTTATTCCTATGTGACATCTTGGATGGCCTGGCTCCTCAGACTTGGCACACTAAACTTGGAAGGCTTACATCTCAAGATAGACGACTCGTCAAGATATGAAACTTGTAGAGTATGATATTATAACTAAGGACATTTATCATGCATGGTATGATGGTCATCTAAGGATTTTTAAGCATATTTATAAATTACATAAGCAAGCTATTCCTTTTTGGTTTCCATTTGATGTCCTGATGATGGTCTAGTTATTAAACTTGTACAATATCACCTTTTGATCATTACTTCAAGGTTATGATGGATTATTAATATTTTTGAAACCTTCTCCATGCTTTTAAATTCTTGAAACATATGAGAATATTCTCAGATCCTCCATTTGTATTGTTTGACCCATTTCTAAGCCTCTTGATCTTTGTTCCATCAGGGACTTAGCTCACCTTTTCTATCTAGGAAAAAATATTGGTATGTAGGCCAAAATTATCCAAAACCTACTTCTCTACATATAATTGGTGATGTACCCATCCATTATCAGGCATCCCTATAAGCCAAATAACTATGATATGCACATAGGCCCAATAATGGATAAGTGTCACTGAGTGCAACCATCCACCAAAATCCTTTTGGTTAAATCTATATATATGTGTATATATATATATATATATATATATATAGATTTAAAAGTGGGGCAATATATTGTGACTCTAAGATTATCTCATCCCCTGATCCTCAATATCATAGAATAATCTATATATTCAATAATAAATGTAACCCATCACTATCAATTACAATAAATGATTAAAAAATGCATAGATGAATTTTTTGCATGTGTAGAACATTTTCCAACATAATCTCAAATAGAGAATTTTAGTATCTCTAGGCATGTCATATCATATATAATTTGGATATGAAATATGCACTAGATCACTAGCACCCTATAATGTCACTCGTCAAAAAATTTACAATCGCATAATCTACCATACATCTTATAATGACACTTTCATCTCCCCTATAGGGAGCTAGGAGGTACATGTGTCTAAAAAACCTAATGGTGGTCATCATGTGCATATCATAAGGAATCAGGGCCAACTATCTAACATGCCTAAGGATAATTGCATCTAATGTCACTCTCTCATCATCAAGAAATTCTAAATCCTAACTAGTCTTTATGACCACAATGTAACTATCTATCCTACATATCACCCTAAAACCACAAGTTCATAAAATTTAACATAAAAAATATCATACACAAATATAATTAAATGCATTTAAAACATAAAAACTAAAAAAATAGTAAATTTTCCATGGACATCACCAGGCTTCTAAGGATAGGACCAATGCCACCAATATAAGTCCATAGACAAGTCTGCATTCATATAAAACAACTTTGATGACCCTTATATAGGATCATAATGGTCATTATACAACCATATAATCTAAAAAAAACATTCAAAATATATAAACTTTTAAAATTTACATAAGTCATGTCATAGTTATCATGTTTATTCAAAAAAAAATGTAAAGTCTCAAATACTCAAAGTTTCAGAAGGCAAAATATTTAAACTCAAAGGAAAAATAATCAAACTCAAAGGCAAAAACATTAATTTAAAAGAAAATTCTATGAAAAAATGTGGTCATGATGGGTGATCTGCACCATGAATCCTAGGACTAAGTGTATAGGGAACAATTGAGTTTTGTTGTACAAATCAAATATGCAGTGATGTATTCATATGGAAAAATAAAACACACATTTAATGGAGTAAAAGTATTACTTATATGAAATTTAAATTCTATATATAAATCAAATAATAAGGAATACAAAGTATAATTTCTATAGTGTGTGTATATAGAGTATATGTGTAGAGTAATCTAACTATGTTATGACTATGTAAAATAGCATTGATTTGGATATGTTGTCTATTATCTATCTAAATACTTTTGTTATGTATTTAACATACATAATACAAAATTAGTATTAAATACTATACAAATAGCAAGGAGGATGTTGATAGAAACATTGATCTCCTATCAGATGTGGTAGTTGGTAATAGTCTAAAAGACTAATGTCAAAGATATCTTCAATAATTAAAAATATCTTGATCCTCGGATTGAGGATAATGGCTAGTTGGGCCATATTTGAATCATGTAATTAGGGAAAGATGACATGTAGTTATGCTGAGGTGGGGCCTGAAGGAACAAGTGAGTCTATGATGTGGTCTAAGATGACATGTAGTTATGATGACATGTATTTTTATCTATGGAGTGTGTAATGGGGTGTGTAGGTTGTGATCTAAGATGACCATTACATGAACGTCTATGAGTAGGCATGGGCCTTATATGTAAGGTTGTGAGAAAAATTTGGGTAAAAAAATGTATATGCTTACATGAGAGGTGTAATATCTATGTATTAAAATATACGATGAGTGTGTTTGGATATGCAGTGGATGTGCATGGATCATTCACCATTTTTTGAAGAGTAATGGTTTCCATTGCATTGGTGTGTCATTGAGGAAACTACACTCTAAATTGTTGTGAAGTATACCACTTTTCTTGATTAACATATTTTCCAACCTTGACCATTGAAAAAATTTGATGTGTGCTATGGTGGGTGTGTGTGTCTATCACTTCGATGATCTAGTCATCCTATATGAGGAGTAAGTGTTCAAGTTCTAAATACGAAGTGTGTTGTGTTAGTACTAACTTAATAATTGGTAGAGTGTAAGGATTGAGAATTTTCACATTAAAGAGTGGGTTCATGTTCAAGTACTAAGGTAAATCAAGAACAAAGGCATTCTCACTAGCTACACATAGAATGGTGTAAGGACCATAAAAAAAAGGCTTAATATTCTAGTGTGGAATTTTGAATCATTCCCTTTGAAGGTGAAACCAAACTTTACTTCCAACTTGAAATGCATGAGGTTTTCAATGTGCATTGTGGTGATCCTTATACTTTTATTGTATGTGAGAGGGGATATTTTGAACCTGGTGATGAACAAAACTAGACGTGTCATAGAAAATTCTCAAATTTTTCCACTTTTTATTCCCATGTGTGAGAATAATTGCTATCTAGTGTGTGGTAGGAGATGTCTAGGAGTGATAAAATTTAAAGCCTAAGACATGTCTAGAATAGAATGTGACCCATAGAGCTATGAAGGGCTATGTTATAGGTGTGTTGAATGTACAATATATTATCATCCCAAGTGTGAGCATGTGTATGGTTGTAAATTTATATAATATGAAAAGTGTGAAATTAATCACTTTAATTTATCCATCTATTTTTTGATTAAATTTTTTTAACCAATCTAGATGCATACCCATCAAGTCTCACAATGCTTGGCAAAAGTGATTTAGAATTTGTGGATCTTGATCAGATATGATAAATGTTGGAAGCCCAAAATGAACCCCAATATGGTTAAATAAATATTTTAAAGTACCAAATACATCAATATATTTCTTTCAAGTGACCATGATATCCATCTTATAAAAATTATCTACTACAGTGAACACAGTTTCATGTTGGCATCTCATCATAGGAAACCTAGTCATGAAATCCATGTTGATAGATTCCCATGGTCTAGATGGAATTTTTAGAGGTTTTTAAAATCCTATATTAATTTTTTGGGATTTTTTATGCAATAAATAATTTAATACTTGATGTGGCATTCCACATCTATGCACATATGAAGCAAGTAGAAGTGTGATTGTAATGTGGCTAGAGTCTTTATCATGTTGAAGTGTCTTGAGGTCTTGGCATAGTGTACCTCACTAATGATTCATTGGTGAGGTACACCATTAAGAAAATAGATATGTATAAGCTTGTAAATAATTTGTTCAGAAAAGTATAACTCTAAACTTGTTTAAATTTCACTAGGATAGTGTAAGTTGCTACAAAGTGCTAGTTAGCTGAGTACAAGGATACCCAATTTATAAAGTTGTGGTTGTGTGTGTCCAAAACCATGATGAGTGACTGAAATAATGATTAACTAAGGATATATTCTTCCTTTTTTCCTTTCCTTTATTATGCTTGATCATGAGATGGAACTATTGTAGTAAGTCATCTATTTCATGTGTTATGCATTCTCCAACTTATTCTACATCTGTAGGAGTTGAAGTAGCTTGTGGTCTAAATGAATAACTATCTCATTCCATAGAATGTAATGTCACCATTGCTTAATTTATTTCACAATATCATAAAATTATTTCTCATAAGTGGAGTACCTTTGCATTATGTCACTGAACATCTTTGAGTGGTATGCAACTGGATTCCCATATTGCATAAGCAATGTACCAAGTACGTAGTTAGACACATCAGTGTGAATTTAAAAGGAGTGCATAATGTCAAACATTAAAAGAACATGAACTATGTAAATTCATTTATTGAGTGCCTCAAAATCACACTATTGTGTATGAGTCCAATCAAGCTTGGCATTGACAAATGTTATTTAGTTGAGATCCCAATAGATATATGATAAACCAAGGATGAACCTATAGTAGATATTAGAAATTAAAATAAAAATCCTTAATAATATGAGAGATTAGGACAATATTGGATCAATTTTGTCTTATTTAGATCTACATAGATGTTTGTGTGGTCAATGATGTATCCCAAGTACTAGATTTTCACAATTCCAAACATACACTTTGCAAAGTTGGCTTGTAACTTGTGTTGATGCAAGGTGTCAAAGACATGTGAGATGTGCTCCACGTGATATTCCATAGTATTTATAAAGATGATAATTTCACCCAAGTATATGATGATGAAAGATTTGAGGAAAGGCTTGATTAGATCATCCATCAAGCACATGAATGTGGCTAGTGCATTAGTTAGGCTAAAAGGCTTAACTTACCATTTGTACAATCCTTTTCATGTATTGAATTTTGTCTTATAGACATGTTTAAGATGGACTATAACCTAATTTTAACCCAAATTTAATTTTATCTTGGTTAAGTTTTGAGTTCCTTGGAGCTAGTCTAAAAGGTCATTAGTGCATGGCAATGGGTACCGATTCTTTACCATTATTTTATTAAGTACACGATAATTTGTGTAGAGTCTCCAATACCCATACTTATTAGTTGCAGGTACTATTAAAATATCAAAATGTGAAGAGTTATGCTTAATCTTTCCCTAATTGATGAGTTTCTATATCTAGCATTAGATTTTGTCATTTTCCCAAACTGATCTATGATATAGGGGCTATTAGAAAGAAGAGATATAGAGACAAAATAGATGCATTATTTTACTATGAAATGTGTTGGGAGGCCTTTAGTATTTATGAATAATTTTTCAAGATACTCCAATAATTTTAGAGTTGTTTTTTTGTTGTTGTGATGTTGTGTATTGCTAATGTGTTCTTTATAATCTACTGCACAGGTGTGTCAAGAAAAACCATGAGTAACATGAACGTATCTACATGTAAGATAGGTTTATGACATTACTTGGTAGATACCATGGTGACTTTGGTCATGTGTGATGGATCAAATAGGTGGTATAAATGATCTTTGGCATGAATAATCCAACATTGCGGCTTGGATTGATATATATCTTCATGGTCATATAGATACAATCTCCCTAGTAAGATGTTATAGAACTCTATAGGTGTGATGTCATAAGTGATGTTATAGAACTCTATAGGTGTAATGTCATAAGTGATGTTATTCTCTATAGGCTTGAATTTATACTAAAAAGTACACTATCATCAAACCTATACATTTACCCTACTATAGACACCTTAGAGAATATGGCTTAGGGTGTATAGTAGTGGTAATATTAAGCCATTGAGATGTGGATTGCATAAGGATGTTCTTTTGACTATAACTATTGATATGATGTGGAGAGGCTAACCCTTCACCTAGAACTTAGTGTGGAAAAGATGTTCATGCTATTCAAAGATGTTGATCATAGTGGTGTTAGTACTTGGACAAGAAGAATATGGATAGTTCTATCCATTAGTGTGGGTATTGATGTAGATTGTGTAATCAAGGAATTTTATGTATGACATTCATAATCATGGATGGATGAGAGATATCATTAGAACCACTTATCACTAGAGTTGATGTCAGTAGGTGTAAGAGCCTTTAGGTGTTATATAGTCTTTTAAGGCTAATAACTTTTATGAGAAGGTTAATTATTCTATACAATGGGATATACTATGGAGTTATGTAAGGTATGGGCCTTACACAATACATTGGCTGAAGAGTTGGTATGCTAATTCATATTTTACTTGGCTTAAATCTTGGTGGAATTATTATATGCTTGCCCCAAAGTGTTAGAATTCTAAAAATCTAGCTTCACATGGATATATGGTGAGAGTCCATTGATGTACTTCGACACCGTATGTTGTTCACTCAATTTTTATTTCAATGACATAGATTATTCTTGGAATGTATAGGTGTAGTTGTTTCATGTAAATTTTCACTTTAAGTTCTAGCAAAGAGAGAAAAGAAACTTGATATGGGTGCAGTTGGAAAACCTATTTATTTTTACATGTGTTAAATCAAAATATTTTGAATAGCTCCTCTTTGGCTTGGGAGGAAGACCTATAGATAAGGAAGCATATAAGTCAATTTGGTGAGTGGTTAAAGTATTTAACCCATTGGTGGAATCTAATTTAATTATAATAATGTAACAACACTCAATAACTTCATTAAGAGGTGATGACAAGTTGACTCTCAATAAGATTATTGATGACACTCGATAACATTAATGACACTAATTGACATACAAAATAAAAATCCTAAATCCCTAAACTCCTAATAATTATTACAGATAGATTTTACCTCCCAAGATCTTTTCTTTTTATAGACATAAGCAAGAGGTGGAAGTGAAGGTGCAACTAGGCCATCTAAATATAGCTCATCCATGCAAATACTCATAACAAGATTTAGATGAGCTATATTTAGAAAATATTGGTGGGTGATTGCATGTTATTTATTAAGGAGGTGGACCTTGAATTTTTATGGTCAGGGTTTTCCATGGTGACCATTGATGGTCACCTTGACTGTTGATGCTCAGGTTCTAAAGGAAATATATCTTGAAGGCCAAGTTGAATCTACTTGTCAAAATAACTATGAGTGGGCTTGGTTAGGCCAAATTAGTTTAAAATGATCCCAATAGGGTCCTAGGTAGGTCCAAGGGGTTTGTTAACATTCAAAAGCATAGGTGTGTAGATTTTTGATGTCTACATTTTTCCCCTTTTTGTTGTGATACTTATGTGAATGACCTATGAAATAAAAATAGAGTATGGTTCAAGGTCTAGTTACCCTGAGAGTAGGAGGAGGTGTTCCCCCTTAAACTAGGAGTTGATGAGGTGAAACTAACATCAATTTAGGTTTTAATAAATGGTAGTTGGTAATGAAAATGGGTGAATGATAGGTTGGGTACTTTAGATGCAAACTTGCACATAAAGTGTGACAAAAAGGTGCAATAGCCAAGATCACACATAGACTAGGTTACCAATATTTAAAAAATAAGTGTTGATGCCAAGAAGGACAAGTAACAAGTAAAATATGTGATTACCTGTAGGTATGGTAGTTGAGAACACTTATAAATACAAGTCTCCTAAGTGATTTCTATGTTTATAGTGGGTATCCAAGGTAGGAAGTGCTCCTAGTAAAAACACATATTGGTTAAGTATCTTGGGTATCTAACATAGGAAGTGATCCTAAAAAGACATAAGTAGGTTGATATGCATGATATGGTATAAGATCTAAAGGGGTCAACATGGAAATGTTGTCACTATGATTAAAAGATTAGTAAAAAACTATCTAAAATTGCATGCCATATGGGTCAAAATAGACCAATGGTGAGGTAATGAAGTGGTCAAGTTGGTTGGAGAAGGTAATCTTCAAAAGTGGGTAAATATTGGTTTACTTTTACTACGAATGGTTGCTCTAGGTACAAGTGTAAATTTAGGGCATCCTGATGATTGATGATTACAGATCCCAAGAGGTGATCATCGATAGTCACCCTGACTATCATGGTCAGGGCAAACCTTAAAAATCTATGGGGTAAAGAGTGAAAATAGAGTTACCTTTTACCATTTGTAACTTTGTTACTTAGTTGACTTTAATCTAGAAATTTTTGTGTTTGTGGAGAGTTTGCTTGCTAAGTTGGTGACTATTCATTGGTTAGAGGCATGTGGGTTTGATCTTCATGGGCTTGAGATGTAAGGAGTATGTGGGTGTGGTTGGGTGGCTTGGTAGATATCAAGAAATGAGGTAGGTGGTGTTTTGAATTGGTATTTATTTGTGATTTTATGTAATTAAATTTGGTTAGGAGGCTAGGGTTGTGATAGGAATGCTCAGTTTGGGCTGGAATGTCCTAGGTAAGGTTGTGGGTTTTGTGGGAAAATTTACATGTAAAAATAGGAATGGTAGGGGTGGGGTATGTAAATTGAGTTAAGTGAGGGTTAAAGGTAGCAAATGTGGTTTATTTTTATGATTTTTAGGATAGAATTTGATGTGTTAGGGTTTGGGTATTTTGGCCATAGAATTCCCATAATGACCATTGATGGTCAGGCTTGATCATCAATGGTCGACACCCATATGAAAATGGTTTCCTGACCATTGGTAATCACCATGATCACTGATGATCACCTATTAAACAAAAGGTTTAAATGGGTTGGATTTTCTAGGTATCTAGATCTTGTAGGTTTTAGATGGTATACTTGGTGGGTAAATGGGTAGATAGGTAGAATAGGTTAGGTGTTTAAAGGGTAAGGTAGGGGAAGTTGTTTTAGTGTGTTTTAAGGGGTTGTGTGCTCAAAGGTAAGTATTGGATGCTATAGGGCAATAGAGAGATTATGGTATAGATGGTTAGGAAGAAAAAGGGAAAAATTTAGGTGGGTAAAAATTTAGGGTAGACAAGAATAGCATAAACTAAGATAAGTATTTGATATGATGCATGATAGGGATCAAATTTAGCTACATGACCATGTGCCATGAATCTTTCCTGAGATACATGAGGGTATGACTCTAGAGGACTGGGCCCATATAGAAGATGTGGGGTTAGGGGTTATGAGGCACTATCAACATGTACCTTGGGATAGGTCCATAGCTATATCACTCATCAAGAGATGGGATCTTTCTATAAACACCTTCTTACTCTAGATTGGGGAGATGAATATTCTCTATAAGGACATACATAGGATTATCAAACTCCCATCACATGGTGAAGAAATTTATCATATTGACTATAAGGAATGAGAGGATTTTATCGAGTAATTGTATGGGGATGAGAGTGACTAGGTTTAATGGCATGCTAGGGGGTTTTAATACTTGATGTTGTATCAGATAGCTCTAGCTGAGAGGAGGATCATGACCATGCTCATGATTTTAATGAAATGTTTTAAGCTTCTAGATTTGATTAGTGGGAGATTTCCCTATTTATTATTGGGGGTTTTGTTGGAGTTACTACTAGGTTGGATTGTATTTAGTTGGGTCCATATTTTTCTTATGAAAATCTATAAAGAGATATGGGGGTTTAGGCACCACAAGAGATATGGCATTAGTGTTAGCCTAGTTGTGCATTACTAAGCCTATAAGCATATTCAGGTGTTGAGACTAGTAGGATTACCATGGGCTAGTTATATGTAGATAGAGTTCCCTTTATTGGCTTCATGTGATGGAGGGATGATTTGGCTACATCAGGTGTAGGGAGTGGTGCCCATGACATAGAGTGGTTTAGGGGTGCACTAGGTGCACTGGTTATGGAAGATATCACCTAGAGGTTATATGTGTAGTTTTTGATATGGCTAGGGTATATGAGGCAAAACCTTTCCCTTCAAAGCTATAGATGGATCATTGGTAGGTGAGAGGGAGAGGTGGAGCTAATCCCATTTGATAGGGTGTATTGGAAGTTTGGTTTAGTATAAGGTGTCCCAAGCCCATTTCCTAGGTATAAGAAGGAGGATTTATAGGTTATATTTCCAGTGCCCCAACCTAATCTAATAGTTTTAGATGGTGGCTATGAAGAGATCCCTATTAGGGCTCTTGTAGATGATGCTAGGTATGTGGATGGATATATAGCCTAGTACCATCCCATATATATATATCTATAGATATTGGTGGAGATGATAGAGGCTTGATGCCAATGGATATAGATTTATTTGGTCATGATGGATAGGTAGGGGTGAATTTAGATATAGCCCATGCACAAGTATAGACATTACAGGGATAGGTGGCCACACTACAAGGATAGGTTGTGACATTGTATGCATATGTGGTGACCCTAACTGGTGAGTAATATTAGGTGAAGATCTCTCTTAGGTTGGTGACATAGGAGAGAGACTCATTGAGGTAGAGGGTAGGGGTGGCCATGATAGTAGTAGTAGGAGGACCACTGGATATAGTGCCACAATCATGTTATCTATCCACTATAGAGGAGCTCAAGTATTTTGAGGCCATAGTGTTATATCAGTTTCTTCTTGAGATGAGATATGGTGAGTATCGAGCTAGCTTGGTAGGGGGTCCCTCTATAGCTACTCTAGGATAGTGGGCTTTTATAGTGGGCCATGTAGGGATATGAGGGGGGCCACCACCAAATGGGAGTGTAGGTGATGTACAAGTGGATCCAATAGAAGTGATGTAGGTGTAGGTGGGGATAGTGGTAGTAGTGCCTCATGATCATGTTTTAGACATGCTTTGATATATTGGTAGTGATAGGTTTACACTATTTTGATACTAGCCTATGTGTTAATGTAATGAGATGTGCATCTTTTTAGAGAGAGGTTATAAATTGTCACATGTATTATTTATGATGACATAGTATATATGATGTATGGTATTATATATGATGTATGCTTATGGTTCATGTTTTATATGATAATGTGGTTATTTATGTTCATGTTTATGGTTGATGTCTTACATACTAATGTGGATATCAACATTCATGTTTATGGTTGATGGCCTATGGTTTCTTGCATATACTTTATGAGATGTTGGCTCAGTAGCCTAGGCATGTGATGCCAAAAAGATAGTTATGATGTTTTGATTTTGTTCATGGATGTGATGGGATGTGTTATTGATTGATGTATGTCATATGATAATATAATAGTAATGGATTTATTTATGGTTATGTTGATATGTTTTGTATGAGCTGGTGTTATAAGATGAATTATGGTAATGTTATAGTAAATGGATAGATTGGTATATGATATGGTTCATGATGTTTTGATCATTGATTTTGGTTTTGCTCAGGATGATGAATGGTGTAATTAGGATGGCTTATGATGTGATATATGTTCACATGATGTATTGATAATATATGGATATGATAATTCTCATGATATGCTATAATATGATGAGATGTCATGGTGTTTTGATCATAAATAGATAGATAATGTGGTTCATGGATATGGTTCATTATGTTATGCTTTGGATTTGATATTTGTTGTTTATGATCATGGAGATAAAATGTGAGTATGGTTGAAGATGTAATGAGAATACATAAAGTAAGTAGATAACAAACTAAATGTTTAGGATGCTAACAGGAATCATGAGAGGTACATCTACATGAACCAATAAAAGATAAGAAGAGAAACATGAAGCTTTTTTATTAGTAAAGACCAAAATGAAACCCAAAGTTGGATTGGCTTAATGAAAATAAGCCTTTCAAATACATTGCATTAGCATGTTTAGGTTGATAAATAGGTATATTGATCACATTGTGTTAAGTAAGCTCATAGTCTAATGAATATGATATATGGAGGGAGGATGGGTGAAAGTGGAACCTTTTGAAAGAGGATAGTATTAAAAAGTCTATGCTCATATATAAATTATAAACTGATTTATGTGAGAAGTCTATTGATGAGACCCGATTGTGGCTTTCTAAGATTATTAATTTTATGAGAGCTAATTGTGGCATTTCTATTGATTTTTCTTTTGCTTATGGGTCATTTGCTATTTTGATCTTGTTTTAGTGTTAGGGAAGCTGATCAATGTGGGAAGATTTCAATAAATTATTATATTTGACAAATGCTTTACTAAGCCATCCTTCAAGGGAATGGTCTAAGTTTAGATGCTTAGTTAAAATGCTTTTAATATTTATCCTTCTAGGGAGTAGTCCACCTTATGTTTTGAAATTTTGAATAAGGTTTTAACAACTATCCTTCAAGGGTGTAGTCTGTGAATGCTAAAAATGACCCATGATTTGGTTTTGACTTTGATTTTAATTTTAATTTTTTTAATTTTGCTTGACATAAAATTTATTGTACATACTCAAGGGGTTACTTTTATGAAGGCAAAACTAAGGGCACAAGAAAGTTCAATAGGTGAAAAGAGGTTTAGGTGATAATGACCATGGAAATTTGTCTCGAAGAGGGATATAAAGTATCATGAGAATCATTCCATGGGTATAGCCATGGTACCCATATTTCAATATTAGGCTATGACTATGATAGATAATCACATGATTCAACTATAGTCAGTTGCCCCTAAAATGAGGGAAGTGAATGTGGCTATAGGGGATGAGCTTAAGTTAAACCAATGATGATTGTAACCCCCATTTAATAATAGAAAGGATGTATATGTGAAGCATTGAGAGGCTCAAATTTGGGTTTACCTTTGATAGAGGATAAATGATAAGCTCTTGATCCATAATTATGGGTTACGATGTAGGGTCCAAACTAATTGAAATCAAATTGGCCCCTTTTGATTTTATCCATATTGGTTACATGTTGATTTTCCTTGAGAAAGAGGTCTCTAATATTGAATTATCACACTCTCAGGTGTTTGTTATAAGCATGATTGATTCATTATTGATAGAAACAAAGATGAAAAAGTGTGGCCAAAAAATGCTTGTCAAGTAGCTCAAGTTAAGCTCAGCATTCTTGATGATAATCATCTTTTGAAATAAGGTCACAAAAAGAGATACAAAGAGATGTTATTTTAACTTTGAGAGGAAACACAACCTTAGATCCAAATAAAGAGAAAATTGTGTAACACCTATAGGGGTTTGGATGTTAGTCTTATATGCCCATAAGGTGAAAGGGATGTGCAAGTGCCAATCCTGACTTGAGATATTAACCATTTTGGTAAGAATTTTGTTAAGGTTTTTGTTAGAATATTTTGCTTGTCCATTTTCTTATGGGTGATAAGGTGATGAAAATCTTAGTTTAATACCAAATACATTACAAAGGCCCTTAACTTGTTTATTTTTGAAGGATTTACCATTGTCGATGATGATTTTATGGGGAACACCAAAGTGGAAGATGATGTGATGGGTGATAAATTCAATAATATTTTTAGCTTTATTGAGTTAAGAGGAATAGAATCCACCCATTTGGTGAAATATTCAATCATAGTGCTGATAGAGTGATGTCACTATGAAGAGTGGGGGTTAATTTCACCAATAAGGTCTAGACCCCATTGTGAAAAAGGCTAGAAGTCAATGGAAACTTGAAGACTATGGTTGGGTGTGTGATGTAAATTAGCATGGTGTTGACACTTGACACACTTTTTCATATAATCATAATAGTATTGGTTAAGGGTAGGCTAGTAATAGCCTAGGCAGAGGATGCACTTAGCCATAATGAGTCCACTAAAGTGACCCTCATAGATACAATCATGCATCTCTTTGATTGTTTGGGAGGCTTCTGGACCATAGAGGCAATGGAATAGGAGGCCATAAAAACTATGTTTATAGAGGATGCCTCCCATAATGGTATAATAAGAGGTACTTTGAATAAATTCTCGATGGGCATTCCTAGAAAGGCTAGATGGAACTATGCCAAGGCTAAGGTAGTCGAAGGTTCATTGATACCAAAGGTCAGGTAGGATCTCCTCCACATTAAAGATGATTGGAGTGTCTGACTTGATGTAATAAGGTTCAATGAGGTGATGGAAAATAACTGATAGCTTAAAGTCCAATGGTGCTGATGGGATCTGGGAAGTAAGAGAAGCCATGGTATTAGAATTTTTTTTAAAAGATCATGGGGTGGTTTGAATATGGTAGTGTTCAAATGATGTCAAGAGTTTCAAGAATAACTATCTATATAGTTGTAAAATCTCATTCTTACACTAGTAGATACCATTGACTTGAGTGACCACAAGTTTGGAGTCATCAAAGATGTTGATATTTCTGACCCCCAAGGCTAACATGATTTGGAGACCTATTACTAGGGCTTCATATTAAGCCACATTATTGGTACATTCAAAGTCAAGTTTAAAAGATAAAGGAAGTGGTTCACTAATAAGGTAGATAAGGATGATATCAGCTCCCCCACTATGCTGACACTTTGATCTATTGAAGAACATGGTGACCTAATAGGTGAAATCTACTTGAGACAAGGTTACGAGGTTGTTTGTTAGAGGTGCATCAGCCAATTGGTTAGCAATGACTTGTCCCTTAATTAACTTATACTATATGAAATCAAGGTCAAAATTAGATAAAATCATGAGCCACTTAGCCATATGTTGGTTTTGGTATGGCTTGGAGTGCATGTACTTGAGTGGGTCAGTATTGGTTATGACAAAAAAATTATGGTTAAGAAGGTAGCAAAAAATGTTGGTGACCATAAAGACTAGGGCCAAGCAAAGTCTCTCAGTATGGGTATACTGAGTTTTGTAGTCTACAAGGGTGTAACTTATGTAATAGATGTCTTTTTCTTTGTGATGTTAATCTTGATGGGTAAGCATTGCTCATAAGGAATGGTTGGTGGCAGAGATATAAAGGTAGAAGGGTTGGTCATTCTTATGGGGTGTAAGGATAGGTGGAGATAGAAGGTAATATTTGAGTGAATCAGATGCCTTTTAACAATCAACATTCCACTTGAAATTGATGTCCTTTTTCAAGAGGTGATGGAAAGGTTGGCAGTAGTCAGAGAGCTGAGAAATAAAGTGGTGAATGGATTGGAGCTTCCCTTGCAAGTTGCAGAGTTGTTTAAGATTAGTTAGAGGTAACATCTCAAGGATGGATTTGATTTTGGTTGGATCAACCTCAATTCCCTAAAAGGAAATGATGAAGTCAAAGAGTTTTCTTGAAAAGACCCCAAAAATACATTTCTTAGGATTGAGGCAGAAATGGTAATGGATAATTCTCTTAAAGATAATCTTGAGAATAGCTACGTGGTCCTTGCAAAGTTTAGATTTTCTAAGGAGGTCATCCATGTATTACTCAATGATTGTATGGATAAGGTCATAGAAAATGTAGGTCATATCACATTATTAGGCTGCACCAACATTCTTCAGACTAAAGGGAATGAATCTATAATAGAAAGTCCTCCATGAGGTGATACACACAATCTTGTGTTGATATTTAAGGGTAATCAAAATTTGATTATATCTCAAGAATTCATCCATGAGAGACAACATCTCATGGCCTTCTATAAGATCAACAAATTGGCCAATGATAGTTAGGGAAAAGTCATCCTTTGGGTAGGTGAGGTTAAGGTCATGCAAGTCCACATAGATACATAGTCCCCTTGTGGCTTTAGTGACATGAACGATATTCAAAACCCACTAGGGATAATCAATCAATTGAATGAAGTTGACAGAGAGGAGGCAATAAATCTCTTCTTTGACAAGAAGGTATATGCAAGGATGCATTTTTCAAAGTTTATGTTTGACAAGCTTGGTGTCATGATTGTTTACAATGTTGTGGGTGGTAATGGTTGGGTCAATACTAGGAATATTGGCATATGACTAGGTGAATTCAATGTTACGATCTTGGAGGAAGGTACAAAAGTCCTAAAGTTCCTTAGTGGTGAGAGATTAGCCAATTTTGACAACATGAGGGTTACCTTGAGTTCCTATGTTAATATCTTTAGTGGATTCATTTAACATGGTTGATGTTTTAGGAGGTAAGGATTTGTGGATGGAGGAATTGGGTGCACCAACATAGGTGAAAATACAATCATCATCCTAGCACTAGATAGTGTTATTGGTAGGAGAGTCATCCCCCACTATTTTAGGATGGGTCAAAGGGATGGATATTGGTGCTCCTTCATTTTGATAAGTTATGGGGTTGAGGGTAATCATGTTGATGAAAAAAAAGTTAGGCGGGATAATGTCCTCATCCTCACATTCAAGTGGAGGGGACATTGGTGAGGAAAGGGTCTCTTTTTCAACAATGGTAGTAGTAGGTCATGTATCTTTATTTTTATTGGGTAGAATGAAGCTAAGGCCATGCTTCTCATGAGGCTTTTAGGTCTCAATCAAGATCAATATGTGTGGACCATGCTCATAAAATCCTAAACTAAACCCTTTTTAAGCACACCTATGAAGGTATAATTTGGTGAAGTTTGGGTTGTCTAAGTAAGAGAATATAGGGATAAATATTTGTGGTGATGGTGTCATTAAAGGATCTAAGGACAATTGATATTTGGGACATGACATTATCTGGTAATTTGAGTTGGTCATAGGCATGGGAAGAGATGATGTTGATACTAGCTCCCCCATTGATCATAACCTATTTGATGTGGGTTTGGTTGATGTGTGTAGTAATAAAGAGAGGAAAATATAGGTCCTCAAGGTGGATAGAGGGTATCTCTGAGTCTTTGAAAGTAACAAGGGTGGAGAGTTAGATAACACCTAAGAAGGCCTCTATAGGTCAAGAGTGTCCTAATCTGACCTCAATAACGTACATGGCCTCTATCATGGCCTGATGATGGTGAGGTGAGGTGGAAATGAGCTTGTAGAGGATCATCTTAGCTAGAGTCTAGTGGATTTTCTTAAGACTTACCCTCTTGATGGATTTAGAGGGGTTAGTATCAGAGGTGCCTAAGATGGTAACTTTGGGCTTAGTTAAAGAGATTGGGATCTAGTGTGGTTTAGGATGAGAAGGTGAGTATATTCATCGAATAGACACTTTGGCCTTCCATTTATCCTTTTTTTAATCATGTGATCACATTAATGGTATGGATAGAAGGGAATGATAGGGCATGAGGTTGGGTAGGTGCTAATTTACTTTGTAGTGAGAGTGGAGAATTAGGTTGGCTTTGGAAAAAAACTATCAGGTGCATTGGTAGAGGGGTTAAGGGGTGTTCATCTAATAAGAGGTCATATTCCTCATAGAATTGATGGATGATAGCCTAGAGAGCTTTGAATTTCTCCATGTCATGCCTAGGTGTCTTATGATAAGAATAGATTTAATGATCATTATACCAAGCTAGTTTCAAACGAAGAAGATTGAAGGCCCTGATAGGGGGTAAAGTGATTTAAGAGGATTGAAATAACCCTTGAAAAATGGTTGTATACGATTTATCTAGAGGTGGGAAAGGTCTAGAGGTCGTGGTTTTAGTTGGTAAGGTGAGCGTGTTGGTAGCAATGGGTTTGGTGAGAGATGGTTTAGGTAAGGTGGTGTTTCTAGTCAATGGTTTTGGTGTGGATATGTTAGTGATTGGGGTGTTTGAAGTTGATAGCCTATCTATTGGTAATTTGGGAAGGACTGATAAATTAGATTGTAAGTGGGTTTTTGTAACTAATGATGATATAAGGCAAGGTAAAGGGAGGTAGAATCCTAACCATGTGGATATTTAATGATTTCACCCCCTCATTTGATTTAGGTTTAGATTTGGGTATAAAATTGGATGGGGTTAATTCTACCTTTAAGGATGGGTGAACCAAACTTCATGTAGGGAAGGCACCAAGAGTTTTGAAAGGTTTGGTTGGTGGTGTGTTTGTTTGAGATGTGGCTATTTTTGTTGACTAAGAAGGTGAGGGGTTGGTAGAGGTTTTGATCAGTTTAAGAGGTGGTGGAAAAATGATAGATTGGTTGATTAAAGGCATGATAGAAGGTTTGGGTTTGTTGATGTAAGGGATCCCTAACTATTTCTAGAAAGTGATTTGATCTATGCCTAATTTTGTGACCATGCATAACTTCTAAACAAGTTTATAAAAATGTTTGTATACTATTGTAGCCTCCAAGGTAGTGGGTGTCAAGGATACACCTATGGGTTGAGGAGGAGGATTTATAGCCTCATCTATTTCTTCATGTAAGGGATGTAAGTTCAGGCTAGGTGGCTACTCTATGAGGGGTGTTTATGAAAAATTTGCTCCCTTGGGCATGATGTCCATAGTTGTGGTTTGTTCTATGGTAGGGGAGATGGTGGATTAGGAATGGTATTTATTTAGATAGGCTATTTGAAAGGGTGGTTGATGATTCTAAAGCCTCTATGAGTGTATCTAAGGGAAAAGGAACCTCCTCAGTTTGGGATTTTAAAGGAAGGGAAGGTGACTCTACCACCTTGACAGGTGAATTGGGGGAGAAATAGGTAGGTTGGATGATAGATTCCCCATTAATAAGCATATCAAGGATCATATTGACCATGTGGGCATCATGAGAACATTAAACCTATGCATCCTTAGTTTTAGTAGGGGTATGGTTGGGAAAGGGTTTCTTAAAAATGTTAAGATCTTGATTTTGAGGGGCATTGGGATTATCCAACATGAGTTCCCCCTTATTGATAAGTCTCTAAATAACATTATTAAAGGTATAACATCGATTGACATCATTTCCAATTACTCGATGAAAAGTAAAAGGTCATTCTCATTGTACCAAGTAGGTGTTAGATGAGAAGAACTAAACTATTGGGGAGGTTTGATGGGCAAAAGTTATATAAGGTTAGCTTTTAGTAGTTTCTCTAGAATTAAGGCATAAGATTCTCCAAGTGGAGTGAACTATTTTTTATTGCTTCTATTTGGGTTCCTTGTGTTTTGGTTGGAGGTAATGGAAGAACTTTGTTGATTGACATTGGGTGAAGAAAAACTTTAATGACAACAACATTCATAATTCCTTTACTCTTGGTTTCGACATTGGCTTGGTTTCTTGGTTTGGAGGAGGAGGTTCATTGGTATTGAAGGTAGAGTTATTATTTTTTAACTTCAATTTACCCTCATCTATGGCTCAGTTTTTTAGTTTACGTGTCATGGTAAAAGCTTCATCAAAATTTCTAAATATTTGGACATGTAGTGTACAAAATATATGTTTGACACAGGCTCGAGTAAAAAAGTTGTATAAGTTTAGGTTGAGGCAAGGAAAACGAAAGATGATTAATCAAGCTTCTCCAATAGGTGATCAAATTGGTAATGGACTCATCATCGAATAACTTGATAGAATATAGGTCAATGATAGAGATCTTCTTGGAAATGTTAATGGAAAAGTTATCTAAGAAGATTAGAGCTAGTTGGGTGAAAGAAAAGATTCAATGCTTGGTAATGGCACTATACTAGTCAAGTGTTAGGATGGATAAAGACATGGGGAAGGTTTGAAGGAGGAGGGCATCATCATAAGCAATCATGTAACATGCATGTTTTGAATCCCTAAGGTGATATTGGAGGTCCTCTTTGCTCTAAAATTTGGTAAATTTTAGAAGCTCCCATTAAGGAGGATAAGGTTTGATGGGGATAGAAGGATGGATAGGTTCATTACAAATCTGATCATAGGATAGGATTTTATGAGTCCCTAAAATAGATGACTTTAGGTTTGTCATATTGTCTATGATAATATTCATTATGTTAGTTTGAGGTGGTGCACCCAAAGGATTGTAATTTGAAAATTATGGTTGTGGTTGAGTGGTATACTGGTAATTGGTTGGTGGTTGAGGGGATGTCACAAATTAGAATGTGAATGCTAGAGGTTGGGTAGGTCGTATGTAAGGGCAAGTAGCTAATGGTGGTTGGGTAGTGGGTATATTCCCTTGTGGGTTAGGGATGTATTCAAGTTTGGGCATGATGGGTACCTGCTGAGGGATTCTTGTGGATTGGGAATGAATGATAGTTGGGTTGGTAACAAAAGGAGAAGTAGTAACCTTTGTTCTAGTAGGTGGTAAAGTAGAAGGGATAGATACTACTAAGCTTGGTAAAGGGGTATTGACCAATGGGTTGGTGTTGATAGAAGGAAGGTTGGTAGTGTTAGTGGTAGGTGCTCTAGTAATAAGTGGAACATGATGGGTTAATGGTTGGGTTATTCCTAAGGTGGAGAAGTCATTGGTAGGGGTGAAAGGTATAGGGTTAGTGGTTGGTTGGATAGGTTAGTTTTCAACTATGGTATCAAAGTAGTTAATAGACAAAGATGCATGGGTATTTGAAGGTTGGCTGGTGACTAAGAAAATAGGGACACCCATCATAAGGTGGGATGACATACCATAAGGAGGATCTTAAGGTGGAGTTAGAACTGGGGCATGGTGAGGGGAGATGTTAAGGTATTGCTAAAATGTAAATGGATTATTGTCTAAAAAAGTAGTAAACTCCATGTCTTCTTGGGAAAATACTTGAGGAAAATTAGGGCTTCCCAATAGATGAGGTGATTATTCTACTTCAAAGACATACTTAATAGATGAGGAGGTAGAAGAGGTTGATTTGAGTGATAGGTTCTACTCTACTAGGTCTCTTCACTATTGGCAAGTAAGAACCATGCAAGAAAAGAGGGAGATAAAACAAGAATAAACTCACCACTCAAATAAGAAGAAGACAAGAAAATGATCAAGGTAATAAAGACACACACTATAAAGTATGTTAATCCTAGAGGTTAGTTTTAATCTCATTTTGCTTATGCCTTATTTTATGAGAATGTGTGATAGAAGTTCGCTTATAGATCAATTACTATAGAAGCAATCTATGGTTGGTTTCAGTTTTTTTAGGTGATCAAAATAATATGTATTGGAATAAATACATGGCTTGGTTTTGGGGCCAATATATATTGATATCTAGAGTTTATACTCAACCAAAGACTTGAGTTGGTTCTCCACCTGGTAATGACCTCCAAGTAAGATTGTTGGGAAAGGGTAAGGTGATCACTAGGTAATGAAATCCTAGTCGAGCCTTGTCTCAATTTTTTTTTATGTTTGATTGATGAAACTGGTTTGGCTAGTGTGTGCAATAAATGTGGTGTAAGGATAAGATTATTGTGATTTAATTCAAAGTGAACTAATGTTAAAAGTAATCAATGGATGTATTTTATTTTAATCCCAAAATAAATTTTAGTTTCAATTATGAGCACAGATAGAGAGAAAATCATACAAATTCAAATAAAAATGTGAGTAAAGACTCTAGGTCCCACTAGACATGCCAAAATGTTTCATGTAAATTTTCACTTTAAGTTCTAGAGAAGAGTGAAAATAAACTTGATATGAGTATAGTTGAAAAACTAATTTGTTTGTGCATGCATTGAATTAGAATACTATGAATATCTCCTCTTTGGCTTGAGAGGAAGACCTGTAGATAAGGAAACATAGAATCTGATTGGGTGAGTGGTTGAAGTAGTTAACCTGTTGATGGAATCTAGTTTAATTATGGTAGAGTAATGATAATTGAGAACTTGGTTGAGAGGTGATGAAAATTCAACTCTTAATAAGATTATTGATGATGCTCGATAACATTGATGATGTTGATTGACCTACACAATAAAACCCCTAAATCCTTGAGCTCCTAATAATTATTGTTGATGGATTTGACCTCCCAAGCTCTTTTCTTCATATAGGCATAAGAAAGAGGTGGAAGTCAAGGTGCAACTAGGACATCTAAATATAACTCATCCATGAAAAGTCTCATAACAAGATTTAGATGAGATATATTTATAAAATATTGATGGTTTGTTACATGTTCTTTGTTAAGGAGGTGGACCTTGACTGTCAATAGTTAGGGTTCCCATGGTGATTGTCGATAGTCAGGTTCCAAAAGAAAGAGGTCCTGAAGGTCAAGTTGAGTTAGCTTGTGAATTTGACTTTGGGTGGGCTTGGTTAGGCCAAATTGGTATAAATTGGTCCCAAGAGGGTCTTAGGTAGGTCTAAGGGGTTTGCCAACATTTATAAGTGTAGGTGTGCATATTTTTTGGTATCTAAAGTAGTCTTCCATTGACTGATCCTTATACTAACACAATTATTGGAACTTGATGTATTCATATTCAAAGTGTCAGAGAAGTTAGTATTCCTCCTTTATCCCATCAATAAATGTATTCCATAATTTTATTGGAATTCACTGTTATGCACACTTCCCATTTAAGGTCTCCCACTAGTAAAAAAATGGAATGAACATCTTTAGTACTACAAAGGTGATATACTCAACACCAATGAAATAGTTAACTAAGAATTATGACTCAAGTTGTAGATTCTAGGCATCCATTACTTTGGTTTTGATCTTGTCTTAAAATAGGGGGATGCCAATATTGAATGGTACTTTGAAGGGGGTTTTTTCCTAAAATTATTACGGAGTGTATTACTGAGATGAATGGGAAGGCATCAAGTTGAATTTTAGAATCAATTAATAGAACTAACTAAAAATTTTGGTGCACCATGTATACACATAATATTTTTAAACTTTATAAATTAATGGTGCTTTCTCTCTTGTAGGAAAACTTTAATTCTTAATCTCTTTGAGTGCACATGTTAAAGGGTCCACTTGGAAAGGGATATATAGACCATTATTGCTTCACAAGATTATTGTTCCTTATACCACCAATTGAAACCAACACAAATATATCCTATATATTTACCTAAGCTTTGAAACATCCCTTACACACTCTTCCAAATAATTCATCACCTTAAATATATCCTACCTAAGACAAAACCTATTTTTTATTTTTTACCGAATAAAGTCATCCTGGGTAGAACCTATTCTTAAAAATAAGTATGTTACATGACTAGGTCAGCCATAACCCAGTTAGTGTTTGATGTAGCTAATTTATTTATTAAAGAATAGGGTTGATTGGGCCAAATATATCAGATAAAACTTTAAAAGGGTTTAGGAATAGATCCAATTATATAAACACATCCTTTTCACCATTTTCATGAGAGAGAGATAGAGATAATAATTTATTTGTGCATATGCTTATCCACTATTCTATTTGAGGAGCCATTTCTTAGGGTTTCATAATTACTTTGGAAAGAATAATATTGTCTTGTGGTAATAGTATTTTTGATGCATAAGAGAATTCATGTAGCCTATATTTGACCTATATTTATTATCCATACAAACTACAGTAACCTCTTGCAAAACACCATTGGCCAAGGGAAAGATTGAGGTTTGGTAGGTTCATCTTCAAAGGTAAGTATTCCTAACTCTTTCTCCTTTTTATTGGTAGATATATTTACATGTGTTAGCTTATGAATATTTTCTTCTCTCCATGCATTAGTATTACCTCTACATTTAATTGAGTAGACTTCTTCTTTACATATTTAATTTTATGTTTATTATTCCCATTTTGTGCTACATGATTTGGTGAGCACTAAATTAGATTTGATTTACTCTGTCATTTACTTTGATAAGAAAACATAGGACCTAACTAGGGTTATTATGTGGTATTTCTTGAATATAGGCTTTGGAACCCTCTCTAGTGATATTTGTAGTAAGAAACCCCTTAGTTAGGTATAGAGGATCCATATTGGTCATGACCTTGATTGTCTAAATGTACCAACAAGCATAAGGGATAGTGTGATTCATCTTCTCCAAGATAGGATTGATTTTTAGATTAAATTCAATTTCACTTGTATACAAATTTTGCCTCCAGTGCATTGATGATGAGCCTTCAAAATTATGGGGCTACCTCAAGTTGATTTTGGGTGTCAACCATCTTGATTTTGCTAAAACATTCTTTTGGGATATCTAAAATAGAACTGAATATTAAACATTGTCTCTCTCATTTCTCATATTGTTATAGGAATAAAAAGTAATAGAGAGAATATCTAACACCAATTATCCATACCATGGGTCCTAAGAACAAGTGTGCGCGGGGAAACCAAGTTTGGTTGTGTAGAGTGAATACATAGAGATGTATTCAGATAAAATAATCAAACACACATTCAATGGAAAAAAAATCTTACTTATAAGAAATGTAACTTCTATTCATAAATCAAAGAATAAGGAATACATAGTACAATGTCTATAGTGAATGTTTATGGAGTAGATGCACCAATTAAACTAACTAGGTTATGACTATGTAAAATAATATTGATCTAGATATGTTGTTCATTATCTAGTGAGATGTATATTTTACATATTTAACATTCATAATACAAAATCAGTATTAACTGAGATACAACTACTAAGGAGGATGTTGATGGGTGTAGTGATATCTAGTCATATGTGGTATTTGGAAATAGTCTAAACAATTAATGTCTAGGCTATGTTTAATGATTCCCAATCCCGTGATCCTCAATTGGTGGATAAAAACTAGTTTGGCCACATTTAAATCACATGATCAGGGCATATTTACATGTGGTTATGATTAGGTGAGGCTTGAAAGTGCAAGTGAGTCAGTGATTAGATGCCCATGAAGTGCATAGAACTATAATCTATGGAGTGTGTAGTGAGGTGCATAGGTTATGATCTAAGGTGACTATTGCATGAAAGTCTATGATAGGTGAAAGACTTGTGCATAAGGTTTTGATCAAACTTCAGACAAAGAAGTGTGCATGATTTCATGAGTGGTGTGATCTCTACATAGTATAATAGATGAGGATTTTTTTTGGTTGTGTACTAACTATGCATGGATCAATGGGGTAATTACTTTTTTTCATTTTATTTTGATCATGAAAATTAAAATCTATATCTGTTTGTAGCAGTGTGATTCAATTTTATACATGTGATGTATGTTTGAGTCTAATGACACTTGATATCCTTGGCATCAATTATAGTGAGATGATCTTGGTTTCACCTTTTAGGGATTAGTGCATGATGATTTTTTCCTCATTATTAAGAGTCATAATAGTTCATCTTTCTAACTCATAGGTTTGATTGGTTATATCTAAAGTTTGAGACTTGATAACTCTTAACTCTTCAAATAATTCAACATAAGGAAATACATTCTCTAGGTATAAGGGACCATGTCTTCTCTAATATATTATTAGGTTAATATGGTCATGTGTATAGTGACATCTAAAAATATGTTTACATTCTATTTACTACTTGAGGAACTATTCGACAACATAAGCAACTACATTATCCAAGTGCTTTATTAAGGGGTCATATCTTCTCCAATGTATTTTTAGGTTAATATTGTCATGGGTCTAGTGACACCCAAAAACACATTTACTTCCCACTTACTTCTTGAGGAATTTTTTTTCCATGGCTAAGAAATTAAAGGACAAAAAGTATCCTTTATCCACTTAGCACAACATGAAAATTATCCATAAATAACATAATACAACACACATATAGGTGTACTCCCTCCTTTATCTTTACACTTTTTAATTTTAGTTAAACTTTCAGATTTAATATGTGGGTATTAACTATTCCATGGGTTATTTTATATTCTATCATAATGAAGCTAGCATAATCAACATCTCTAGTAAAAAAAAAGACAAATTGTGTCATACATACTCAAGTTTCGGTTTGTTCCTTTATCTAGAAATTTCATTACTAGAATAAATTGAGGCAAATATAGACATCCAAATTCATTAAAAGCTCATCCATTATGTAGTTTATTGTAACTTTGTATGCATAGACAATTGGTAGTAAAGGAGATATTTAATTGTTCATTTTTACTTGATTTTTTTATCTATTTTGGTTTGTGAGCTAGTCTATTGGTCATTTATCTTTCAAATTTATCATAGGGATCCCTAATTTTGGTCTTATATCCTTCTGCACAAGTCCATGGTAAATGATCAAGACTAGATTTCTACCCCATATATTTAGCATGATCTTGTGTAGGTGTAATTTTTATAACTTGTTTCGAGTCACATTCCATTTAATTCTTTGTTTGATCTTTTAGGACTTATCTTGGGTTAGATTTTATATGCCAATACATCCTAAATTCAAAATACAAACATATATAAATACAAAGATCCTCTATATAATTAAGGATAATTCCCTTGCTCTCTAAATGTATTAAAATAGCTTCATGCTCTATTTATAAGTCTACTAAATCAAAATTCAATGTTAAATCTTCATCTACATACTTGTGTTAAGGTTAAAATAAGATAAATAACACTTAGATTTGCATTCACCATTCTAACACACATACATAGATGGGAGAACTAAATTTGAGTTTGACCCCTCTTCATAATATTGATAATCTAGTATAGTTCTTTATATTTCAATGTAGATTGACCAAGGTAAATCTAATTTAATCCCTTTTAGTTGTTTCCTCTTATTTGATTCCAATTTAGTTTGTGTAGGAAATTGGGGTTTGATAATTGTGGGTACTTAGTGTGATATTATGGATGTGTGTGTGTGTGTGTGTGTGTGTGTGTGTGTGTGTGTGTGTGTGTGTGTGTGTGTGTGTGTGTGTGTGTGTGTGTGTGTGTGTGTGAGTGAGTGTGTGTGTGTGTGTGTGTGTGACCCTAAATCATGTAGGCATAGGTGGTGAAATAATTAGTTCTATGTCAAAATCAATTAGGACATGTTCGTGATCAACATACTTGAGCCCATTCCACCATCATCCACCTATTGTGAACTTGTCTAGATATATCTTCTTCTGATAATTTTGATTTGTCATCTGTGTGTGTGTGTGTGTGTGTGTGTGTGTGTGTGTGTGTGTGTGTGTGTGTGTGTGTGTGTGTGTGTGTGTGTGTGTGTGTGTGTGTGTGTGTGTGATTCATCTATTCTATTTTTGTATAAAGTATATCAAAATAAATTATGTTGGGTGAATATTTTGTCATCAACAACTGAAGGCAAAATGGGTATATCAACCACAGCGTAATGAGATAAATCTCTCCTCTCAGCAAGGGGAGGCTCCCTATAAACTATAATATATAATATAAACTAAAAATAGACTCAAAGGTGAGGTCATACCATTCATCTCTCTTTTTTTAGAGATGATGTTCATAAGATAAAGGGAAATTTTTGTGTAATAACTGAAAGTAATTCTCTTCTTTCGGAAATGATGTTATTAAATAGTTGGAAAACTTCCTGGGTAGTAACTGGATCCACAAGAAACCCATAAAAGCATAAAGTCTTTCATTGCTTCTCTTACTGATTTAGGACTAATATCATAGTAGACTAAAGTGCAGCCCAATGTCTCCACCGAAAACTACAACAAAGTTTATGATCATAAAGGATAAAAGTAGTTCAAATCCTTTCCAATATCCTTTGTGCTGAAATACAAAACACACAAGCTAAAAACAATTATGGTAGCACAAAGTCTCCACAATCAGCTTCAGGACATCTTCCAGATTATTTTCACTTGCTCTACTTATTTGATCAAATAGATAAGAATGTATTTAGGAAAGAGACATAAGAACAATTTCCTACATAACACATGTTATTTCAACACAAAGTTTGAAAGGTCACTTGCTATCTCATTCACCTGATAAAATATGATTAACAATCTGAGCTCATAGTCTCAAAAATTCCTTTCAATTTGGGTAGAGTTTTTACTTCTAATAAATGAGAGATCTCTCTTATCTGAAATGAGCGATTACAATATATAGCATCTAAAGAAAGACTTTGGAATTTGTTTTCACACAATGGCTCATGTTGCATTGAATGCTTTGGAAAGAGGAAGTTTTGTGTAGGGGCCATGCTAGAGTAGGTTACCAGTCTTGACTTTGGCATTTAACTCATATCAAATGTCTTCTCCAAAGCATGGTTTCCCTGATCCTTTGAAAGGCAAGGCCACTCCTCTTTATGGTACTTACATGACTATCCACTCATTTTACTCAAATAAAGAAAAATAAACCATGCCATTAAATGCTTGCGCTCTCTATCATCCACTTGGTGGAATATTCCACCCTCTATAATAAATCTTCCACCAATGTTTTTGGATTCTTTGTTTGATTCCCTCTTTCCTTACTATATTTTGTCTCTTGTTGGTGATCTGAGCTCTCAGGGTTATCTTCTCACCTTCTACTGGCTTCTTCGGCTCCTTTTTCATTGAATCACTGAGTTTGTCCTCGAGTCTGCATTATTTGAAAATTAATGGTTATCCCATTATCCTAAATTTGACATCTATAGTGACGTCATCAATTGCTTGAACCATTTTGAACCTTGAACCATATTTTTAGAGTTCACCAGTTCAATGGTTCAACGGTTTAATGGTTCAACAGTTCAGTGGCTCAATATTTTATGTTTTGCAAAGAGTCACATTCACTCAGTCTTCTTATGAATTCAATTCAATGTATCATTAAACCAACTATTTGAACCTTTCAAATATCCTTATGCTTGACTTGTTTTGAACCTTTGAACTATTTTGAAGTAGATTTCAATGGTTCAATGGTTCAACGGTTCAATGGTTTAGCAGTGTTCATTTCAAATCATTAAACCCCACTAATGAACCATGTACAATTTAACTCTGACATTGAACCTTAACAATTCTTTAGGAAATACTTTCAAGTCTTTTGAATTGTTCCTTGTTCATTTTCCCAACTAAAAAACCCTTTGAAAATGAGAGATTTCCTTTTGCCAAAAAGACTTGGGTAATTGGATAACTTGACTTCTTAGAACATTTTTGAGAAGGAAGGAAACCATTTTTTTTGGCCTGCAAGACCAAAATAGTTAACATGTTGACTACAAAAATGAGTGGCTAATTTTGGGGACAACAATAGGCTCCAATTGGGGAACTTCTATTGGTTGTACTCTGAAACAATCAAAGGGAGTAGAAACTAGAATCCAAGTGCCTTTTTCCATGCCATTGGGCCATGGAGTCATGCCATCAAGAAGAGAAAGATGCCCAAAAAAAGAAATGAACAACACAAAACAAAATAAACAAAGACTATACAAATGTACAAATGAACTTATCTGATACTTCAAGAATTGAAGTGCTTCAGATGCTACCCACTGCGAGGTAGTGAAAATGGCATTCTATCTTGATATATTAGTAAGAAACTATTTTTACCCCAGAATTGATGATTGATGAATGGAACTCTCCACCAAGAATAAAATTTTCTATGCATTCCTCTTCATTCTCTCCTCTTGCCCCATAACAAGACTTGATCTCCAATCTAAAAACCATGAATCCTTACTCTCTTGTCGAAGAATTTCTTTACCCAATTTTGATGTACAGCAACATGGTCCACTACCATGGTTCATTGCTCTTCTAGTCTATTCAAGCACATTATTTTATAGTCATTATTAAACACCTACCAATGATTAGCATTATCAGGTACACTTGGTTGAAAGACTAGCTCAATAGTGTACTTGTTCCCTTTGAAATCTTTATGAGGAACCATGAGGGTTGTAGAGACAACCAATGAATCTACATGATCATTAAACTCTCTAGGCACCACAAAAATGTTAAAAGCATCAAAAATTTCAATACAATCCCATACAAGATTGTGATAATATTGCAATCTTTCATTTTTAGTTTGGTACAAATTTCTTACCTGACAAACCACCAATTCAGCATCTCCTCGGGCATGAAGAATCTTAACACCTTTAGCATGAGTAGCTTTGAATCCGAGTAATAAAGATTCATTCTAGGTGGTGTTGTTGGTATTTTTTAACTGTAACTTATATGAAAAGGGGAAAATATCTCCTTGTGGAGATATCAAAACAATTCTAGCTTCAAAAATGGTAGAAGAGTAGCTGCCATCAAATTCTAGAATCTAGACATCATTAGATTATGATCTTCTTATAGATTTTTTTTCACTAGGGAGGGAAGATCCTTTTTCACCTAAACTTTGCCTTAACAATTCTTCTAATTTTCTATCTAAATTCTTTGAATTGTCACCTAATGAACTTTTGTCTGATGAAATAGAAACATCTTCAGTGGACAAAAAGTAATTACCCATTCCTAAGGATTCAAACAAAATTTGAGCTTCAGGGTCTGACGTTTGGGTGACAATATATTTTGACTCCTTCTCAGGAAACAACTTTTACATGATGCCTTTAATAGGTATTCTTGCTGCAAAAAAATCCTATTCAACTCTCCACCTACATCCTTACAAAAATTACGTCCGATTATAATGCATACTCATATAGTATCCATGGAACTTATATATATATATATATATATATATATATATATATATATATATATATATATCTTGCAGTTACGTACATGAACATTATTTATAGTTCATGTTGTAGACTCATGTTGAGTTATGTTTTTGTATATAAGTTCTATGGATACTATTTGAGTATTAATTATTAGTGACTTACATATTTATTTATTACTTCTTTGTGGTATTTTTAGTGTTTGAGATCCTTACTGATTGCACTAATTTTATTGGTGTGTTTATTTTTTCTTGTGTTGTTTATACATTTATTTTTATTCAAATACATCAAATACTATACAATTTAACATGTGCTTCATGTAGACACTTCATTTTAACCTCTTCCATATCTTAACTAAAATCAAGATAAATTTTATGTAATCGCATGCTAGTTTAACCAAAAATCACCACTAGACCTAATTTACCTAAAAAACTATAGTTTTAACCTAATATTACAATGACACATTCTTGATTGGGGTAATAGATCATTTTAAATAATTAATATTACCAAGTGAATCTTGAAATAAGTCAACACTTTTCAAGTGTCTTCATAGGATAATTAAATGAACACTTGATTTAAAAATAGAAACATTGTAAAAGGTCACCATTCTTCTAATTATTGATTAATCTCACTTAATCAAGTCTAATTATTCCTCTACTAAGAAAATCCATGGATTTAGAATTAGTTTATTTTCATAAATTAAAAATTGGAATATAGCCTCATAAATGGATTAAATCATAAGGCAAAGTGTGAAAGAAAACAAAGGTTACAATAATATCTTGCACTTATCTCACACACTCTTCCTTTTACACCTCTTTTACGCACTCCAATAGGACCAATGACTGCACATTTCTTCCAACATGCCTTCTACATTTAAAAAGTTCTTATATCCATGTGTGTGATCATGAGTTTTATGAATTATACTCCACCATTGATCTTGATATCAAATCAATGGTTCACAAACATCCAAAAAATCTATAAATGAAAGGTACTTTTGCCAATATAAATAAGCCTCTTAATGTAAACTTAATTTGTAAAATGTTAAAAGGAGCTTCAACCAATTATCATAATAAATCTAAGCCAATCTAAGAATTAAGTTAAGATAAGGATAGGCACTTCCCACATGAGGAATCAAACATTGACAAAGACTTTTACATCTACAAGTTGAGCTTGACCTATTTAGACCGATTCTCAAGAAAATATTCTGAGGTATAAACATTGTTTTTTTTCTTCTAAGTGCATTTATTTCTATTTTTATGCATAGCTAAACCTAGTGACTAGGCTTAAGATGATATTTCTTCAAGTTCATTTTGAATGAATTCACTAACAGATTAGCTAACCTCTCTTGGATTCTAAATCTACACCTTTAGTGTATGAGATTAAATGTTGTCCAAGTGAGGGATATTTTAATACATTGATCACATAACTACCAGAACATATAGGTGATTAGAGTTAAAATATTTTCACCTAATGAATTTCCTAGTTATGTGATTTATTTTTTAATAATATGAAAAATTACCAATTTTACACCTTTGTTACTATTCAGCCCTCTTTACCCTTACCCATGAGAGTTTTATAAATCTCTATAGATTCAAGTGGGGGTATAAGTGAGTCAACAAAGGTGGCCCAAATTTAAAAATATAAAGGAAGAGAGAGACCCACTTAAAAAGTGGTGTGAACTATAAGTTAAGTCATTTTAGGAGTGAAAATAAAGACCCTTGACTTTAAATATGAGCCTATGAGTAATTTCAAGGAATTTTGCAAATTTTTGGCTAACATAACCTTAAAAACTATAATTTATTGGGATATGTGTTGCTAAATTTTTGGTAACATAACATTTTTTAGTCATATGATAAATTCTATAGCTTCATACTGGTAGTAGTGTCATCATATGGATTATTCATAGTTTAAGCAAGGTATATATAAGATGTGGTGGTTAGTATTAGATCATGATATTATGAATTCTTTACTTATTATAATGTTTTGGAGGTTTCCCCTTAAAATTTTCTCATTCATATAGTTAAAGTATTATTCTTTTCTTGAAATCATCTTATGTGGATTTACTCTCTTATGCTCTTATTATTGTGAGTTATTGATGTTATTATAATCTTGATATTTATATTGAGATCTATTAACATTATTATGCTTCATCTCTATAAGTAATTTCATTACAAGTAATATTAGATATTCAGTATGGGAATTTTTTTTGAAACATTTTTTGGGTATAGATCAATGTCTATTATGTGTTGTTGAAGGATATATAATTTTTGATCTATAAGGATTCTTAAAAAAATATATGAAATAATTTTGTACATTTATATATAAAAAAATATTTAGGATTTTTTTCACCCCTTGTTGCACAATAACATTCATTTCAATCATCTTGGTGAGGAAATTAAAAAAAACATATATTTCAATCATTCCTAATTTTCAGGGTTTTCATCTTTTTTAGGTATTTATATGCTTGGGAAATATAAGAGTCATTGGATTCATCTTGTAAATATCATAAAAATGGTGTAATTCCTTAGTAACATTTTTTAAAATACTAGACTCTAAAATATTTGCATGGTAGGACCACTCACTAGGGGTCAAGGTAATGGTTTTAACACTCAAGGAAAAATACATAAAAAATAAGCATTAGATTTCAAAACAATAATTGGTGGATATTCCATTATATATTTTTATAATATAGATCATAATATGAGCTATAGTGAATATAGTATGTAAAACATACAATTTGAAATGGCCAATAAAGGAGATATGGAAAAAATCAATCAGTGACTTGACCAACTTAGGCATAGATTTGGTCAACTTCTTGCCTCACAATGCACAATGCAACCAAGGTGCATATTTTGGTCAATCCATTCAAAATAAAAATAAAATGTATAACCCAAAATTTTTTGGTTTCAATTTTGTGCCTCATAACATGATGAAAAAAGTAGACATGTGTAAGTTTGCTGGAAAATATTTGGTCACTTAAATCACCTTAATGGATATTTTTTATAAGCATCATATCCTAATTGGATAAAAGGTCAAAATGACATCATTTTATTTTTAATTTTATTGATTCATTTTGTATTCATATTTGTGATCTTAAAATAATAATACAACTCTCAGTGTCACTTGGTCAAGTTTTAATAAAGAATTATAGACATAATATTACAATAGTTGATGGAAAATAATTTTAACTAGCTAGAAAAATTGAAAATTAAAAAATATTAGTTAGGGATTATGTTAAACAATTCTAAAATATATCCATGTGTGGAGATGATCAAGGATGAGAATGTAAACAACATATTTATTGGGGGGATTAAGGATCACATCCAATATGAGGTATGCATGTTGATTTAACCATTTTAGGAATAATTGGGGTTTTATTCCTAATTTAGTTAAAAGGTCTAGATTGATAAATCAGTAAATAAGCTACTAATTTGTGAAATTTATTGGTAATTAGAGATTTTCTAAAAATAGTAATAAGAGGGATAAATAAGAATTAACTTAAACTGTGTTAATTTGACTAAGAAAGAGGTTGGAATTCACTGTGTAGGACTAGGACACTATTTTAAACTAAGATATAAACTTCATTTTATGATTTGAAAGGAGAATTGAAAGTGGATAAGAGTGGCACTGATGCTGTAGTCCTTTTTCAATGTTTTTATCCTAAATATTTGAGGATTTTGGGTTTTATTCACCATGTTTATATGACCATGTCTCTAAAGTTTTGACAGCTAGAAGTCTGTAGAGCTCCTTATAGAGTATATATTATCTTAAAACCCTATCTTCCATTATACTTTGACCAATTTTAAACATGAGGGGGGGGGGTGTTAGTGTGTGTAATATTCACTCAATGTGGATCCACACCCCTTGTGTGAGCACATTGCCTATATACCAATACTCTGAAGAGGGATTAAGCCATATGTAGTTCTCCCTTTGAAAGTGCTTGGTGAAAATTTGATATGATAATACAAGGAAATGCTAAACTGAGTGTGCTTGAGATGATTAGGGACTAGTGTAAGGATTTGAATAAGCTGGAAAAGTATTGGATGGATGTATACAAAGAATAGGGAAGATTACTTGAGTAGTCTTACTTGTATTCTTGATTAATTTGTTATATTTGCCAACCATTTCCAAATGATCTTTAAAAGAGATTATATATGGATATATTTGTCATGGGTTAAATGCATTCATGTTATGCCAACATAATTAGGAAGAGTAATTAGAATAAAATGGTCACCTAAGCTTGAAATATAACTAGACAAGAGCATCGAAAAGGGGACACCCTAGGGTCCAATGCTATAGTCCAAGTTAGGGACTATTATCTTGAGGGTACAGGACCTAGGGGATGGAATAAACATGGAAAAAGGGTCATATCTAAACTATAATGAGGTCTTGAAATCCTATAGATGATTGGGAATCAATGAAAAGGTGCCTAGAAGGGTCATGGGTGAAATAAAGAGGGATCTATGGATCGGGAGTCATAAGCCACACTCAAGTTACCAATTTAAATTTTTATATGACTATATTTGTCACCCCTTTATTCTAGTGATGCAACATAGTGAAAATAATAGGATAAAGGAAAAATAGAAAGCATACCTAAACTTACTTGCAAGGGTGAAGCTCATGAAGTTGTGTGATGCTAGGTGTGCATAGAGAGAGCATGTTGTGAAGTGTAAATCCATAAGAGAAAACAAATAGTAGATAAATTATTAATATATACACTATATATAAAATAAGAACTTACAAATTTGGATAAGAGAGAGGAAGATAAAGGAATGAATACACCTCATCGGGTACACATACCAATACAAAACTTGTTATGATGCTGAGTAATGATGGATGATGTTTTATCAAGAGTAATATCCTGAAGGAATTTAAGTGCTTAATTCCCTAAAAAATGGCTCAAGAATGAAAATTATATACCTTTATATCCATCATCACCTACTAATTGAATCTAGATAATCCTACATGTGTTGATCAATGTTTGGACTGTGTGTCTAATCCCTCTGAATATGTGGCTCAACAATACAAAGGCTAACTAGTCCTTTGGATCCATCATTGCCCCATGAAGTGAAGCTATGAACTGATATTATTATGAAATATATGTTATATGAGATGGATTTTCAATCCCATGAGTGTACTATGATCTAACCATGTTAGCATGGATAGCCGAATGTATGCTAGAAACTAGGCCACTCTTGGCCACTCTGAAAGATGGAGATTAGGCTTATATGAAAGCCACTCCAAAATTGAGAATCTAGCTTATGTATAAGCCACTCGAGAACTTGGGAAATCAAAAATGTGGAGGGTATATTTGTATGAAAATCACTCCAAAATGATGCTAACCACCTATTGATGGAATAAGGCATGCAGCTGTTGAGAATGTCTAGACAATGTTGAACTAGGAAATACAAGAAATAAATGTGCCATGCACATTGCCCCCAATCACTAATGTCTGGAACATGGATTCTAATATGGAAGTTATACCAACTACCATATCTAAAATTTGAAATGAGATACATCATGTTGTGCATAATTCCCCCTATATATAGATTCTTTGAGTAAAATGTGTACTAAAACTATTGATTCTAAATTAGTTTGGCTATGTAAGTCTATAGCTAAACCTAATTTTCTGCCTACTTATATAAATTTTGGTTTTTATACTATTTAGATAAGATTGATATAAATGGATAGTAACACCATCGACACTATAGTCTAGTCTTAGCAATATTATCCCAGGCCAAATCTGATGACTATTCTAGATTCTTCTCTATCTGTCTGGTCTATTCTACCTAGTTTAATGTCTAATCTCTATGAAAAACCCCCTATTTGTTTCCCCCTCTTATAAGAGTAGGAATGAAGACCCTACAATGATTGCCCTTATAAGAAAGAGCCCTATAAGTGTGTTATGTTGCAAAATATATGATATAGTAATGATAATTGAAAACGTATCTCAAGATATATCATGGCTTGTATTTAGATATGTTTAGATCAATAAGGGCATGCTTAGATAGATATAACAATGTAAAATCATGTGAAATGTACTGAACTAGAACTAGAAGTATTAGTTGTCATAAGAAGATAGAGCATGATGTCTATCATGGCATCCAAGAAATAAGATAATGCATGATTTGGTTCATGGAATTGTAAACAATAAAAAAAATCAAGCAAAAAGTACACAAGGCAATAATCAAGAAGCATACAAGGGTGGCCAATGGTCCAAGCAAAAAAGGGACATGGGCACATGTCAGTCAAACTAGAAAGCAAGCATACATGGCATGTTCAAATGCCACATGCACATATAGTTGAAACAAGCAAGTTGTCATAAAATCCATAATCACATAAAAGATTATAGGCAAGGGACATTGTAAAATATCTAAAGGCACACACATGAATATAAGCAAAGGACATTGGAAACAATCCTAAGGCACATACCAGGAATAAGCAAGAACTAGGAATGCAATCACATTAAGATAGGATAAGCAAGAAGATAAAACATGTAAAGACTCAAAAATACAAATATATCTAACTAATCAAAGTAAGAGTGAAAGTATGTAAGATGTGTTAGTAAAATACTAGGTATATAATAATAAATACACAAGTTCTAAATACTAGTGAGTGTCGATAGAGTAATTTGTGTAAGCTAGTAAATAATGTACATCAATATGATAACTAAGGTGTGTAGTGTAGAAATGACATAACCTGAATGGTGTATTAATGTATAATATTACCTTAGGGGGAGGATATATCAATGTTCATCTCACATGAAATAGTATAATACCCACTCAATGGGTAGAGTGAAGTAATCAAGGGTTTAGAAGTCACTGCACACACTCAAAAAAGATCAAGTGAAGCATGGTACTATAGATAAATTAATAAATAATAATATAGAATAGAAAATTTAAGTATATCATAGTAGAAATGTAAATCATGGATTATGCATATAATTAGGATGTTTTTGTGTTTGTGACATATTAGAATGTTTTTGAATTTTGAAATTTTGTATTGTTTTTGGTATTTTTGAAATGTTATACTATTTTTGTATTTTGAGAATATTCTATTTACAATAAATCATATTAAAATTATGAAAAATCAAGCATAAGAGGCTATCTATAAGTAGGCTAAGAAAAGGTGATAATAACCAATAAGTCTCATGGGAGATTCCCTATCATGGTGTCTTGTATCAAGGACATGAATCATGCATGATCAGGAAACATGATGGAGATGATAAGACTATGGCTCTGAAAGTTATATATGCTATAAATTCTCTAAAGTCTCTAAAGTGGGAAATAACTATGGGGTCCCCCTATAACTCTAAGAAGTGGATGAAATTATAAGGCTCTTAGGGACCCATCTGGTAGTAGGAGAAGCTCTCTAAACATGTGCTCTACATGTAGATGCATGATATCTCAAAGAGACTGCCATAGGTGTGGACACTATAGCTAGAAGCTATCTAGAATCTTAAATTTGTGGAGGTGTATGAACCCTCTAGGCTAGTGATTTATGATTCAATTATGTCTAAATATATACTAGAATAAAAACCAAAATTAGTGGAGAAATTATAACTAGTGGTAAAGTTGAAACTGGTGATTATGGAATACTAGATGGCTTTGAAGTGGGGAGTGGTAACTCATATGGGACTCCACCAAATATAATAACTTTATTATAATGAATGAATTTCACACATCTATGAACTATATAAAGTACTACACAAAGTTTTTTAATTCATGGTTGACCAAGTAACATATCAAAAACTCTTGTACTAGGAACAATAGTGAATTATGTGGCCATATGTGTTGGACCAACATGTAGAAGAAGTATAATCCACCTAATGAAATTTATATGTGCCCATTAAATCTAATAATAACTATGTATATTGGGGTAATATCCTTCTTTGAATATCTGAAATGGCACATTAATGTCATAATGCACATGTTTACACTAGATCCATTGTCGATAAGAACACTATGAATAGGATGATTATGAATGTAAGCTCTGATAAAGAGTGAATAATAATTTGAATCATCCTCAATGATATCCATATATAAGAATGAGATTGAAGGTCTATCTATAAATCTATAATTGTATACACTAATCATGTTGCTCAAAGGATGTGATTCAATTGGAGGTGCCCTATATGTATCTAACGGTGGATGTGTATGATATGCATGGTGAACCGCTGATGTGTCCCCTATCTCCAATTTTGAATGTTTTGGAAAAGGATCTGAGAATATTTTCAAAGCTTTATCCTATGTTTGCTTTTCCTAAGGAGGCTTAACTAAAGTGCCAAGATCAATATGATTTACATATGTTAAATCTTGTATCTTATGTCTCAAACTGATGCATCTATTTATTATATGGACTGGTGCCCTATGAAACTCACAAAATGCATGCTAATCATATCTTCATGGAAGAAGCTTTGTTGGGTCCACTTACTAAATAAGAGGGAAATATATGATGTTACATTCCAATAAGTAATATAAAACTCTAGTTAGATAAATTGGTATATTGGTAAATGTACATCGAGGATGTGTTGATAAAACCACATGCTGAGGGGGCTCTAAAGCCACATTAATTATTGATTGATTTTGAGTCTTGTAATCATTGACCTTGACCTTATATGGGACATTTCTATTACTCTTGTTGGTTTTTTTTGTGATACTTTTGTACTTTAGTTTGCCCATTGAAATTAACTTGACTTCTCTTTCCTTTAGTGTGTGACACAATTCAATGAAGGAAGAGAATCTTTTGAACATAATTGATTTGTGTAAAGCTGTTAAGAGACTCTATTTGGAGAGATATTTTAACTCTTGATTGGCCATGGGGCTAGTCATCCTAGCCAAGATAGTCTTATATCTAAGAACATAATCGATAAGATGCTCATTTGACCTCTATTTTTATTGTACAACTTGGACGTATGAAACCTTGTCACCAATGTTAATGCTAAAATGAGCTAGGAACATGTCAACTAAAGGATTGAATATAGTAATTGACTGATTCAATAAACTATAGAACTATTGTAAGGAATAATCCTTTAGGCTCCATAGAAAGAGCTTGGTAAGTAGCCAATCATTTGGTACATAGTCCAAGCATGATGCATGAAAAACACTCAAATGTGTCTTTAGATCACCCTTGCTATCATAAAGAGTAAGCTTTGATTAAACAAAACCTTATAGTAAACGTGTGGAAGTAATGTGTCATGCTAATGGTGTATGTAGTAGAGCAAAAGAGTCCAAAGCTTATGTAGTTCTAGAGGTACCTTACTCAAGATGTAGCACCTTCGATTAAAGAGATCTTATCTCTTGCACAAGGGCTACTACATTAGGAGATAAAGATGTACTATCTATAACTAGTGGCATAGAATAAGGTTGGGCTACTTTAGGAGGTTGTTGAGACATAGTTTCCTTTATAGTGTCATTTGTAATTGGCTGCTCTATGGTTTGAGAAGATTGACCATTGTTTACTCTTTGTTGTTCTTCTTAGAGTATTTTGAGCATGTCATCTTGAATGTCAAGATGTTTGGTTAGGATTTCTTGAAATTCCTTTTTATTGGTTTCATCAAAATTGGTATATTGGGCCATTGTTAAGGTAAGAAAAAAAATTGAAATGTGTTTTAAATTTTTTGCAAAAAATTGTAATACGGAAAGTGATAGAAAAGGCAAGTACTAAATATAAAAAATGTAGTCTTAAAAACAATTAATTGGAAATTGCACAAAAAGGATACAAAGCTCAAAAACATGTAAGGTGATACCTCAAGAAGTGAATGGGAGATAGTACATGTAAATAGGGTTTTGATAATGATATTTTTGCAAAATACTATGGAAAATTGAAAATGAAATTGGATTTTTTATTTAAATATGCAACTAAAATTTTAGAAAAAATATTAGAAAATGTTTGATTGAATAGGACCTAGTATGTGGAACTAGGGTTTTGAGAAAAATATATTTTTTGAAATTACTATTGAATTTTGAATTTTGAAGGGATTTTTTTATTTTAATATGCTAGTAAAAATTTAAAAATTATTGGAAAAATACTAGGACCTAGTATGGGAAACTAGGGTTTGAAAGAAAATTATTTTAAAATTTACTACTAAATTTTAAATTTTGAAATGAATTTTTGATTTAAATAGTCAAGTAAAAAATTTAAAAATTTATAGGAAAAATTAGTAAGAATTTTACCCTAGGGTTTCTAGGGTTTTTATGCATAAAACAAAGTAAGTCAGGTTCACCAAATGATTTAACCTTTTTGGGAATAATTGGGGTTTTATTACTATTTTAGTTAAAGGGTATAGATTGATAAATCAATAAATAATATGTGGTAAATAAGCTAATGACTTGTGAAATGTATTAGTAATTAGATGCTTATTAAATATACTAATAAGAGGGAGAAAATAAGACTTAGCTTAAACTATGCTAAACCAACTGAGACAGAGGCTAGAATTCACTGAGTAGGATTGGGACACTATCACAAACTAAGATTTGAACTTTGTTTTGTGATTAGATAGGAGCAACAAAAGTGGATAGGAGTGGCACCAACACTATAGTCCTTATACACTATTTTTGTCCTAAGGATTTGAGCTTTTTAGGTTTTGTTTGGCAGGTCTATGTGACCCTATCTCTAAAGTTTTGATAGTCTAAAGTCTATAGAGCTCCCTATAGAGCATATTTTCTCTTCAAATCCTATCTTCTATTATACTTTGAATAATTTTGAATAAGAGGGGGAGTTAGTGTGTGTAATATTCACTAGACTTGGATCCACACCCCTTATGTGGGCATGTTGCCTACATACCAATACTCCAAAGAAGGATCAAGCCATATATAGTTCTCCCTTTGAAAGTGCTCAGTGTTATTGTGATATGAGAATGCAAGGAAATGTTAAACTAGGTGTGCTTGAGATGACTAGGGACTAGTGTAAGTATTTTAATAAGCTATAAATAGTATTGGATGGATGGATGTAGAGAATAGGGAAGATTTCTTGAGTAGTCTTGCTTGTATTCTTGTTTACTTTGTGATATTTTCCAACCCTTTCTAAATGATCTTTGAATGGGCTTATATAGGGATCTATTGGGCATGGGTTAAATGCATTCGTGCTAGGATGACACAATATGGAAGAAGAATCAGGATAAAATGATCACTTGAGCTTGAAATGTGATTATATAGGAGCACCAAAAAGGGGACACCCTAGGGTCCAATTCTATATTCCAAGTTGTGTGTTATTATCTTAAGGGTATGGGACCTTAGGGGATGGAATAAGCATGGAAAGAAGGTCCTAAATAAGCTGGAATGAGATCTTGAAATCCCATAGATGACTGGGAATCAATGAAAAGGTGCCTATATGGGTCATGGGGGAAATAAAGTGGGATCTATATATTTGGAGTCACACACCACACTCAATTTACTAATTTTGCATTTTTATATGACTACACATGTTTAATCCACTTACTATATATGATTCTATTATCATGGCTTATAGGATGGAGGAAAGAGAATTGAACAATAGAAGGTATCCATTCACAATCATAAGATATTGGAGAACTCATGTACCAAAATTCACTCAACCTTCCAGATTGTTTCCTCAAAATTTTGAAGAAAAAGGGTTAAATGGTTATGTTTTAAGTGTGATATAAAATATAGTCACATATTTAAATTTTTTGAAAATAAGTTATTCTACATTAAAGGTTCTAATCAATAATAAGATGATGAAGAAGTATAATTATAGGTTATTGATAACCTAAATAAAGAGACAATATATATCCAACAAACTATTTCTTTCCATGACCTTTAAGGTAATAACAATCCAAAAATCTTCAAGGTAGTGGGTTTCCTATAAAAATAGAGGGTGACTTTATTTATTTAATTTGGAAGTACCCACAACTTCATAAAAATAAACCGATTTCTTGTTTGAATAGTTTTATTTATTTGGATCTAAAATTTTAGGTCATGATTATAAACGGTGGCATGAAATTTATACAAGGAAATTCCATAGTATTAAACTTACCATCAGAGACTTCCTACTAGATTTATGTATATTTACCATTACACGAGAGGCACAAATAATATATTAGGAGTCCAATGGCCCACTAAATTGGGAAAAATTGAGTTATATTTTATGGAACTATTCACATTATCATTTATAAGGAAAGACATTTGAACTACAAGGGATTTGTGTAGAGTCCTCATAGTTGGTTAAATCTCATAACATACATATGATTCTTAGAAAGGGAGTGAATGGGCTTATGGTGATTTATTTAAAATTAGAATCACAACCATCAAAGGTGCCTACACCACCATAGCTACAAGTAATTACCAAGGGGAACTCAATATTTTTTAGAGATATGTAGAAAGGATTATCACCCAAAATAGATCATGATATTGCCATTTAATTGTTACCATGGATCCAAAAACCCAACATCATACCTTATATATATACCCATATGTACATAAAGTAAGATTTAGAATATGACACATGAAATAGTTGAGGCATGAATTATCCAACTATCCAGAGTGATTACTTATCTCTAGTGGTGGTGTGTAAGAGTGATGCCACCTAATACATGTGTCTAAACTATAGGGAACCCAACAAATATACCATAAAAGATAGTTTTCTAATTTTATTAATTGATGATTTTGTAGTTGAGTCACATAGTGCTGCATAATTTTTAAAACTTGATCTTCATCCAGGTTATCATCAAATTAGAATAAAAGATGAGGATATATAAGATAACTTTTAGAACCCATGATTATAAATTTTTGGTGATGTCATTTAACCTCAAAAATACACCATATACATTTCATATACTGATGAGATCTATCTTTATACCATTTATGTATAAATATTTCTTGGTGTTCTTATGACATCTTAATCTACAACAAAACCTAGGCAAAACATTTGAAATATGTGAATCAAGTTTTGGAAAGTCTAACACAAAATCAACTTTATGAGAAATATTCCACTTGTTCATTTACAGTAAATTAGGTGGAATACTTGGGTCAAATTATTTTATATGAAATATTAAATGTGTAAACTCATAATATTAGGTCCATGATCAAGTATAAAGTGCCTAAAACCCTTAAGAACCTATAGGGATCTTTAGGGATCACAGGTTACTATCACTGACTTGTAATTGTTTTGATAGCATAGTAACACAAATTATAAATTTATTGATGAATAAATCCTTCCATTGGACTAAAGTAAACACTAAGGAAATTGAAAATTTGAAGGAGGCCATGTGCACAAATCCAATTCGATCTAAGCTTCATTTTTATAAAACTTTAATTATTAAGTGTGATTCTTTAAGGTATGGTAAGGGGGTTGTTCTCATGCAAGAATTATGACATTAATTTTTATAGTTTCCAAATCAATAGAAAGAATTTTTATAATCAAATTTATGAGAATGAAATGATGGCTATCATTCATGATATCAAATAATAGAGACCTTATTTGATTGGAAGACAAATTAAGGTGAAGATAGATAATGACAGTCTAAAATAATTTTTAAAATAAAGGATGTCATTAGAATAACAATGTCTGGATATGAATTTGAGATCATCTAAAAGAAAATAAATTTGAATTTAGTGGATGATATACTATCTATAAAATATGAGTTACATACACACTTTTTTTGTGCCATGTTCATATTATAGGCAAATTGTGTAGAGGAGGAAAAGTATGAAAGGGAGAATGATATTAAAAAATATAATTTCATTTAGAAGATAAAAAATATATATGAGCATGTCATATAAATTTTTGTGGAAAGGGGGTGCTCTATGGTAAAAGGATTGGTTGTACTTATGCAATAACTCAATCCTTAAGAAAAAGGTTCTTGTGAAGTTATATTATTCACTAGTTTGTGGGAACTCTAGCATTTTGAATAATTATCATATAATCAAATAAGAATTATTTTTGGAATGAACCAAAAGAGAAGTTTAGATGTTCTGTGCATAACTTCCATGTGGCTTTACACACTCCTCAATTAGGTAATTAGTTCTCTGTGCACGTATATATTTCTAGCTTACATGAAAGTTAGTACCTTTATAAATCATTACATCACCCTGATCCTTTCCATATTGAAGTATGGTACCATGCACTTACTCTTGAGATTTGTGTATAAAATTTCAAATTTTAGTGTGCATACATTGAATGATTGGTCTTATGGCCCATTGCATGCTACTGTAATTTTTTAAAGAACTAACATGAAGGTATTTTGGGTGCACAATTATGCATATACTTGGAAAAATGTATCATCCAAATATCAGAGCTCATCTACCACACATGATAACTAGGATATATAAATTTTTAGGTTCTCAAATAATCTTCCACCATCACCACAAATTGGGCATCCCAACTTTGCCCTTGCAAGAAGTCCAACTGTCACTCAATTAGAATATGAGCCACCACCCTTATATAATCATTATAAATTGTCATAAATTCTTGTAATCATGTATATATATATATATATATATATATATATATATATATATATATATATATATATATATATATATATATATATATATATATATATAACCATCTATCCAATAAGGGGGAAATAAGATAATACACAAATATACTAGATAGGATTTTGTTGGCATGCTTTTGTTATCTAATAATCAAACACATCTATATTTCAACATTATTTCATTTAGTCTAGATAAATCAATAAGGAAAGCTATCCCTATAGATCATAGGATCTATATTTCCTATTCATATTAGATCTTATACACATATGTACTTACCATATTCTACATATTTAATTGAAGTTATTTTTTTTTTACATACAAAACTTTTGTATATTATGGTGTGATTAATTATTTTCTTGTTATATTATCTACTTGTAGGCTTATAATTTGTATATTTTTTCTTAATGTAACTTTTTCCACTGCATTATATCCTAGACCTAATAGTTTATAAAGTTGGTTTCAAAGAAATAGATCTCATATGCTTGTGAAATGTGAGAAAAATTCAAGAGAGAAGGATTACTAGTTTTTTATGTTTTAGAGTATTTGAAAGAACATTGTAGCGATACTAAGATGGTTGAAGCCCATAAAAACACTAAGGCATTCCTAGGTTAACAAAATCTCATTCAAAATGCCCTCAAGGGACAATGATAAAAAATATTTGGCCATTTTTGTGAAGTCATGATGTATTTTGGGCCACAAATAATTATTTTTATGCATTATACACATCTATTTTTTAGCAGTAGACTCGATTCAAAGTGTAGGTCAATTTTAAAACACCTATGTTCAAGGAAAAATCAATCCTAAACATTATATTAATATATTTGATAACATAAGGAATAATTTTTAGTCAATTGATTTACTGATGTTGAGAAGCTGACCTTCATTGTGTTGAAGATGTCCATTCTAGTGTCTCATTAGTGGGAAACTTTGACCACATATTATAAAAAAATACATATCGATCGAGTCTTGGAATATTTTATTGACCATGTTGAAGGATGAACATTATCCTTTCAAGTAATTTGAGGATTAATCCATCAAGTTATATCTATTATTCTAGTGTATGGAGTAGTTAGTGGAAGCCTAAACCAATGAGTTCCATGACTGCATTACACTGGTGCATGAGGATTTGAAAAATAAGCATAAGGTGTTGAAAAACACCAAAAAATTCTCACCTTAAATTCATGTAAATATGAAATTGTTGAATTCAGGAAAACATACTACAATGCTACAAAGATTTAATCCAAGGTAAATTTAAAGGAAATATTATATTATTTATTTTGTATTATGTATAAGAATAATATTTTGTAGAACTTACCATCCACTCTTGACACACATGCAAAACATATTACACAAGGCTGAGAAACCTAAGAATATTATGCACCAACAAAATATTATAAATTTTTCTTTGCCAGAGAAAATAAATAAAAACCAAGGTGATAATGGTGCCATCAATACCATATAAACTCACATAATTATTTTGAATGTCACAATGAGAAATCCTTTATTTCATAGTAGACATTAGGTCCTATGCAAATATATGTAACTTATTTAGAAACCACTTATCTTAGAACTAACACCACTACCATTAGCATCTATGAATAATGGGATAATCTCTTTCATACCAAGTTGTGGGTGAAGATTAAACCTATTCATATAATCATTAATAGTGGAAGTTAGAATAACATCATTACATAAGATACATCACAACCCCTTAGCCTTACCACTATCACACATCCAAAACCATACTCTTTGGGTTGATTGCATCAAGGGAAGGACATATAGGTCTAATTAAAATAGAATTTATAGTATAAATACAAACCTATGGAGGAAAAGGTCACCTATGATGTTTCACTACTTGAGGTCTATGATATCTTGTTAGGAAGACAAGTTTTGTATGGCCATGAAGCTACATATCAAGCTAATATACACTAATGAATTTTTCATGTCAAGTACCACTTATTCAATATTTTGGATTCAAATATAATGAAAAATATCAATTTTTTTTTTCCCAAATAATTCCAAAAATGCATCTCACACATGCATAATTTCATGCTACTCATGGAATACCTAGAATCACTTGTGTAGGATATCAAGCATACATTGTAAATGTGCCATGCCACACACACACTACTATAAAAATAAAATATATATAAAATAATACATAAATATGATAACATATTGTAGTAATTAAATGGTTTTCCAATACATTATACATTAAATCATCACATTTATTTGGTTCTTGGATACCCTCTTCAAAAATTACCATTATACTACAAGTCCATATGGAAGAATGATGAATCTTGGTGCCAAATATAATAAATTCTTAATTAAGGAAAAATCATGTATTTATCTTCTCTTTTTGGGATATTAATAGTCCTCATTCTAAATAAATATGACAAATTTTATGTTTTCATCAATTATCACATGTTAAACAAGATAATAATAAAGAATTAGTAACTCATTCCATATATTAATGATTTATTAGATTAGTTCCAATGTATTCAATACTTCAGCAAGACAAAATTGAAGTTAGGTTATCATTAGGTAATAATACATCCTAAGGATGTTCAAAATCAATGAATGATTATACAAATGGTTGGTTATGCATTTTGACTTATCGAATGTGCTAAAAACTTTTTTACACTTGATGGACAATTTACTTAGTCCATTCCTCAAATCATTCATTATCATCTAATTAAATGGCATTATCATCTTTAAAAATAATTAGGAGGGACATGTGAATCAAATATCACTCATATTATATAATATACACAAAATAAGTTATAATCCAACATATAAAATTGTAACTTTGGAGCCATGTAGATTCAATATTTGGGCTACAACATTGACTATAAAGACATCCATGAGATCCATAGAAGAAAAAGGTATAATTTATTCTTGGGTTCTCACACATTGAATTTTATCCTAGTGAATTATCCATTCCAAGGTATCATTCCAATAGACACATGCATAATATCATTATTTTGAGGAACAAAAGAAATTAATCTATGTAGTTCATCATTTTAAAATGTTTGACATTGTTCACTCATTTTATATTCACACTGATGCATCTAACTATGCACTTGGTGTGGTGTTCACATAGCATGGATATTTATTCACATATAATTATAAAACTTTAGTGATAACGTAAAATGAAACTTTACCTACATGAAAGAGTTGTATGCTATTATGAAATTAGTAAAGAAATGGTGACACTACATCTTTGATAAAGATACAATCATTCATTTTGATACTAATTTAGTTTAGTTATTTTATACATAGAGCTATATAGAGAATATACACCACATTAAGTGGATGATTTACCTAAAATAGTTCCTTTTAATGATAAAGCAAAAGAAGGGGAAGGAAAATAAAGCAACATATATTCTAAGATAGATGTAATTTGATGTGAATATCATAGTACTACACTCATGTGTCAGAATATTTGTTGACTATGTATCTCTCTACTCAATAGATAAGGACTTTGTAGATACCTACACTACCCTTGAATTGGGTGAACACTTTACAGAGTTATAAATGTCCAAAAAACTTTTATAAAAACTTTGAAATAGTTTTGTTCATGAGGGTACACCTTAATAAATACTCATTTAGGAAGTGTAATTTTTTAATGCAATAAGACACTTCAACATCACAAAGACAATGGTAGCATTGCAACAACACTTATAATAGTCACAAATGCACATAAATTTTGAGTGCCACATCAAGTGTTGCATTCCTTGTTACAAAATTTGCACACATATTTTGGTTCTTATAGGCCATAGTAATACATCAACATGGATTTCATGAGTGGGCTTGCTATTAAAAAACACCAAAATAATTGTGTTTAGTACAATAGATAAATTCCCTAAGATGGTAACCATGGTTTCTTTAAAGAAGAAAACCAACGCTAAAAACCAACCACTCTTTATTTGGACATGTTTTTTTTAAAAAAATTGGATTTAAAACATATATTATATTTAATTTTGATCTAAGGTTTTTTATCTATGTTTGGAAAGTGTTATGGGATATGATGGATACATAGTTGGACTAATAAATGGTATTCATCCCTATAAATATAGATAAATGAAAGTGGTTTAAAACACACTTTTAATATTATACACATGTATAATAGTTCATACCCATGCACTTGGGATGATAAATTTGTATACATTCAACATGCATGTAATAAATAGTTGAATAACTCTATGGAGCATAGTTTGTTCAAGCCATGTCTTGGGTTATAAATAGTGGCACCCTTAAAAATTTCCCATTGCATACCATCTAGTATGAAGTTTCATGCAAAAAAAGGGGAAATAGATGAGCCCCATTTTTTAATAATATATTCAAAACACTCATCATGAGGTTCAATAAATACTATTAGGTTAACAATTGAAGTATAAAGTGCCATGCCAAATATCATACATCTCATGATTTCAAGGTGGTATATAAGATATAATTACATCTACAAATTCTTATAAGGTCTACATCTTAATTTCAAGCCTCTATGATATGATCCATACACCATGTGCACATCCTAAGAGAATGCAATTTTCCTCCACCTGCCATAATAATTTGGTTTGCATCTAATAATCAATGTGGAACTTATAAAAACACACTATCCTCCTTTTCTTGAGGCCATATTAGCATAACATCCTTTATATTTAGATCATGAACATGTAAATATAGATTATAAGGATCAAATTATAAAAGTGACAACAATGCACATGCACTGATACACTCATTCAAAATTCAACATGGTTAAGGTAATAAAATATGTTGATCAAGATAAGTGGTAGAACATTCAAAAACTTCAATTTTAGTTTACACAACTAAATTAAGATGAAATGGGGATCATTCATCCTCAAGAAAGGGAAAATGATACATATACATATTACACATAGGTTTGAACACTCTTCAATTAGGTAGTTAGTAATTTATGTGCATGGAACTTATTAGCTTACACACAAGTTGAAATACCTTTTAAAGTTGACACATCATATTGATACTCACTCTATAAAATTATATCTCTACGCCCTTCCTCCTAAACCATGTGCACAACATTTTAACTTGGAACATGTGTGTATTAACTATTTTGTCATATGAATCCTTACACATAACCGCAATGCCCCCAAAAAATTCTACACAAGTTTTTCATGTGTGTAATTCTACCCATATCTATTAAAACATAAAATATAAGTGTCAAATATCCTCTTCCATGTGGAATGATAACTGGGTTTTATAGATGTGTAGATCCTTAGGGAATATTCTAATATCACTACACATATAAAAGCCCTATAGTCACCTAGACATAAGATGAATCATTAACCCTTTTTAACCATTACTAATTGTAACCATTTCTTGTATATATATATATATATATATATATATATATATATATATATATATATATATATATATATATATATATATATATATATATATATATATATATATATATATATAATGTATCCTTTAGTCTAATAAGGGAATATCCACACACATTCTAGATAGGATTTTTTTAGCATGCTTTTGGTATCTAAAATTTAAACATGTTTGCCTCAACATTATTTCCTTTAGCCTAGACAAATAAACAAGGATGTTTATCCCTTATGATCACATAAAATAGCTTACTTAGTATTATTATATCTTTTACACACATGACCTTACTATATCATTCATAATTGATATAAATTTCATTTATGCATATGATTATGTGATTGAGTTTTTACTTGTTAGATTACTTATCATGAAATTTTACATTCTAAAACTTATCTCCAAGTACAAATTTATGTTGGAAAATTTTTAGTGATGTCATAGAGGCATCTAAATGAGTGGACAAACTGTATTGATATTCTAAGTGTCAATGACAAAGTGTGCAATGTGCTTGTCCTAATATACTTGAAGTAGGCTTGGTTGATCTTCAATTTTTGCATGATTAAGGATGGGTCTGAAGTATTTATCATGTGTAATGGGTCCTATTAAAGGTCAAGGATGATTTAATATCTTATGTAAGTTCATGTTATTCATTTATTTCTTCATTATATTCATATAGGCATAGTTGGTTCTATGGAAAAAAATATGAGTAGGCAATTTGCTAACATCACCATTGTCATTTATGAATGAGTCAGGGGGATTTGGTCATATGGGTGTGATCAGATTAGTCCCAAGTTGATTTGGTTAGAATTTTAATCATGAGATTGAGTGTATCAAAATATATGTGGGTGAAAATTTGGCCTCTCAAATATAAGTTCACTAAGTTTCTATACTTAGCTAGACCATCACTACACATCATGCAAACATGAATGAACAAAAAAGTTTGTGCATTTATTTTAAGCACTCAAAAATTCAAATGAGTTAAAATTATTTCATGGAGTGTTTTATTTATTTCCAAGAAGGTACCCTAAAAATTTGGAGTCTTGAAGGGATTTCTAGCTCAAGTTACAAAGCTTCAAAGTTGTTATAGCAAACTGTGATGGGCCAGAGACTGTCAAGTTTAATCATGTTGAAGTCTGAGGTCATTGATCTAGAATATCTAATAGTGAGTACTTAATTGTATATATATATATATTATTGGTGTTCATTAATTCAAAATGTAAAAGGTTACATTTACAAGTGACAAGTGTCACAAGCTCGTTAGTTTGACAAAAGATCAATGGTGAGCGGTGGTTCATACTAACAAAGATCAATGGTGTAGAATAAGTCAAAGAGTCAAAAATGCATGTGAGAATACCAGGTGGCACAAGTGCAAGGGACTATTAATAAATTTATTATAAGGAATAAGAGGGTGATAAGTGCCTTAATCTTGGAAGTTTTGAGCAAGATCTAACAGTGACTGGTACAAGGTAAGGACTAGGATGATCGATAGAGGTAGATGGTGCATATTCGATCAATATTGCAAGGGTACATGAGATGAGGTCAACATGTTTGAGGTTTAACATTTGGATAGTGGAGAACTATGAGTTAAAGTTTGAGCTACTTCCAAAGAAGATAGATGGTGTGAGTTGATCAAGTTGAATAAAGAACACAAGATATGTTCTAAGTGATTGAGGATTAATTGTGACTATTTGGATTTAAATATTTGAATTTAAAAAAGGAAAGACTAGTGCTTGGTTTTTTAGCCATAAATTTAGTTTTATGCATAATTTGATTTTATAATAAAAACTAAAGTTTTGGAGGACTTCAAGGCACATCTAGAAATATTAATTTAAAGTTATAAATGTTTTTAAAATTAATTTTATTGAGCTCTAAAGTTGATTGTGTGTTATTTCATGCTCTACAAGTAACACAAGAAGGATAATAGAGTTTTTCTTGATGGTATTTAAATGTTTCAAGATTAGATAACTATCAGAGAGTGTTGTATACTCCATGAATACTATTTGTGTGGATTATGAAGGTTTGATCAATCATATTCAATATCATCAAAGGCTTAAAAGGTGACTGCATGTTCGTTCATGGTGGCTATGTGCACAAAATGTTATTTGAGAGAATTGAGCTTTATCAAAAGGGTGATGTGATGGTTGGTATCATCGAAGGAGGACCTATAGATCATGTTTCATGTGTTTATGTATTGTTAAAGTGTTCTTATGATCTAATTTTTCATGAAGAAGTGTCAAAGAGATGAATGGGTTTCCATGGACCTAAAAAGACACTTAGGCCTATTTAAAAGAGGGTGCTACTTAAAGGCGACCCATGCAGATGCCTTGAGAGTGAAGGCATGTGTTGTGGATGATAAGGAATGTTATTAACATGATAATAATCATGAAGGATCTATAAAATGTGAAATCAAATGTGGTTATTTGTATACTTGAGAGAGACCTAAGAGAAGAGGTGTGTTTTAGAATTATAGAGTGAAGGAAAGGGTGTGTGCCCAGTGGATGGGTGGTAGATAAAAGTAGGTTGATGACTATGTGTATGACTTGTAATTCATATTTATAATGTCAAAGATAGTGCTATTATAATTTTGAATATTGAGGATGAGAAAAAGATAGATGATGTCTATGTGAGCTTGGTGGTTGATTTGAGAGGCAGATCAGAGTGTGGACTATGCATATGAACATTTGGTCATCTTGTTTAAGTTGTGATAAAGGTATTGATGAGAGGTATAGAGTGATCAAAAATTTATTTTTGGATGTTTGTGTCTATGTGAATAAGTGAAGGGTGTTGATCTACATTATATCTCCATCAAATTGGTAGGCAATCAATGTTCAAGCGATGTTCATTTCATAGGTGTTGGGAGGGTGCTCAACATCTAGGTTAGAAGGACTTGACCAAATAGGTGGTAAAAAGGAATTGATAATCTTAGGGGAAGATAATCCTTATGAAATAGGTGTTTCACTAAATTTGGTTATAATGACTTAACCATTAGGTGGTCAGAAGGACTTAATCATCCTAGGGGTAGGTGTTCCTTGTGAAATAGGTGTTTCACTAGATTTTGGTCAAAATAACTTGAACAATATCATGGTTATGATCATCTTATAGGATAAGTATTCCATGTGTTTTTAGGATTGAGATTGGATTTTATTTCCCAAGAGGGTTTCCCACATAGTTATTATGTTGTGTGTGTGATCTTGCATTATCTTCATTGTTCATCACTATAAACATCCTGTATGCTTCATGAATGGTTGTATTGATTGCTTAAGTGTTTAAAGGGTTTGGAAATTAAATTGGATATTTTTTCACCATTGATACACCCTAATAGTTATTTTACCTCTAATAATTTTTATTAGAGTAGGTTCTTTGGTAAAGGCTTGATAGCTTGAAGGAGATCCAAGGTACAATATGGGTAACCATCAAATGCAAGTAGGTTTTTCCTCTAAGCAAGCATTGATGTTCAATGGATCCAATTATGATTTTTGTAGTGTAAGGATGAATACCTACATCATGTCCCTAGAAATTTAATATTGTCAATATATTTTTAATGGTTATTATGCACTTACTATTCCTCCATCTAGTGTTATAGATAAGAAGTTGTTTGAGAATAATTCTAAGGCAATGAATGCCATCACTAGTGGTATTTTAGAGACTAAATACACCAAGGTAATCCATTGCATATTTTCCAAATAAATGTGGAATAAATTTAATACTATTTATGAAGGAGATTCAAAGGTTAAGTTGGAAAAATCATAAACTCACATAAGATAATTTGAGAGACTTAAGATGAAGGAAGAAGATTTTGTGGTATCCTTTCTGTAGATAGTTGATAAGATTATGAACATCAACAGAGGTATTAGAGAGCATCTTGAAGAAGCTACTATAGTTCTAAAGGTATTAAGGTCTCTCTCTTAAGTTTGATTTAAAAGTATCTACTATAGAATAAAGTCATGATCTTACTCATTTTAAGATAGATGAATTGCATGACATTCTTACTGCTTATGAGATGAGACTCGATGATGATAAACCACCAAAGAAGGAAGAAATATTCAAGATAAAAATGAAGCCAAAGAAGAATTTACAAGGTAAGAATCTCAAGGAGGATGACACATCTGATATTGATGAAGATGAACTAATTGTTTTATTTACAAGGAAATTAAAAATAGGGTTAGGAAAGTATAAGGGTAAACTACCCTTAAAATGGTTTAATTATGGAGAAATAGGAAATTTTGATAACAAGTACCCTCATAAGCATAAGAAGAATTCTGATGAAGAACATGGTGATGGACAAGATCAAGACAATAAGATATTTAAGTATAATAAGAGGAAGAAGGGATTTAGAAGGTTTGACAATAAGAAAAAGTACTTCAAGGATAAAAAGAGTCTTTACATCATAGAAGATTGTAGATCATCAGATGAGAGTGAAGCCAATGACTCAAAGTATGATCATGAATATGATGATCCTATTGAAGATGAATAAATCTTCATAGATGAGGAAGGAAGTTTTTCATATCAAAAGGAGTCTACTTGGAGTGATTCAAATGATGATAAAGATGAGGTAGACTGTGAGACTGAATTGATCAATGCTCTTGAAGAACTAAAGATTGGGAAGAAGATTAACAAGAAGTGAAGTTTCAAATCAAGGACTATGAGGAAAAATTTAGTGTGTATGAAGCAATAATGAATCAAGACACCAAGGAGCATGAAGATATTATCAAGCATCTCAGTTGTCAATTAGAAATCCTGTCTACAAGCTTGAAAGCTAAAGAAGATGAATGTTCAAGGTATGTTATTAAAAATGAGTCATTAAAAGCTAAGTTAGATAAGACATCTAGTAATATGTACTCATTTATGAGATTTGAAAAGAGCTAAAGTGATCTAGACAATATTCTAAGTGGTTAAAAGCATGCAAGTGATAGAACTAGTCTTGGATACAAAGAACTAGAAAATGCAACTAAAGACAAGATGAAGACTAATGTAAATCAGACCTTGAAGGTCAATAATAAGTCAAGTGATTAATATGTTAGTAGAGTGAAGACATATTAGATCATACAATAAAATTCCATGAGGTATGGAAGTTTCAATGGTTATTGTTACATATGTAATCAATTTGGGCACAGAGCTAGAGAATGCAAGAGTTGTGTTAGAAATGAGTTTGCATGGAACTATGATGGGGGTCATCAGTCAAAAGGTGTGAATAAAGTTAAGTTATTCAACTATCTTGATGAGGGACATTTTTCTCAACATTATCCAAATAAGATAAGACAAGGTGAGTCTTCTTCAAAAGGAGTAGTTTATTTCTATTGTCAAAAGAATGGACATATTGTAATATTTTATTCTAATAAAGAAAGGTCGGATAAGCTTCTTGAAAATTTATAGTGTGATTCAACTCTAAACAAAGAGGTCACATTGCTAGATTCTTTAAGTAATGGCCTACAAGATAGAATAGGTTTAATTAGGCTCCTATAGTGCAAGAAAGAAGGCAAGTTAAATCATGGAAACCAAAAGTGGTAATTATGAGTCATGATGAGTCTACAGGTCCAAGTAATCTATTTTATATGGTGGAGAATGCTACAGAAGTTGAAGAGTGCTAAGATCTCTCATTTTTCACTCATGTTTTGAATGAAGAGACCAAGATCAAGGATAATACCAAGGTGCTAGTTGAGGCTAGTTTTGAAGTGTGTATGGATTCAAGTGAACATCTTGATGTTACTAATAAATTTTAATGCAAATAACATTAGTTATTAATACCTAGTGATGAGGTTACAAACTACAAGGAAGATTCTTCAACTAAAAAGGTATGTCATGAATCTATGTTATCTCCATGTGTTGTCAATACAATCTTAGAAGAGAAGGAGAATTTTGTAGTGGATGAGTAAGTTATTTCTCTTAAGCCTAAGAAGAAGAATAATAACTATAAGTATTAGATGACCAAGGAGGAGAAATAATATGAGGATTTATGGGAAACTCTTGGTTTCAAATTATTCTAAGGAACTATGTGAAGTAGGAGGTCTCTGTCAATGCTTCTTAAAAGACTCATTTTAGTGGAGAATCAAGTATTACCATGGTGTTCTTTAGAAGGTACTAAAAGTCAAGAGATAAGTTTTTTGAGTTGGATTTTGTGTGTCAAGATGAGATAAGTACTTTGATGAGGTTAGAATGATGTCACAAGGTGTTTTTTGCTATGTATGTAGTGTCTATAGGATCAAAATGGGTGTTTTTAGGTGGCATAATGAGATTTATGGAATGTAAAAAAGAGTTTGGTTCTCAGAAAGGTCCATATAATTCTTTGTGATGTGTTTCTAAGTGTTTTTGTGTCTTGATGATCTTGTTTGTACATTTTGGAGGGTTTTGTGTGCTGCTAGGTTTATCTTTCTTATTACAGATCAAAGCCATAGTATAGGAATTCAAGGTTCCCAAAGGTGTGAAGGATCAAATATTGGTCCAAAAGTGTGTGATGGTTGTCTCTAGGTGTATAATAAGTTTTAGAGGTGGGTGTTGACTAGAAGGAGGTTTGTTGACCTTATTTATTTTGAGATTCTAGATTTTTAGGCTATGCTAGAAAAGTGGTTTGCCTTATGACTTGAGATTTTAGGATTTTTAATAGGTTGAATGGGCCAAATTCATTGTCAAAATAAGTTCACATAGATTTGAAGGTTTGTGGTTTTCAAATTATTCATGATTTTATCAATATGGAGGCCTAATTGGCCAGTAGGTTTGTGAAGGAAGTATGTTGTAGATGAGGAGCTAGGTGATGAAAATTGGTGTGCTTAAGGGGGAATATGAGAATTTTATAGATATGAATTTTTTGGTCTTGAAAGTATTATACTAAAAGTTATGGGCTCTGTAAGTTCTAGGTAGGGCTGTAAGGAGTCTAGATAGGCCTAGTGTGAAAATTTGATGTTTTTGATCAATTTATCCAAAATAACAAGGCATGAGTGTTTCAAAGTGATTTTTTAGGTTTGTTTAGATCATGTTTCCTATTTGGTGAGTGGCATGAAGTTATATTGGTGGTCCTTGAGGTGGCTTGAGAGAGAATACTAGTAAGCTTGTGTGGTGATTCTTCATGATATGTGGAAGTCTAAAGGTGCTTAAGAGGTGCAATGGATTATATATCTTAGGGGGAGTCCCTCTGAAATGTTTCTTGGTGAGTTCCATTATACTTTATTAATTTTTTGTGTTTTTTCTTCATTGGTTGTAGTGTTTGGTTGAAGAGAGTGTTGGCATGTAGTAAGAAGAAGTTATCAAAGCAAGAAGAGGTAGGCTCAAGGTAAGGGGGAGTTTGTATCATATTCATAAGGTGGTCCTCTCCTATTTGTGGTCTTTTTAGGTCCTCAAGATCAGTTTGTACCCACTTTTTCATTATATTAAAGGGGGAGAAGGTTCTTATTATGAGAGTGTTTGATGAGAGAGAAGGAAGGTGAGCTATATGATGGTTGTTGATATCAATGACAAAGGTGGATATTGCTATAGAGTTTTTAGTGATTTGATAGAGGTGTCTAGTCGAGTAGATGAAGTTTCTTGATAGTCTAAATGTCAATGACAAAGTGTGCAGTGTGCTTATCCTAGTATGTTTGAAGTAGGTTTGGGTCATCTTCAGTTTTGAAATGAATAAGAATGGGTCTAAAGTATTGAGCACGTGTGATGGGTCTTATCAAAGGTCAAATATGATTTAAGAACTTATTTAAGTTCATGGTATTCATTCGGTTCTTCATTATGTTCATCTAGGCATAGTTAGTTCTATACCAAAAACATCTAAGTAAGAATTTTGTTGACATCACAATTACCATACATATATGAGTTAGGGGGAGTTGGTCATATGGGTGTGATCAAATTAGTCCCAAGTTACTTTGTTTCAAATTTTAGGTCATGAGGTTAAGAGTAGTTAAAGATATGAGGGTGGAAAGTTAGTCTCTTAGACAAAAATTCACTAAGTTTTTATACATAGCCAGACCGTCACTACACGGCATGCAAACATGAATGAACTAAAAAGTTTGTGCATTTATTTCAAGCATATATAAATTAAAATGAAGTCAAATAATTTAATGGAGTGTTTTATTTAGTGCCAAGAAGGTATCCTATAAATATGGAGTCTTGAAGTGATTTCTAGCTCAAGTATAGAGCTTCAAAGTTGCTCGAGTAGACTATGATGGGCTAGATACTATCAATTTTAATCATGTTAAAGTTTGATGTCATTATCTATAAGATCCAATATTGACCACTTAATTATACATATAATGATTAATATCATGTAAAAAATCAACATGTCAAAGGTTTCATGTGCAGGTGACAACTGTCATAAACTCACTAGTCTGACAGAAGATCAATGGTGAGTGGTGGTTCATACTGACAAAGTTCAATGGTGCAGGACAAGTTAAAGATTCAACAATTCATATGAGACTTCTAAGTGATAAAAATTCAAGGGATTATTATTAAAGTGATCAAAAGGCACATAAGGGTGTCAAGTGTCATAACATTGGGAGTTCTAAGCAAGATCTAATAGTGAGCACTGCAAGGCAAGGACTAGGTTGATATGCAGAGATTAATGGTGCATATTTAATAAATATTGAAAGGGTGCATGAGATGAGGTCAACATGTTCAAGGTTTAACATTTGGATAATGGAGCACTAAGATTTTAAGTTTGAGATACTTTTGAAAAATATCGATGGTGTGAGTTGAGCAAGCTAAGCAAAGAGCATGAGACATGTTCTAAGTGATTGAGGTTTAACTATGACCATTTAAATTTTAATATTTGAATTTAACAAAGAAAATACTATTGCTTGGTTTTGAGCCATAACTTTTAATCTATGTAGAATTTGATGTTGCATTAAAAAAAAATTGTAGAGGACTTCAAGGCTCATATGGAAATATTCATTTGAAGGTCTAAATGTTTGTACAATCAAATTTATTGAGCTTAAAAGTTGACTATGTGTTTGTTTATGGTTTAAAAGTAACTCTAGAAGGGTAATATAGTTTTCTTGATTATATTTTGATGTTTTTAAATGAGCTAACTATTAGAGAGTGTTGTAGACTACATGAGGACCATTTGTGTGGATTATGAAGTTTAATAAATCATATTCATTATGATCAAAGGATTATAAAGTGAATGTGTGCTCATTCATGGTGGTTATGTGCATATAATTTTGTTTAAGCAAATTGAGATTTATCATAAGGGTGATGTGATGGTTATTATCACTGAAGGAGGAATTATAGATTATGTGGCATGGGTCTATGTATTGTTAAAGTGTTCTTGTGTTCTAAGTTTTCTTTGATAAGTGTAAAAGAGATGAATGGGTCTCCAAGGACTTAAAAGGACACTTAGGCCTATTTGAAATAGGGTACTACTTAAAGGTGATCCATGTAGATGCCTTACGAGTGAAGGCATGTGTTTTGGCTAACAAGGAATCTTTTGAACATGATAATAATCATGAAGGATTTATAAAAGGTGAAATTAAATTTGTTGATTTATAGACTTGAGAGAGACATGAAAGAAGAAGTGCATGTGAGAATTATGGAGTGAAGGAACGGGTGTGTGCCCATTGGATGGGTGGTAGAGTAGAACAAGTTGATGAATATGCATATGAATTGTATGTAATATTTATAATGTTAAAGATAGTTCTCTTGTAGGTTTTAATATTGAGGATGAGTGAAGGATATATGATGTCTGTGTGAACTTGGTTGTTGATTTGAGAGGTAGATCAGAGTATGGACTATGTGTATGACCATTTGGTCATGTTATAGAGGTTATGATAGAGTTATTGTTGAGAGGTTTAGAGTGATCCAAAATGTGGTTTTAGATGTTTTTGGCTATATGAATAAGTGAAGGCCATTGATATATAACGTATCTCCATCATAATGGTTGGAAACTAATGTTTAGGAGATGTTCATTTCATAGGTATTGGGAGGATGCTCAATATCTAGGTCACAAAGACTTGACCAAATAGGTGGTCAAAAGGACTTGATCATCTTATGGAAAAGTGATCCTTGTGAAATAGGTGTTTCACTAAAGCTGGTTAGAAGGACTTGACTATCAAGTGGTTAGAAGGACTTGATCATCCTAAGGGAAGGCACTCCTTATGAAACATGTGTTTCACTAAATTTTGGTTAGAAAGACTTGACTAGTCTCATGTTTGTGATCATCTTATAAGACAAGTATTTCATTTCTTTATAGGTTTGAGGGTGGGTTTTATTCCCCAAGAGAATTTCCTACATAGTTCTTATGTTTTGTGTGTGATCTTGTATTATCGCCATTATTCATTGCTATAAACATTTTGTATTCTTCATGAATTGTTGTATTGATTTCTTAAGTGTTTAAAGGGTTTGTAAATTGAATTAGATTATTTGTCACCACTAATTCACCCCGCCCCCCCCTCAGTGATTGTAACTCTAACACATTGTCCACCATATCAGGTCCTAGGCCATGTGGTGTGGATTGCCAAAAATTTATGTCAAAATTCATGGTGTGTTAATGAAACAAGGTTGAGAAAAATTAATACCCTAGATCATCTCAAACTACAATTTATTCCTAGATATAGATGAGAGGATGTGTTTATGGATTTAATCAAAATATTGCCAAAGTCTAATGAAAAATATGTCATCATGGTTGTCATGGATAGACTCATCAACCACCATCTTTCCCATAATTTGTGAGGGTTTAACCAAATGTTTAGTTAGTTGAAGAAAACCATTCAACAATACCCATAGGTAATTTTAAGTCTTAAAGATAACTTAGAAATTGCATAAAATCAAACAAAGTAGTAATTTGACTAGCACCACACAAAAAAACATTTTGAAGTAGGAGATTAGGTTTTTATGTGATTAAAACCATATAATAAAACTACATTAAAACAAAAAAGTAATGATAAAAATATTTATCCTAGGTATTATGGGCCATAATAGGGATTGTGGAATATCAAATGTGTAGCATACAAATTGCATTTACCCCATTTAACAAAAATACATTCTATATTCCATGTTTATTACATAAATAAGGTCATTGGACAAATAGTTTTAGCCTAGATAGGGTTATCAGAGCTTAAGGATGAGAGAAGAATAATTTTTTAACTTGATTAAATCCTTCACACATACAAAAAATGTTATTATTGAGGGTTATTAGAAAGTATTTGATCAAGTAGAGTAATATGGCTATTGAGGATATGACATGGTAGGATGAAGGATTCATATAGAAGCATCGAAAGATCTTCAACTTTGAGGATAATATTGGTTTGAAGGGGTGGGTTTGATAAATCCTTAATTGATAGCATGTATTTAGCTATGGGTGATTGACTTATGGTTAACATAATATCTAAATTAGTCAGATGGTAATTTTATATCTTCATAATGGTAGTAGTGTTTCCATATAGAGTATCCATAGCCTAAGTAGGTTATATATAAGAGGTAGTTTTTAGTATTAGATCATGATATTACATATCTTATTCTTCTTATGAGGTATTTTGGGTTTCCACATTAAAGTGGATAATTCATATAGCCCCAGTATTTTTCTATTCTTACAATCATCTTATCTAGATTCAATCTCTTATGCCCTTATTATTGTGAGTTATTTTTACTATCCCATTATTTATATTTATATTGAGATCCATGTCAATGATTTTAGTTTATCTTTCTACGTAATTTCATTTCACATGAAATAGACTCATGCTTCTATTTAATCCCATTTTGAATCTTTTATTGCCCTTTATTCAAAATTAAAACTTTATATGGATTGGTATAGACTTGTGGCTTACAATCATTTGTTGAATTTATTTCTTGTTTTGGCCTAAGTACATTACTCTTTTATGGACCTTATTAAGGGTATTTTGGCATATTCCTCACATTTTTTTTTTTTTCATGTGATTTAAAACAATGATCCAAGGTTGTTGAAATGGGATTAGCTGAGTTATTTGTTTTAGGGCTGATTGACAGCTTGGGACTCATGATTTTACATTAGTGTTATAAGTTATAATATAGAGTAAGGGATATAATATTTAAAAGTATCTCTTTTAACCATCCATACCTCTCCTTAATATTTTTATGTACCATAGAACAATAAAATTATGCACCTATGTTTCATTACCATGCAATGGTAAAACTATCTATGCACATATTTACCCTCAACATTAGAGTTTCCCTCATCCTCCCTTTAACATACCCCTTTAATGAAATAATTAGTGTATGATATTTTATTTATTATTTTTGGTGTGATGTGTACATTTTTAACCTTAAATTGGATAAGGACTCTCATTTTATTTAGGTAGATAGGGTTAAGAATATATAAATGATAATGCACAAGGGTGATTATCAAATCTACAACAGGATAATTGGGTGCTAAACTCAAATATAAAAATACACTAAATTTATTAACTAAGATAATATAAAAATAGTAAGTATAACTATGTTAATTATAAAAATGACAAAGAAATAATGTACTTAAATTATTCTAATATTTATGTAGTTCTAGATCTAAAAAAAGTAAAAAGCAGACTAAAAGATGATTCTATAACAATCATTAAATCATAGATCATATGAATTTAAATCCATGAACACTAACATCATCCTGGGATAGTTGCATCAAATCTATTGTATAAACTTGATGTAAGTGTCATATATGAAATACTTATTGTAAATAGATGTAACCACTTGGATTCTTCTAGGTTTAACTTCACCTTCATTCTGATGCATTCAAATCTGGGTCATGTAATGTTGATCCTCATGAATTTATGAAACCCTAGTTCTTCATCTTCATGGTGACCTTGGGGAAAATATGTTAGTGGGCACATAGTGTTAAGCTGACCCCAAAGATCCCTCATTCAATGAGCACTTCCTACATAACAATTAATCTGAAGAGGGCCTTAGACTAATGTAGTTCTCCCTTACTTGTTGTCTTGTGTGTGAGTCATGAAATATGTGAAAAACAAGTACAATAGTGACCTGACTTATAAATTGTAAAAGTGGGATCTTAGGCTATTCCTTCAGTACTTTAGACTTGTAGATGTGTAGTCCCTATAACTAGTATGGAAATAGGAATAAATAGAGAAGATTTGTTTAATTGAATGCCCTTTGAATGCTATTTTATTTTAATGTTAGGTGAGGAATGAATGAGGGTTGATCTTTTATTTATATCAATCCATTTGGAAAAATAACTCATATTATTTTACTTAGGTTGACCATTAGGATATGTTTCATTTGAAATTTAGATGAATTTAAGGCACTAGACACTTGCATCAAAGTAGGACACCTATGTTGACATAAGTGTCTATCTTGGATGCTAGTGTCTAGGGAGAAATAAAGTAGGTATAGACTTAGAATTTACAAGGTATAAGATAAGCAAGTTTTAAGCATTCTAAAAAATATATAAGGTCTAGGTCATCAACATAAGACTAGTTGGACTAAGAGATGGGACAAGGGGTACAAGATAGAGTAGATACAAGACTTTGAAAAGAGGGAAAGGTCCATAATTGAGATGAATAACCAAGCTTTGATTTTTCCATGTGTACAATACTGAGGTGTTATATAATCCATAAAATAGTGTCTGCATTTGCCCCTCTTTTAATATAATAATGAAATTGCTAGTTTAAAGGAAAGGAATGTGTACCTAGGTGTGTATAATATACCTTACCTTTGGTTGATTCCAACTTGAGTGATTTTTTGGTGACTGACTTGAAACCAAGGGCATGTTAAAATACATTATCAATGCATATAATCTAGAACTAAAAGTATTTAAAATTATTGAAATTGAAAGAGTAAGGTTTATGAGTACACCTGTGTATTGACGTAACCTCCTTTCCTATTAGTAAATTGATTTGAAAGATGTATCATTCTAAGGATTTAAAATTAAGATTAAGAAAAATATACATAAATTTATAAATTGTATATATAAGGATATAGAGAGATATTGGGAGGCAAATACCCCCAACCTTGGAGAAAATGTGAGTTTCCACTTAGAAGTTAAGATTAGCTCAACTGTGCAACCTAATGATACTTATAACCTAATGAACATGAGTAAATAAATTCAAATAATACTATCAAATTGGTAAGGCTAGATGATATAATCAAGTCCAACCTAAAAAATTAGTAATATTGAGTTATTTAATCACCTCAACCATACCAAAATTAAACCAGCTACTGTAGTAGATTGGCTCAAAATACTCCATAAAAGTATATTATGATGGGTGATTATAGTACCATAGAGTGTTTTGAAATTTGAAACTGATTTGGATTTTTCACATTACATAGCATATGAACCTTATATATGTCTCATGCTAAAACTATGCATAACAATGGCACGAGTGTATAAAATTATACCACAACTATGAATCTAAATTATATAACCATGTGCTTTGTCCAATTTGTAAACTATGCAAGTGTGGATAACATGCTTCTAAATCATGCCTCTACTGAATCTAAAATTATGAATGTGTGGAAGTCAATGCCTATATGACATACCCCTTAAGAATTTAAAAATTGATAAAAGTAACAAATACTGAATGAGTGTGGAGAACATGATTTCAAAGCATGCCCCCACTGAATCTGAAACTTTGAATATGTGAAATTCATGCCTATATGACATGCCCCTACTAAATATGAAAACTATGAAAAATGTGGAGAACATGACTCGATGACATGACCCCATTGATATGCCCTCATTTGAGGTGAGGGAAGAATAAAACCATTAGTTACCTTACCTCAAAAGGATAAGACAATTGAATAATTTGTGAATATAGCCATGCATCATATAGGAGGAACATGTCTAGGTAACTATAGCATTCAAGCACATATAATAATGTGATTACATGAAGGCCTAGGGTGCATGATAAATATTATGGTAATGTCTAGATAGTAACAATACAATCTCAATAATAAAATTAAACACACACATAAGAGCACTCAAAATCAAGTCAAAATGCAATGGACCAAGGAGACCATAAACAAGGGGCATGTTCAAATGCTACATAATCCAAGGGACATGACTTAGTAAAATGTCCATAAAAGTAAGGATGACATATTCAAATGTTCATAAAAAAAACAATGACATGTTTAAATGTCAAATAAATAACACATAGGCATGGGGGATACAAACAAAAGAGCATATGCAAATTCTCAAATAAATAACACAATAACAAGGCAAGACACTCAAGGAATTCCATAAAGGAAAGTCTAAGAAACTAGTATAAATATATCATAGTAGCCATGGATTAATTGTGTTAGTAAAACATATCAAGTGAATAGTTTACAAATTACCTGTGAAATATATAATCATGTATAAATTTAGGTGTAATTATGTATATGATATCAAAACTTGATAATGTAGAGTTATATAGAATGATATAACCTATAAGTATCATGATCATAGAGGTGGATGTCCCTACTATCCATATGACATGAGTAAAGGAAAGTCCCAACATCCAAAATAAGAATAGATAATGTATCTATGTATACCTATATCGCACTCAAGTATAAATGTGACACACATGTGTATATAGGAGTAACTTATATGCCAGTCATTAACATAGAACTAGCACATAGATGTTAAGGAGCCAATAGAACATATTTTATGTTGAAAGTGTTTTTATATTTTTTAATGTTTTTAATTTTTTTGGTGTTTTTGGAATATGAAAAATAAAGGCCATCCTATGATCCCATCCAAATAGTGATCATAGATATCTCCCCACTTTGAACCTCATGTAATAATAAGGTGACACTATCGAGGAGCATGTATAGGTGCAATATTTGTCACTGTAGTGTTTGTGATGTTTTTCATATATAAAATATGACTCTATGGTCTTGGATAAATAGTATGAGCCATAGGATTAGGGTTTCATGGAACCCATCATTGAGTGCTCTGTGGTTTATTTAAAACAATAGTAATAGGAACATGTGTAGGTGTTCTATATATCTAAACATGGTGTGTAGTAGATGAGGATTCTATGGAATCCATTGTATGTCTTTGATGTAATGGTGTCTCAAGTAATTTCCATATATTAATTTCTTTGTTACTTACCCTTTTATAGTAAATTTTTCTTATTAGGCTTGGTAATTAACTACCTGGGTATAAGTTTCTCTTGTTCAAGAGGATGTTCATATGGGATTCTAGAAAACTATAATTCTTTGAATAGTGGATATATTTAACATAAATATGCAATATAGAAGGTTATAATAAAAGTCTATGAATCTAATGTCTTCCCAATAACATATCAAATATTCCCGTGGAAGTTATAACTAAAAAGGTAGTAACCGTATATGTGGTAATTACTTGTAAAGGTAGGTCAATCTCGCAAAGAACCTTTTGGGAGGTCCCATCAAATGCTCTAACTTATCTAGTGGAAGGATGAAAATCATGATGAGTATAACCAAAGTGTGTAATTAATGTTATGGTGAACACATTCTTGCTTGCATAATTATAAATCATAAAATTGCATATAGGTTATTTATCAAGATATGCTTGAATGAATAAAGAATGAAGATCAGAGTCATTATCCTTGATCTCACTATCATTGAAAGAAATATAAGGTCTCTAATATATAATTGGTATATGTCATGTACAAATACCATTAATCCCATATAATGGGTGCCCATAATGTGATGAGGAGGATGTGCATTATATACCATTTACACTTTTGGTTCCTTCTTAGAATGGTCTTGCAAATGATTTTTAAATATTTTTTATTTGTGGTGAGCACTAGGTTATGAACCTGATTATTTTGGAGGATCATCAAATTTAATCTTTTGGTCATCAATAAGGTCTTATATATTATGCTTTAAGGTAAAACATGTGTTTGTAGAATGTCTTGGTCCTTGGTGATAATCATAATAAGAATTCACATCATATCCTTTGGGTACATGTATATTTATATCAATCTCTATAGGATGAGGGAGAGATATAATTTGACACTCTACTAATCATGGGAGTTGTGAGGTATGAGACTTAGATAAGTGTGTAAATTATCTCTTTTGTGCATTAGATAGGATAATCCAATTAAGATGTTGTAAAACTATATCAACCATTATGTTTGTTTCCTATTTAGGTTCATGGGGTTTTACCTTATAATTTGGTTTGATTGTAAATTTGGTGCTAGATAGAGATGTAAATGGTGTGTTTGCTACATACTTGGTCTTATTTAATGAAATAAGCTTCATTTCACGGTCCCATACAACATGGCATAGGTCATAAAAGGATGTGAACTTATTGAAAACAATGGACTCATGTAAATGAGAAAGCTAACTTGATTTTTATATGTCTTGAAACTCCTCATATACCATAGGATTGGTAATTTTAGCTAACATTATCTTATACCTCAAGATATATTCATTGATAGTGTTCATTTTTTCCCTATTTTATTTTGGTAATTTGAGCATAGGAACCATTTTTGTAAATATTAATGGAAATGGGTGATAAAAACTAATCTACAAGAGGTTTGAATTATTTTACAAATTGGATAGGTAAGTCATAGAACAAACTCAAAGTATGGTCCTTAAGCCTTTTTGGGAATAATTTGGTCAAAATTTTATTATTGGAGGCATAGTCAAGGCATGTTGTATAAAATGTTAAAAGATGCTATTTAGAATCACCCTTACCATCATAAAATGTGAATTTAGGTATTAAAAAACATGGAAAATGGTACAAAGATATCTTAATTATAATATGGTTATGTAACACATATTCGGAATTAATAACATGAGGAGAATTTAAAGCATTTTTTCAATGTTTGTAACCTTATCCTCTAAGGTTTATATAACCTGAAGGAGTGTTTGAACTATGGACCCATTAGGATTTAGATTATCAAGTTCAATAGTCACCAAACGGAATGTTACATGGTTTGATTAATAATAGGCATTGAAATCAGTAGTTGAGTTGAAACTATTTGTAATTCTAGGGTATATGTAGAAATAGTAGTTTTATGTAACAAAGGTTATAAGGCATAATTTATGCCCCCACTAGATTTAGGTAGATTAATTGGTATGGAATTATTTGTAGTAACTTCTAAAGACTCACCATGACTAGGTGAAGGATCCTTAATTTTACCATGTTTACTTATTTAATCTCTTGTAACATACAAAAATTCATTCATTAAGCTTTTTTTATTTTTGAGGTGAGTAATTAATGATTCTTTATATTCCATTTAGAATTAGGTTTTTAGATTAAAATTTTCTATTACTTCATAAATGATAAATTTAAATTTTTTAACAAATTAAAAAAATCAATTAACAAAAACCCTAACTGACCTAGGGTTTGATGTTTAACGATTGCGTTTACCAAATGGTTAACCCTAAATTATAGAAGGAATATCCTTTTAATTGGTTAGATAGGGTTAATAATATATAAATTATAATACATAAGGGTGAGTTTAAGATCTCTAACAAGCCAATTGGGTGCTAAACTCAGATATAAACATACACTAAATTTCTTAACTGAGATAAGTTAAAAATAGTAAGTACAAATATGTTAAGTGTATAAATGATTAAAAAGTAATGTACTTAGATTATTTTATTTCTAATTTAGTTCTAGATATGGAGCAAGTAGAAAACAAACTAGAAGATGATTCTAGAATAATTTTTAGATTCTAGATCAGATGCTTATAAAGCTATAGACACTAATGTCAATCTGGGACGGTTGTGTTGACACTATTATATTAACTATATATAAGTGTCATGTTCAGAATACTTACTAGAAAAGGATGAAACCCCCTGTATGCTTTTAGGTTTGACTTCATCTTCAATCTAGGTCATGGATTATCACTCATGAATTTTCAAAACCCTAATTGTTCATCTTCATGGTCACCTTGGGAAAAAATGGGTTAATGGGCACATAGTGGCGAGATAACCCCAAAGACTCCTCTATAAATGCATGCTTCCTACAAATATAATCCTATAAAGAGGGCCTCAAACTAATTTAGTTATCCCCTATGTGTTGTCTTATGTGTGAATAATGAAATATGTGCAAAACAAGTACAAGATTGACCTAGCTTATAACTTGGACAATCAGGATCTTAGGTTACTTCTTCATTAATTCAAACTTGTAGATGTGTAGTCCCTATGATTGGTATGGAAATGGGAATAAATAAGAAAGCTTTATTCTATTTAATGTTATTTGAATGCTCTTTTCTTTGAATTATAGGCAAGGAATGAATGAGGGTTGATCTTATATTTGTATCAATCCTTTTGGAGAAATAATTCACATTAAAAAACATAGGCTAACCATTATGATACATTTAATTTACAATTTAGATGAATTTAGGGCATTGGATACTTTTTTTAGATCAAGACACCTGCATCAACCTAGGTGTCTGTCTAGGATGCTAGTGTCTATGGAGCAAGAAAGTAGGTATAGACTTAGAATTTGTAGAGGTAGAATATAAATTGGTTTTAAGAATTGTGTCAAGATAGAAGGTTTGGGTCATCAACATAAGAATAGTCATACTATGAGATAGGCCAAGGTGTATAATAAGAGCAAATGCAAAACTTCATAAAGTGAGAAAGGTCCAAAACTGAGAGGAATAGCCAAGGTCTGAGTTTTCCAAGTGTACAAGATTGAAGTGCTATATAATCCATAAAATAATGTATATAGTACAAGTGCTCCTAAATGTATATAGTACAAGTGCTCCTAAATGTAAATAGGATAGATTTTAAAATAGATTTGTTTCCTAGTACCCCTTTCTTCTTATAATGAGCAAATCCCTAATCTTAGCTTATTTTTCCTTATTTTGGTATTCTCCATGACTCATGTTTTGAGTACTCATCTTAGGGGTGCATAGGGTAGTCATCTAATGATATAAAATGATGGGATGGGAGCCATTCCTTAATTTTAAAAATAATGGGATGGGGCCCCTCCTTGATTTGGCCTTATGGGTGAACTTAGAATATAATAGATAACTTGGAGCTTGGTACTACGCTTCAAAAACAAATGCAACATCTTATTGATTACTCATTTATAAACATTGAAAAAATATATATATTATTTGGAAATGTTTTTTAAATTTTTGTATACTTGTTAAGGCAAGTTCAAAGTGTTTAAAAACACTTGGAGTCCACTTCACTCTTTAAATTTGTGGAGTAAATTAATAACACCAAAATCACCCATAACAATTTCATTTATATTTTGAAATTTTATACGATCCCATATAATTTAATAGTTTTAATTTTGGACTTACATAACTCTAGATATGATCTTTTCAAAGTTTAGTTTGTGAATCTTGCCTTATTCCCTTGTAAATTTTACCTTTTTCTTGAAATTAATTTTTGAACCTAAGGATAATAATGCCAAGCCAAATTTTATATTTATTTTTAAAATATCTATAATTAATATGATTTGTTTTTTGTTTTTTTAGATATTTTTCATGAAAAAAGTTCACTTATCCTTTAATAAAAGGTAATTTGTTGCATTGTCTTATTTTATCACAATAATTTGGTTCCACAATTGAGTTCCTTCCTAACCAAGATGACATGACCTATAAAATCATTTTGGTTGACTTGGTTTGAACTGAATCAATAAGTTTTGTATTAGTGGAAAACATGGTGGCATCCACTAGGTGGAAGTAGTGGAAGCTGAAGTCTTGCAGTCTTGTGCAAAGGATTTCATGCCCATGAAGGGTTGTAAGTATGTTGGTGCCCAAAATGGGGTTTCTAATTTTTAAATACTAATAGGATGAATTTTTTTGAGGTGGTTTGTAAATGGCCAACCCACCTAAGTCTATTATGTATGATTTAAATGGAATCATTAGGTGATAAAGTGAAGTCACAACATCACATAGGTAGTGACTGAGTTTTTTTTATAGTTATTGTGGATATAGAATTTTTGATATGGAATTGGATAGTGATACTCATAAATAAATTTATTAAAAGTGGTTTCATGTAATAGAGATGAGCCCAAACACCTAATTTCATTTCATAAAACATTTAAATGGATGAAGGTTGTATATTTCAAACCAATGATGGCGATGATGGTTTATTCTCATCATAGTGGCCATGAAATTATTTAGGACCTTAGTGTCATTAGTTACCTACATAAACATTATGGAGAATAAAAGTGAAATGGAAATGAAAATGGTTTCTCATGAGAAATTAATATATCCTTGAGTACTTTGAATGGATAAGCTATGGGTTTAGTCTTACATAATGTGTTGTTGCTTGCACAACAAGCCCAATTCATCTAGAATCATGGTACCATGTTTTTTAATTTTTACTTCACTCTTGATTTTAATCACATGATAGTTGGTATTATCTCTCTCAATTTGATTTGGTGGGCCATCTAAATTAACATGTCAAACTGGGTCCTAAAACCACCATTATTGTAAAAATATTACCATGCAAAAAAACTTCATATTTAACAATTAGTGTCAAAGTGGAGTCTTGAAAACTTAAATTTCCTTTGAAATTTTTTATTGCTCAACTCTCTCAAGCCACTCTCTAGGTTCATCTTATTTAATGTATCAAATCAGACCCTGAAACCTACTCCATTATGATGATGAATCTCATGAAGTAAATTTCATATAAAATACTTGGCATAAAATTGAGTTTTTGATGAATTTATTGCTCTTAGAAGAATATTGTAAAATATTATCCAAAACCCTAGTTATGTTTGATTTAGGATTTTTTAAAATTATTTTTATCTATACTTAATTAGGCTTCTAAGCCCTGATTAGGACTTCATGGTTTAATTTGGCATCTCTTAGTGTTTATTAGACTCTCTATTTGATTTGAACTTAGCTGATTTTGGTGAGGTCCCATAGACCTAATTTCTATGTCTAAATAGATATGTGCTTGAGTCATTTGAGAAAATATGAATAGGTCTTAGATAAGTCATTTATGTGAGTTGTATAGTTATAGTCAGGTTTGGAAACCTGACTAGGTCATGCTTCATGAAAAATTATGTCTATAGTGATAAGTGAGACTTAAATCCCAATTAGGTCTTTATGTCTTTGGGTTAGGTCACACAGTGTTAGTCAAGGTTAAAAGTTAGTCTTATTTTGATATTTTAATCCCTGCCTAGTTATAGTTGGCCCACAGACTTGACTGAGTTTGTAGAACATCTATTGAATCCTTGATTTATTATGTGGGCATTGATACTTGAACAAAACATGAAAAAAATCCATTGGAAACAATGTAAATCAAGGTTCTCAGACTCAATTAGTTTTGTTTACCCCCTTAATATTTGATTTAGTGTTAATCAAGTTTTATAAACCTGCATACAACTAAAATCTTGTCTAAGCTCAAACTCAATGTTATTCAACATTCAAAATGTTGATTAGGTATAGAAGCCACCCAATCTTAAACTCAATGTTATTTAAGATTTAAAAGTCCATTAGATAGGAAATTTTTAAAATTTTAAAAACTACGTGACTATTTCCCTCCCAAGTTTGATTAGGTCTGGGAGGCCATTTTTCAGCCCATGGTGGTTTTTGATCACAACTTGTCTCTTATGACTCTATTTTTTATCCATTTATGGCACCAAAATTCTAATTCTAGGATTAACATCATATTACATTCAATTTTTTAAAATTTGTGCCAATTAAAATATGTTCATGTTCTCCTTTTGTGTTTTGCTAAAGTGTTTTTAATTAAAAATCTAACTATATTTTATTTTTGTAGCTACTAGAGAATGTGACATGGCATTTTTAAGGGAAAAGAAGAGTTTGTGATTGCAATAGTGGCCCTCAACTAAATTTTAGAGGGGAAATGCCCTCCTTTTTGATATTTTAATTAGTATATATGCCCACATTAGAGGATTTTTCAAGTGCTAACTATTTATGCAAATTTGGATGCATATTAAACCAATCCACTTTTTTTCATGCATTTTATTTCTTGTGTAGTGAAATATCTCCCTATATTTGATCATCCTACCATGATTCTGGTGAAATTTATATTCAAATGATTGTAATCACTCAATTTTTGTAATCAAGATGGATATTTCAATTAATATAAGATTGTGGAGTTGTTTATTTACAATTTGTGTATGTAAATAGTCATTATGAATCTTCCTCTTCATGACATTTATTCATCAAACTCTTGAATCAAATTTTTTGGTGGTTGTGCACACACTAGTTAGGTGGAAGGCCAATTTCATAGGCACATTCAATTACAAGACCAAATTTGTCTTCATTTCAACTTTTTTTTTTCTTTTCCCTCTTTCCTTATCTTTTGTCATTTTTATCAATTAGTTAGCTAGGGTTAGCATATATTTGATGACAATCTATTATTGCATGTTTTATCTTGATTATTTAATCTCATTTCATTACTATTATATTAACACTGTTAAATATTTATATGTAATGGAATTAATAAAAAATCACCCATATTCTTATTTTTAAAACTCAAAACATTGATTCATTTGAAAAAATTATATAAGTGTTTATTTTCTTTACTACATGTCCAAAGCCTTAACCACAAAATGACCAAAAAAAAAAAACACTACCTATATCTAATTTTGTTGGGAATAGAACAAGGCTAAAAAAAGAATAGAGTGTAACTAGTTGACACATGTGTGACTTGTATTATTTTTGTCTTTTGTATCTCTTCTTGTATGTATTCATCTCTTGAAAGAATAACACTGTCTTTAGAATGTGAAGATTCTTTCCTTTGGATGTAGTGAAAGGGTGGAATATGAAGTGACAACACTTCGTAAAAACTATTATATATAAAAATAGATTGTATTATTAAATGGTTTTGATTTGATAGAGATTAATATATAGTTCTAAAATAGTTTTCCATAAATGTATTTTATGATTGTTCTATGCATAGTGAATGCTCTATTTTCGAAATATATTAGTAATGTAGATTATATCAAATATTATGTAACTAATGAGTCTAAATTTTATGTGTGTTTATATATGTTTAGTTAATAAATTTATAACTTCAATCTAAATTTTAGCCTACTCTATTTGTCATTTATTGCACAACTATCCCTATATTAGCATATTCTGATGGGTTATCCAAGAACCTTTACTAATAATGGTGTGGTGAGCATGGAACTATTTTTTGAAATATGTTGAGATGGATATCAAGGCAAAGATATTTGGAGAGATGGATAGATGAAATAATAAAAAACTTTGTAGAAGAAGCAAAAATAATCAGGAAGACTATGTAATAATTTATTCAAGAGCATATATAAAAAGAAATTTATGAAATATTTTGGTGTAAATTACTTGGATATTAACTAAAAGATATAATTTATATTTTAGATGGAATAAAGATTAGACAACCTACAAAATTTAGATACTAACTAGACCCATGTAGTATATCATTGGACCAAGACTATCATGGATGGTTATATCAAATAATTTGTTGTCCAAGTATACTTGGACTTTGAATATGCACAAGAATTTTTTGTGAGAGGAATATGAGTAAAGTTTTTTTAGTGACTACCTACTTTGATCAAAATTTTGGTTGTTGAAAAGGTCCTAGTACCTACCCCCACAAATAAAGACTAGTCACTTCAGTCATTATGGGGGGTGTGTGTGATGTAGGAGTGAATGATGTAGAGTTGAGTGGTGGAACTTAAACTTGAACCTAAAATATAGAGGACATAGAGAAGTAGAGTGAGAAGAAAATTCTAGGATTGGAAAGAGAATTATGAAAATAAATAATGTGAAATAAACTTGATAATAAAAATTTAGCTATAAATAAGAGTAAGAGTAAAATTTAGGATGTATAAGAGAGTGGAGCCTAGAGAGAGGCTACATAAATTACATAAATTAGAGAATTTGGAGAGTATGTAGAACAAGGAATGGAAGGGCCTCAGAAATAATAAGACATAAATTGAGATAGAGAATATATGGAATAGAAAGAGGAAAGTATATTATTAGTAGAGTATTTAAAAGATAGGGGTAGATCATAGTTACATATAAGGATATTATTTAGACCAAGGAAGGAATATTATCTATAGGAAGTTATGAAAAATCACATAATAATAAAAGGTTTATGGTCATAGACAAGATAAGTTGAAGACATAGATCATTCATTTTATAATTATGCATCTCCCAATCCCAATTTATCATTAGAGAAGAGAAAATAAAGTGTAGAGGATAGGAGGGGTAGAAATTAGTTTAAATCATTTATAGATAAATTTGGTAAACTTAGAGTAAAAACTAAGAAATTGATAGATAAGAAGAGGTTAGAAGAGGTAAGATTCTATTTCAAAACTAGTTTTAAGACACCTATAAGGTCTAGTGCACATAATCCCATATTAGTAGTTACAAGTGTGTCAAACATGGCATTAAACACATGAATGTGCATTGGTTTAACTCCATATGATGGGTTTTATAACCCTGAATAGTATCTTATAACCTATGATATGAAATGGTAGGTTAAGGGAATAACCTTTGAAGATGTGAAGAAATACAAACTCATAGGAGCCTTAATAGGTTGATCTCTAGAGTTATTTTATAACAGAGATGTTAATTCCTAAGTCTACAATGAGTCAAGGACTAGTTAATAAAAAAATTAAAGATGAATAAGTGTTCAATTCATACCATTTATAATATTAATGAGATTCAATAGTGAAGAATATAATCTATATGGGAATACAATCATAGATTTTAGACATAATGAATAAGATCAATTTCATCATGGAAGATAAAGATAAGGATACTTAGTTTATAGAAGGGATATGATCAAGGATTGGATTTTACATTGTGTATTCATAGTTTCTAACTAAGGCTAATGATTGAGTAGCTTCACTCTTGTTAAAATAGATTGAAGATTATGGTGATGCTCCATTATGAAGTTCTAAAATTGAGATAAAAATAGATGTTTTTTTAGGAAGATGGATGAGCTTCATGAGAGCAATAAGTCTAAGTTAGGCTTATGGTTTATGGAATATGGTAATGAAGGACATAATAGGAATTATTTTCCTAAAATAAGAACTAAATTCTATGATATATGTAAAGTAGTAGTTCATGCAACATTAAAGTGTCATTTACTATAGCAGTACATTAAAAAACCACATAGATTATACTATAATTTTTATAAGCTAAATAATAATGAGGATAAGATTTGTCACACTCCATAGGAAATAAAATAAGATATTAATAATAATGTATTAGTCATAGCATAATAGATACCTACTAAAAAGTAGGATATTCTAGGCCTAGAGGTGGAATGGCTAGTTTGACACAAGATGGTCCTAGGTGGATGTGTTTATCACTACAACATCAACCCCAAGGTCTATCTATATGGGAATATTCATTTCCATAATATTAATATCAATATTCATGGAACATTGTATTTCTGTAGCATCAAAAATCAAATTGGGCTACATCATCACTTCAATGGTAGTATGGAAGATGTGATGCATAATAAAAATAGTTATGGGGATTTGAGGGGAAAAAATAAAAAGGTTAGTGTTTCCAAAAAAATAGAGGAAAATACAGGGGAGGATATAATGGGCATCACTATAGAGGTTGAAATAATGATAACTAGAAAGCTCATCAATCGGTTCACTATTATTTGTGTGGTGAATATAACCACTTCACATGAAACTATCCAACTAATATTTATATACAAATGTATTAAATATTTCATAGAGTTGCAGGACAACATCATACTGAATATTATCTAGTTTTATAAAATTAGATAAAAGAGAAACCTATGTGAAATGTAAATATGATAATTTTTGACCCTAGGGAGAATATATTTATACAAGCAGTCACAAGGAAAAAACATAGAGAGCAAAGATTTACACATTTAGAAATTCCACTAGATCAAATAATTAGGAAAGTTAAATAGGATAAGTATCCTAATCTTGTAAAAGGCTTGATGTATCAAAAAACATGATTACTATATAACATATAAAAATAGAATATATCAGAAGGTGATGCTATAACTTTTGATGCTCAAATGTATGGGTATATTATTCACATAATGTGATAGGAAGGAGTCATGACTACATTTAAAAATATGTTTAAACTCTTAAGAACTCTAATAAATGAAGATATTTCATAGAATATTAAAAATCTTATGCATAATATTCTTGATTTTGCACAATGAGGACAACAACATACCAACAAGATCATATGGTATGTATAAAATAAAAAGCCTTGGGATGTTGACTCTCAAATAGATATTGAACTCATAGGATATTAGGTACCTAATTTTGTATTTAACTTTGGAAGAACAATAAATATGATACTAAGACCTACATGGGAGGTTATTGGTCATCCAATATTGATCTATAGTCTGGTTATTCTTAGTATCATAGATTATGGGAGAGTAGATACAACTGTATGGCTTAAAGATGTAGAAATTAAGGTTACTAACTTAAGATTAAAAAACTATTTATAGGTAATTGACATGAAGATAGATGAAACCCATTATCCTACTTTTATTAGTAATAAATGGGCTTATGATGGTCAAATGATATCAATATAGTGCAAAATCAACTGGAGGCACACTAAAGAGATAAGATAATTGTGATACCTTAAAAAAAGTCTAACCATAAGCCATATATTATCCTTAGAGAACCAAAGTCACCTTAAGTTTATGAGTATAACATTTGGTTTAAGGTAAGTGCAAATAAAAAATAAAATACTCTATGGTCAAGTGAGTAATATCTATTCAAACCTCAACCACCACATCAAATATAGTCGTAACTAATTGAACAATTTGTGTACATACTGGTTATAACAAATTCACTAGCACATCAATTTTAGATTGAATAATGCAGGTTACCCTCTATGTAATATCCAACTAGGTTTGAGGTAGATTTATTGTATAATATAGGTGTGACAACTATGGATTACAAAAATCCTACTATGTAAGGAACCTTACCTTGGGAAATATCATCCTTGGTAAGTGCTGATTCATATACACATATGTTAAATTGGGTCAAGGGAGATCATGAGGTTTGACCTTTGTGAATGATTTTCACCACTAAATGCCAACTACAACAATACTTCATAACTAAACATCTCAATTAATTCATTTTCTAATTAGACCATCATGTACCTAATATGGACCAGAAAGCAAGTGCACTCAATTATGCATTGAAGGTAACTACTATGACTTGGTGGGAAGTTCATAGGAAAACTTAGTTATCATGGTATGAGGCATGTAAATTTATATGATCACAATTTTAGATACCAATCTTTATTATAATATACTAGCCATTATTTTAAGAAGGATAATGTCTAAAGTTACATGTGTGTGTGTGTGTGTGTGTGTGTGTGTGTGTGTGTAGGTACATAGACATATGGTCTGTGTAGGGTGTTGAACCTAATTATTGTGTGCATGTTTTTAGATACACATTAGAACTACTTATAAATTATTAGTATATTCATTAGGACTGAAATTTATAAAATAATCATTGGGTGTATTTTCAAAAATAATTTATCCAAACATTAATTTTTTAAGATGAAAATATTTTAGTACATACTACTTTATAAAAATTGAAAATGTTTCTATGTCATGGGTGAGCATAATATATGAGTATTGTGATAGAATCATCATCACAACAGGAAATAAATTGTGATTCAAATATAGATATACATAATTATAAGGTCAATATAAATAAGTAACATTTTATTATATAACCTTGTAATATGATTATAGATGATTTGACGGGATCTAGTAATAGTTTTTCTCTCAATTTTTTTGCTTTTCTTACTTTTTTAATTTTTGAAAAGAAAGAAACTAGAAATGAAAGGTGTGAAAGAATACCTATTAAAGTGCACTCATTGAATATAGATTATTATACATAACTATTATTTAGCTAGGGAATAATACCTACAAATAATAAAACACTACCAAAAAAACTTGTTTGTTAGACAAGTAGTTAGGTGGATTGCCTAGCATGAGCTAGATCATAGAATTGAAAGCTTTCTAGGAGGTTGTCAATCCAACTTATTCAAAACACTTAATTTGGAATGATAAAACAAGTAGATTTTTCATAAAAATAGAAAATAACTAAATTTGATACAACAAAGTTAAATGCTTTGCAAAATATAACTAAATGAATGCAATAGTTTAATTAATACTAATGCTGAAAATTGGTAAAGGTTATGGTTTTAGTTTGGTAAAGTGGTGAGAGTCAAAAGGATTGTTTTTTTGGTTTGGGTATATGGTTAATTCTATAAGTATACAAATGGATGAATAGATAAATGAGGTAAATAAGTAAATTTGGAAAAGGAAAAAGAAAGGTAAAGATGGAAAAGAGGGAAAAGAGGTAACTAAGGCAAAGAGGTGAATGGGATAAAGGGGATAAATGAAATGGAAATAGATAAAGGGATTAAATGGGATAAATAGGAATATTTTAAAGGATCAAAAGTATGGAGGTTAAGAAAATATAAGTCCAAAGGGAAATAAATAAAGAACTAAAATTACAAAACAAAGTAAATTACCTCAATGTTGTTTAAGTGGCTTGAAGATGTTGATGAAGCTTGAAGATGACCTCCTCCAAAAAAACCTATAGCAATATGCTAAGAAAAAAATAATAACTTACCACTTAACCTTGGGTGAAAGAGAGGGGAGTATTTATAGCATTTTTATGTGAAGAAACATGCCAAAATAAAGGAATAGTGAAGCAATTTGAATTTCTCCAAGTGATCTCATGATTTAGTCAAGGTGAGGTGGGTGAAGATTCCCATGTGGGTTGGTGAGTCTCCAAGTTTGAATGGAAATCATGCACATGAGTTTTAATGAGGCTTAAATACTTCTCCCCATCCTTTCTTTCTTTCACACAAGCACTTAAATGGGTGGCACACTAATTGTGGCACCATTTTCCATGTGGGGGATGAAAATTCCAAGGTGAGGTTGGTGTGGATTCCCATGTGGGTTGAAAATTCCCCATTTGGGTTGGTGAGCCTTCATTTGGGATAAAAGGTCAAAAAATGGGTGCCCTTTGTCTTTCCTAATGTCTTAAAGAGGTAGTTATCTCATTTTGAAGTCTAATTTCATGTGGGAAGACAAAATATATGTTGGATGATGACCCCTTAAGGGGAAATTTTCCATATTTCAAGGGGGACCTTGTGATGCTTGAATGAGGTCATCAAGCACTTTGGGAAGGGTCCCAGGTGGGGTATGATGTCCCACATAAAACCACATAACTTCTAAGCCATGCCACTTGGCATATCACATGGCATATCACTTTCCATGTCATCATGCCATGTCATTATGAATAGTGATAGTGGGTCTCATAGTGAATAGTAATTTCAAATAGTGATTTTGAATGATATTTGTGACTAGGATAATAGTGATTTAGTTGGGTTAAGGGGGGTTTTGGGAAGAATTAATAAGCTTTAGGGGATCTCAAGGTATATAGTCATTGAAAACTGTAAATGTGCAATTTTTTTGGTGTCTACATTTTGGCCCTTTTTGTTATGTAACTTTGTATTAAAAAGCTACAAAATAAAAAAAATTCTTGGTTGAGGGTCAAGATTCCCCAAGTATGGGAGGAGGTGTTCCCCTCAAATTTATATTCTATGAAGAAAGGTCAAATCTAGTGTAGGTTTAATAAGTATTTGATGGGGAGGCACTAGGTGGTACCACAAGGTAGTTGGGTACGTGAAATGCCCATGGGTTCATAAAATATGATTAAGTGTAATAGTCAAGATTACGTAGAGACTAAAGGTAAAAATTTTGATAACAAAAAGGTTGGGTTATAATATAAATGACAAGGTAACTAATCCCCAACATTGGTCATAGCTAATGAGGTTAGTCTTATCAAGGTTCCTAGATAGGGTTGGTGTTGACTCAAGTATCTAGGGTAGTAGGTACTCCTGAGAAAACACAAATGGTCTAGTTTTGCATGAGGTGGTGCAAACATTCAAAATTTCAACATAGTAATTTTGGTCATTATAGTAAAAAAAATTTGTAAAAAGTACCAATGTTCTGGGTCAAAAGTAATTGACGGCAAGATAGATGTGGTGAAAGCATGGGTGGATTGGATATGGGTTGAAATGGGATGGCTGAGCTAACTCCAAATGCATGGGGAAAGTGGATGCTACCTACATAATTTTATGGAAAAGAATCTAAAAAATAATGTCATGCTAAATGTATTTTATTTGAGGTGAAGGGTGTTTGTTAACTTGGTTGTCCCAATTGGATATCACATAGGTAGGTCTAAGTGAAGGACATTGGAGAAAGGGAAGAACCAAAGGGTGGAAAAGATGGCTATCAAATATTTTTTGATGGGTGTGGTAGAAATTATAGATGAGGTGAGCTAGGATATAATTAGATGATTACATCAACTATATAAAAAGAATCTATAGCCATGGATAAGTAGGTTGAAGCATGAAGTTTCAACCACCATCATAAAGAAAAGAAAAGTTAGAAATATTCAATACTAGGATTTAGAAAATCTAGAACTACTCATATTGCTATGGTGATTTGATGGGTTCTTTCATCACCATCCAAATAACCTGACATTGTGCACATTCCACAACAATGTCATTAACAGGCTATGAAAGGTTATTATTCAATGGTTTGGAGAAGTAAAGTAGCAAAGTGGGTAAATGAGAATTGGCAAAGATTCAAACCCTTGACCCTTGAGTCAGTGGGGCCCCAAAATAAGTAATCATTGAGTTTTTGAGGGAATTCAAAGAAATATATTGTGGGGTTTTGGACTATAGAGTGAGGTGAATAATAATAACATTAATTAATTAAGGGAGTAGGTTTTGGATTATGATTAAAGAGCATGGCAATTGCAAGGTGTAATAAGATGTAGGTTGAAAGGGAGAATTAAGGGAAATTATTCGTTAGAAGGTTAGGGCATGTGAGAGGGTGTAGCTATCATCCCCATGTGGGTATCCCAAATCTTCCATTTGAAGGTGGTTTTAGTTTTGATTCTAACATCTTCAAAGGTCAGAGTAAAAGTGGTTTAAAAATAGGCAAGACTAGAAGAGGAGGAGAAGGAATTTTCATCCCAATGGTTGAAGGATGCTTAGGTATGTTAGTTGGTTGTATGAGCCCATGGTCCTAGATAATTATGTTATAGAGCTATATGATTGGTATATATCTTGTAGTAAACCCAAATTGATCAAAATACCTTGGAGTCCATAACATGCTCAAAATGGGTAGAGGGTTGAAAAGGAAAAAGGTGATAGGGAGGGTGAAGGGAGTAGTTGGAGAGGGATAAAAAAAGAGAGTATGAGTGTAATATATAGAGGAATTAAAGGAAGAAATGGATGATCCTAAAGTAAAGAATCTAACTATATTTCATGCATTAAGTCAAGGGCATGGAGGATACAAGGAAGTAGACAAGGAGATGTATGTAAAAATAGTATAACGAGTGACTACACTCTAAAGAGATGGAGGTAATATTGGATAACATAACAGAGATACAACAAGAGATGAGGTAAAGGTGGACTAAGAGATGGATGAAGAGAAAACAATGAGGTCACAAATAAATATGAAGGTGTAATAAGCTAGGCATGGTCATATAGGTCAGGAAGAACAAGGAAGGGCATCAAGGGAGATGAAAAAAATGAAATGAAATAGAGAAAAGAGAAGAAAAATAAAAGGTCAAATATTGGGGGTGAAATATGCACTAAAGAATGACACATTGGATAATTGAAAAGGATGGGGAGAGAAGTGTAACAATAATGAAGGGTAAGGGGAGAATGAGGGATATGGGTGGCCATGAAAGGTTTGAAAACAAGTCTAAAAAAGACAAAAGAGAAAATATTTGGTGATGAAAATGAAAAATAAGGAAATAAATGGAAGAAAAGGAAACATAAGGAAAAAAGGAGTGAAATGAGAACACAAATAGGATAATGGGAGAGGGAAGAAGCAAGTGGTATCTTGACCAAGTACACATGGGTGACGATATGCAAGGAGAGGAATAATGAAGCAAAGCAGATGGTGGTTTTAGAGATGAGAATGGGAAAGGGGTGAGGAAAAAGGGGAAGAAAAGGATGGGTGGACAAGAAGGTGAAGAGAGAATGTAGGTGTTAATTAGCTTATTATAAGAGATTGACAAGTTGAAGGGGTGATTAAAAGAGATTGATAAGATAAAAAAATTGTGAGGTGGTGAGGAAATAAGGGGATGCAATGAGAGGGAGTGAGATGATACTAAAGGATGAATATTAGAGATGATAGGAACAAAAAGGAAGAATTGAATTAGGGATACAAAGCATATATACTCACACAGATGCAAAAGATAAGTGAAGATCAAGATGGAAAGAGGAAAAGGGGAATGTAAAAAGGGTCATAGGTAAAAATAGATAAGAAGAAAATGGAAATTATGAAAGGCTTCTTAAAGGATAAATACCTAGGGAGAAAATAGTTGTGGAGGAAAAAGTGGAAGATAAAAAGGATATAAGGATGGAAAATGGGTATGGTGGGAAGAGTGGTAGATTGACAAAGAGTGGTGGTACACATAAATAAAAAGTGTAGCAATAGAAGAAATAGAAAGCTTACAAGATGCATAGTATGATGTGGAATGGGTGAGGAAAAAAGAGTGATAAATGGGGTATGATAAATAGCCAAGGGTGAGGGGAGATGATGAAGATGGAGAAATAAGTTGAAGGGGATAAAGGGAAAGTTTGGTAATAAGGTGAAAGAGAGGGAAAAAATGTAAAAGGTGGGTGGGGAAGTGGGACGTGAAGCATGAATAAGAAAATATGATGGGGAGGCCAATCAAGTAGAGTAGGAGGTGCCTTTATGGGAGGGAAGGTGGGCCAATGGGGAATGTTGTCAACCCTTGTGTTAAAAGAGATTGACAAGCTAGAAAAGTGATTAAAAGAGATTAACAAGATGGAGGTAGGGAGATGGTTAGGAGATAGGTAGAGAAGTGAAGGAAGATATTTTAGGTGAGAAAGGAAAATAAAGTAAAGGAAGTGGCTGAGCTGACCTCAGTAACTGAGCACTACTTACATAGTCCAAAAAAACCTCAGGCCAATGTAGTTCTCCCAATAATGGGGGAAAGATTTAAGAAAAGTATTAGATGGTGTTGAAACATAAGGATGATGAATAAATAATTCAAATCTTCTTTGATTTATGATGCCCTAAGAAAGAGGTAACTATTAGCAGTGAAAATGAGTGAGAAGAAAAAAAGGGGATTGGAATGAGTTTTTAGTGGCCGAGTTGCCCCTAGAGCAGTGCCTACATAGTCTATGGACATAAGGCCAATGTAGTTCAACAAGGTTTGGATAAGTGGTGTTCAAATTGGCTACCCTAATTTGATGGACCACATGGGCTAGTTTGGGCTTGGGCTGAGGGAGAAGGTTTGGTAAAATAATAGTTTTGGGTTCTGGTGAAGGTGTCAGTGAAAGTGAATCCAGTAGGTTGGTAAATAGTTACCACAATGATCCCACATTTAGTAGGATGAGAGATATAGAAGGGAATACAATGCTAAGTACCACAAATAATCTTTAATGGAGCTAATCCAAATAAGAGATGATTTTGTGAGGAGGTTGCACCTTCTAAAATTGTGTGAGGGTAGGATTTTGGAGATAGTGTCTACTATTATGAGCCAAGTTTTAGGAGGTGGGGGTCTATCTATATCTACAAATTCACTATGGCCAAGGTTCACCACTACTACAAGCTAAGTTTTAAGGGTAGTAGTGAAGTGATGACCTGAAAATAATTTATTTGATGGTCAAGGAGATTCTACAAGTAATAAAGTTAGTAGTGTGGTGATCAATAGAGTATGGACCTTGCTTGACCTAAGAGTTTCATGGGTAGGCTAGAAAAATGGTGGCCATATATGTATCTTGTGCCCTAATTTATTGAAACCATAGACATGGGGTCCTATTTAGAAGAGGCCCTAGTATCAAGGAGCTATGTGGTCTAGGATATTGGTGATACAATTGGATTAGATAGTCATTCCCCTATTATGGATGGAATCTCAACTAGTACAAAAGAAAAGACTGCCATGTTCAAGCAGACACTACCAATGGTGAGGTTCTGATGTTTAGAGCTTGTGGCAATGGGATGGTAAGAATAAGAGGGTAATGTGTTGGATATTGTTGGTCAAATGTTACTATGCTTGAGGTTATGTAGATACTTATGAATGTTATGGTTATGGTTATGATTGGTATGGTTATGGTTGTTGTAATCTCACTTAATGTAAAATAAATGACCATTATTGATGTAATGTTGGATGATACAAGTCAGGTGAAAACATAAACCATGCACATTAAGATAAGAATAGATCCTACTAATTTTTTTTGATAAGGAATAAAAATTGACCTAAAGTGAGATTAGCTTAATGAATATAAGCCCTTCAAATTCTATGCATGAGTGGTCATTAGTTGATAAAAAAAGGTTTCATGATCACAGGGTGTCAAGTAAGCTCTAAATCCCTTGATTTATAGATAGTCAAAAGGGAAGATGGGTGATAGGTGGTGTGAAGGGTAACAAGTGATATGTAAGATAACCTCATGTTAATTAGTTTTCCCCTTTTATAGGTAGCCTAAGAATGATAATAGACAAGTCTATTTCATATGCTATATGTAGACTAATCAATGTGAGAAGTCTACATGTGAAAGTCAATTATGGGAAGTTGATTGATGCAGAAAGCCTCCATGAAATTTCTCTAATTTTGATAGATTTAACTCAGCCATCCTTCGATGGATTGGTCTAAGTTTATTGGCTTTGTTTTAATGTTCTTTATAGCCATCCTTCAAGAGAGCAGTTGATCCAGGCATCAATTTAGGCGACAATTCGGGTGACAGTTCCACCCCAATTGATGACGAAACTTCTGGGAGCCATAACTTTTGCACCGTAGCTCCAATCGACTCACCGTTTGAACCGTTGGAAATCTAAGAACGAGGGAAACGTCATGAAATGGCATAGAGATTTGTTCAATGAATTTTTACCCTCAAAAATCCAATGGAAGTGCCTCAAATTTCAATTTTAATAGTGCTGTCTAAAAATAGTAAGTTTCTAAAAATAGTAATTCCTCAAATTATGTATTGTTTTAAATATTGGAAGTCATACCACTTCATCTCCCTCGAGATTGGTGACCTTCCACATCCTCCCCATGCTTTCAAATTGTGTATAAAATAAGAGGTAACCTGAAATGTGAAGACAGACATCTCTTCCCAGAGATAAGCATATATTTGTATTGCAATTTTGAGTAATACTACATCTCTTCTCAGAGAATTCATTGTTAGTGTGTTATTTCTATGTTATTGTGATATTTATCAACCAAAACTTCTGAGTTTTGGATCAGCAGTCTACCTTACATGTGGCAATTTTTATTTTGTTTTTGGATAACTTTCCTTCAAGTGAGCAATTTGTAATGCTTAAGATAGTGACCCAATTAATTGTTACAAGATGAAATGTGTTTAGAGATGGAAAAATCTAATTAGGTTTAGATGTTTACCTTTATGAGGGAAAAATTTTACACAAGAAGGTCAATGATATGTGAAAGGGTGTGGTTTTGAGAGACAATGACCATGGGATTCCATCATGTTAGAGATGAAAAGTATCCATGAAAACCATGCTATGGTTAGAACCATGGTACCCATATTTAGGATTAGGCCATGACTATGACGGTTAATCACATGGTTCTATGTTTTAATCAATTGTCCTCAAAAGGGGAGGAAGAAGGTGGGTGAAGGTGAAAATCTCATAATCAAGGGATGAGCTTAAGTTAGACAAATAGGTGAGCTTGATCCTTCTTTAATAGAAAAATGGATGCTGATTCAAAGAATTGAGAGGCTCAAGTTTTATTTTTCCTTTGAGAGAGGACAAATGATAAGCTCTTGATCCATACTTATGGGTGATGATGTAGGGTCCAAGCCAATTAAAAGAAAACTTGCCTCATTTACTCCTCTCTATGTTGGTCACATGTTGGTTTTCTTTTAGGATGAGATATCTAATATTGAATTCCCATTGTTTGAGGTGCTTTTTATAAGTGTGTGTGATATGCTCTTGATAGATATGGATGTGGGTAAGAGTTACTAAACAATACTCGTCAAGTAGCTCAAGTTGAGCTAAATGATGCTGACAAAAATCTTCTTCAAAAATGAGTTCCTTCAAAGATATGCAAAGAGAGAGGATTTGGACATCAAGAGACAAGATTATCTCTATTTTAAACACTAGAGAGAAAGGGGTAGCACCATCAGAGTTTGAATGCTAGTGCGACAGGGCCATAAGGTGAATGGGATGTACAATTGCCAATCCTAACCTGAAGCACTAACAAATTTGGTTAATATTTTGGAGAGGGTTTTATTAGATGATTTTGCTTGTCTATTTACTTATGGTTGGTTAGGTGAGGAAAAGATTAAATCAATGACAAATTCATCACATAAACCTTGGACGTACTTATTCTTTAAGGATTTACCATTATTAGTGATGATCTTATGAGGAACACCAAAGCAGCAGATGATATGGTGGTTGATAAAGTCAAAAATATTTTCTACTTTGGTAAAGATTAGAGGAATAGATTCCACCCACTTGGTGAAGTAGTCAATGGCTATGATGATGGAGTTGTGCCACTGTGAAGAATGGGGGTTAATTTCCCCAATGAGACTAAGCCCCCATTGAGAAAAATGCCAAAAGTCCTTAGATACTTAGAGGTTATTGGTTGGTTCATGATGTAAATTAGCATGTTATTGACATTTAACACAATTTTTTACATAATCATAATATCCTTGATTAAGGGTTAGCCAATAGTAACCAAGGTGAAGGATACATTTAGTGATCATTAGGCCGCTAAAGTGTCCCCCACAAATCCCATCGCCTATTTCCTTGATAGCATGGGAAGATTCATAGCTACATAGGTAATGAATAAGGAGACCATAAAAACCACATTTGTAAAGGATTCCCCCTAATATGGTGTAATGAGAGGTACTCTGAATAAAATCTCTTTGAGCATTCTTAGAGAGGTTGGGAGGAACAATGCCTAGGTTGAGGTAGTTGAAAGTCTGGTCATACCAAAAGTTGAATGAGGATTCCTCTACATTACAAATGGTAGGGAGGTCAGATTGGCCATAATAAGGTGTGGTAAAATGATGAATGGTGAATATTTTAGAATAAGAACATTGAGAAGGGATTTGAGAAGAAATGCAGGCCATTATATCCACAAATTTATTAGTAGACTGGGGAACAGATTGGACTAGGTAATGTTCAAATGATTTTAAGATTTTGTCAACTAAAATTTTGTATTTTAGTAAGACATCATTCTTACATTGATAGGATCCATTGACCTAGTTGACCATAAGCTAATAATCACCAAACACATGGATTGTCTTAATTCCAAAGCTTTGAGCAATTCAGAGACCTATCACTAGGGCTTCATACTCAGCCATATTATTGGCACATTCAAAGTCAAGTTTGAAGGAGAGAGGAAAGGGTTCACCATTAAGAGGAATGAGAATAACTCTGACACCTTCTCATTATTAGCATTTTAGATCCATCAAATAACATGGTCATATGGTAGGTTATGTCATCTTCTTAAAAAAAGAGTTGTGATAGACTCATCTAAGAAGGCAAGAGGGGGTGGTTGGTTATTTGTTAAAGGAGCTTCAACTAATTGATCAGGAATGACCTAACCTTTAATCAACTTTTGTTGGAATAATTCAAGGTTAAATTTAGCTAAGAACATATGCCACTTCACCATACACTGATTTTGGTATGGTTTAGAGTGCATGTATTTAAGTGGGTTGGTATTAGTAATGACATAAGTTTTATGGTTAAGAAGGTAGTGATAGAGTTTAGTGTCCATGAAGGTCAATGCTAAGCACACTTTTTTGATGTGTGTTTATTGAGTTTCATATTCGATAAGCATATGAATAATGTAGTATATGGCTTAAACTTTATGTTATTCATCTTGGTGAGCCAACATTGCCCATAGGGAATGGTCAGTGGCAGAGATATATAGGTAAAAGGGGTGGTCATCCTTTGGAGGGGTGAGGATAGGTGGAGATAAAAGGTACTATTTGAAAGAATCAAATGCCTTTTGACAATCACTACCCCATTTGAAAGAGACATCCTTCTTCAGAAGGTGATGAAAAGTTTAGCATCGGTCTAAAAGTTGGGAAATAAAACAACAAATGGATTAAAGTTTTCCCTTAAGGTTGTAGAGTTGTTTAAGGTTGGTTGGAGGAAGCATTTCCAAAATTACTCTAACTTTAGAAGGGCCTACTTCAATTCCATGAAGAGAGATGATGAAGCCAAGAAGCTTTCCTAAAAGGACCCCAAAAATATATTTCTTGGGATTTAGGTGAACATGAAAATGGATGAGGCATTCAAATATAATTGTAAGAGTAGTCAAGTGATATGTTTGAAGTTTGGATTTCCCAAGAAGGTCATCCACATAGTCTTCTACAATCTTATGGATGATATCATGCAAAATATAATTCATGGCACATTGGTAGGTTGTGCTAATGTTTTTTAACCTGAAAGGCATGAATCTATAGCAGAAAGTTCCCTAAGGGGTCATAAAGGTAGTTTTATGTTCATCTTCAAGATTAATCAAGATCTAATTATAAACCCAGAAACACATCCATGAGAGATAACATCTCATGGCCAGTTGTAAGATCAAAAAGCTAATCAATATTAGGTAGAGGTAAGTCATCCTTGGGGTAGGTATGGTTAAGGTCATGAAAGTCCACACAAATGTGTAAGCCCCCATTGAATTTGGTGAAAGGTATGATGTTTGAGAGACATTGGGGATAGTCAATGGGTTGAATGAATTTTATAGATAGGAGACATTGAATCTCTTCTTTGATGAGAAGGGCTATGTGAGGATGCATATGTCAAAGTTTCTATTTAATAGGCTTATCATCATGGTGAGTTAATATGTTATGGGTAGTAATGGTGGGGTCAATCATAGGCATATTATTGTAAGACTAAGTGAAGGCTATGCTGCAATCTTAGAGGAAAAAGGAGAAATCTTGAAGTTTCTTGGTATTCAATAATTGGATCAATTTGATAATGTGGGGGTTATCTAGAGTGCCCAAGTTGATATCAATGGTAGCTTCATTCAACATAGTTAGGGCCTCAGAAGGAAGTGATTTATGGACATAAGACTCACCCATACCTAGGTGGGTAAGAATGGAATCATCATCTTGATGTTGGGTGGTGTTGATGGTGGGTGAATCATTCTCTACCATTTCAAGATATACAAGTGGAAAGACCTTGGTTTGGCCACTCTTTTGGTAGATGAGAGGGCCCAAACTTATAGTATTGATCCAAAAAAAATCTAGGAGGGATGATATTAGGGTCTTAAGGTGGAGAAAGTGATTGGGTTGGCAAGAATGGGATACCTTACTATATGGTGGCAATGGGTTTGGGTGAATTGGTGGATTATTGAGGTGGTTCATGCCCAAGGCCAAATGACTCATGAGATTGCAAATTTTTGAAATGGGGAAACTCATGAGGCCCTTGTTCATAGCGATCAAGGTTAAATCCCTTCCAAGCATATCTATGAAGATCAACTTAGTGAACTCTAGTTTACTAAGATAAGAAAAGTTAGAGGTAAATGGTTGGATGGATGATGTAGTGGTAGGGGCTGGAAGTGATCGATCAAGTCCCCCACAAATGAAATTTGTTTGATGGTTAAGGATACCAATGGGGATGATGGTTCCAATGTTAGGGTCATATTAAAGGTCATGTCTAAGATTCCCATATTCTTGGGGGATAAAGAAAGAATCTAAGGCTAAGATTCTATATTCCCCAAAATAAAGACATTAGAATGTGGTTATCACAGGGTCTTCTATATGAATCTAGGAAGAGAGGATAGATGAGCTAGTGGAAGCTTGATCAATAGTAGGTGTAGAAATGATATAGGTTTTGGCTAGTGAGGTTGTGTTATTGGTATATGGTTGTATAGTGGATAAAGGAGGAATAAGGACATCATTGGGCTGATATGTCATATTGTAATATGTAAAAGGACTAGGGTTAACTTGGATAGTCACAACTTTCCTTTCATGTTCAAACTTGACACATCGATGTAGGGTGTAAGGGACATAACTCAAGGCATGAATCCATGGGTGTCTAAGTAAAATGTTGTATTGAAACTCTCCCTCTATAACATAAAAAAGTTTAGGAATAATATGTGGTCTTACATAAATGTGGAGGACAACTATGCCCAAGGTGGTAGCCATAGTATCATTAAAAGAATGAAGAATTGTTGAGCTTTTAGACATGATATTAAGGAACTACAGCTGGTCATAAGCATGGGAGGAGATAATATTGATGCTAGCTCCCCCATTGATCACACCTTTTTGATGTAGGTTTGATTAATGTATGCTATAATGAACAGAGGGGGATCGTGGTCCTCTGAATGAATAGAAGGTATTTTTGAATTTTTGAAGGTGATAAGGTTGGAATTTTGAAGGGTACCAACAAAAATGGCTAGAGGTTGAGGATCATCAGGTTGGACCTCAATGGATTGTAGAGCCATTATGAGTACTTGATGGTGATGGGGAGAGGTAGAGATTAACTCATACAAGCTCATCTTTGTTAGAGTTTTGTGAAGTTTCCTGAGGATAGCTTTTTGGATGGATATTTCATATGGGTTAGGGTATGGAGGGTTAGATGGAGAGGCACCTAAGATAGACACCTTGGGTTTGTTTGAAGATGGAGAAGGTTGGGTATTATTAGCTTGGGAGTTTGGGGTGGGGTAAGTCTAAGGAATGGATGCCTTAGCCTTCCCTTTATCCTTTTTTTGGGCCCAAGATCAGGTAACCATGTGAATAGTGTGGATAAGCAGGTTCTCTAGGTTGGATGATTGCTTTAGTTCCTCCTCTTCACTTGTAAGTGAGACTAAAGATCAGATGGGTTGAGTAGGTGGTTAGATTGGCAATGGGGATGGAGTTTTATCTTATAATAGATCATCATCTTCATACAAGTTGTGAACCAAAATTTTGAGAGATTTATAGTTCTTGGTGTCATGTCATGTTTCCCTATGATATGCACATATCAAGTTATCATTAAACCAAGGTGTTTGGGTATGTGAAGGGTCAAAGGGTTTGATGGGTGGTAAGCTCAAGAAAGAAGTTTGTAATAATCACTATAGGATGGTCAAGTAATATTTAGCTAAAGGTGGTAAAGGTTTAGTGATTTTTGTTTTGAATGTTGAAGTAGAAGGTTATGAGGAAATGGGTTTGGTGATAGGTGTCTTAGATAAAGTGGTATACTTAGTTGACTATTTTGGTTTGGGTAAGGTGGTCGATGATCTAGAGGAAAATGATGGTAAGGTAGGTAAATTAGGGATTATTGGTGTAGTGGGGAAAGGTGCTTTAGACAACAATTATGAAGGTGTGACCAATAAAGGTGGAGTTTTGGTAAAAATGGTGGATTTTGTGTTTAAGGTAGAGGGATGGGGACCTAGAATAGAGGGCAAGGTTGAGGGAGGTAAAATCTAGGGTTTTGGGTCCTTTGGTGATTTTATCTCTTTGGTTGTTTTAGTTATTGTTTTTGGAGGGGATTTGGTCACTTTAGTTATCTTGGTGGGTTTACGTGTCTGAGGGTCGATCAATTTGGAAGGGGTTTTGGTTGGTTGGGTAGAGGTTTTAGTTGGTTTAGAGAGGAGCTCAGTTGGTCTATCAAAGAAGGGGTTAGAAGTTCCAATTTGGTTCCCTTACCTTTATCTTGACCTTTGATAGAATGTTTTGCAATTATAGGTCGGGTAGACGGAGTCACCTTCTCTTGTGAGATAGCTTCCAAAGAGGGGATGGGTGGTTCTAAGATAGGGGAGGCAGGTGTGTCATCCTCTAATGGAGGTATGGATATGGTTGTTTCCCTTATTTGGGTGTCCAAAGGAATATAAGGTAGTCTTTTTTATTATAATAGGGGAATAGGGAAAGAAGTAGTTGAGGTAACATTTTCTTCATCAATGGGTTCACTAGTAACCACATTAATAGTTTGTGCCTCATGAGATGATTCAAATTTATTTTCATGATGAGGGGTAGAAGGAGCATGATTAGGGGAAGGTTTGCAGAATATGTCAAGGGCTTAGTTTGGTGGTGCATTAAGATTTTCCAATGTGAGCTCTCCCTTGTCAATGAGGGGTTGGATAAGGTATTTAAAGGTATTGCACATGTTGATGTCATGTCCTATGACTCAGTGAAAATCACAATGGTCATTCTCATTATACCAATCATGTATGGGGTGAGAAGTATCAAAATTTTTGGGTGGTTTAATTAGTGAATGTTGGATGATTTTGGATTTTGGTAACTTTTCCAAAATGGAAGGATAAGGCTCCCCAAGTGGAGTTAATGGCTTATGGTTATTCCAAGTTTGGTTCCTTTGGTTTTGGTTTAGATAGTTAAAGGGGTCTGAGGTTTGGTTCCTTAGGTTTTGTTGGTTGGTAGATGGAGGTGCAACTTTGAGGACAATAGCATTAATGGTGGCTTTGCTCTTGGAATTAGTATTGGTTGTGTTGTTTAGTTTGGAAGGAGAGGGATCATTGGTTTTTTAAGTTGGGTTTTTATTTTTTAACTTTAATCTTCCCTCATCAATGGATCTATTCTATAGTTTATGAACCATGGTAAAAGCTTCATCGAATGTCTAAAAGCTTTGGAAACACAATATGGATGGGATGTGTTTTGCACATGCCAAGGCAAAGAGCTTTATAAGCTCAGGTTGAGGTAATGAAAAGGAAATTTGGTTAATTAGGCTCCTCTAATGAGCCATGAAATTGGCAATAGAATCATCTTTGAATTACTAAATGGAGTAGAGGTTGGTAATAGAAACTTTCTTGAATATATTGATCGAGAAGTGATCCAAAAAAGTTTGGGCTAGTTGAGTGAAGAAGAAAATGGAGTGTTTTGGGATGGCACTATACCAATCTAATGCTAGTCCAAATAAGGACATAGGAAAGGTGCAGAGGAGGAGAGTGTCATCATGGGAAATCAAGTAACATGCATGCCTAAATACTCTTAAATGTTATTGTGGGTCCTCCTTGCTTTGAAATTTAGAGAATTTTAGCAATTCCCATTGTAGAGGATATGGTCAGAGAGGGACATATGGATGGATGGGTTTATTGAAAATTTGTTCATAAGAGATAAGGTTATGTGATCCTGATATGGATGACTCAAGGGTAGTCATCTTATCCATTAGCATCTTGACCAATTCTATTTGGGGTTATTGGGTTGGATAAGTATATGACACATTTTTTTGGGGATAGATGACATGGGAATAACTAGTGGATGGTTGGGATGATGTTAGGTGTGTGCGTGTGAGGTCATGTAAGGTTAGGTGGAAGTTAAAGGTATGTATACTTGTGTGTTAGGAATATATTGATAAAATGTCATGGGTATTTGTTGGAAGGTTAAGGTTGGGGGTTTTATGTGTGGTATCAAAGTGATTACTGGGTTAGTTTATTAAAGGTGGGTAGTGACCAAAGTGCTTATAGGGGGAAGTTTTTATGGTATGGAAAGCACTAGATTTTGATATTGGGTTGTGGTTGAGGTATTGGTTGCTATCGAAGGGAAGATGGAAGTAGGAGTGGAGGATAATGACATAGTGGGTAGGGTCTAGGTGACTAAGGGAAGAGTTGAACCCACTTTGGGTGTGATAAGATGTGTTTGGTTAGGGGGTGGAAGGTTGGTTTGGGTTTAGGTGGATGGGATTTTGGAAGAGGTATGGGTTATAATGGTTGGGTTGAAGTGGTACCCACCATAAGGTGGCGTGGCATGCCAATATGGGGTTCAGTAAAGGAAACCAAAACAAAAGGGGTGTGGTGTGGCATGGTATTGAGGTAGTGTTATAAAGCCACTTGATTATTATCAATAAAGGAAATAAAGTTAAGATCTCCTTCAAATATGATTGGGACCCTAGAAGGAGAGGGAAGAGGGGAACTCTCAATGTGATAGGAAATCTCAATATTTGAGGTATATTCAATAGATGTAGAAGAAGATGGGGGTTGATTAACTTGATTTCTAAGTTGTCTGGTAGTGACCATATGAGAAAACAAGGAATAAAAAGGTGAAGCTCTCAACTCAAACAAGAAGCAACCAAAAATATTTCAAATAAATCAACACAAACACTAGAAATGTGTTTAGCCTAGGATTAATTTTAAATATATTTTGGCTTATGCCTTAAAGAGTGTGGAGGGGAAGTCTGTTTGATATAGGTACTAAAAAGGCAATCTATAGTTGTTTTGGGTTGTTTAGGCACTCAAAAGAAAGATATATGTTAAAATTTAGTACATGGCTTGGTATTGGGGCCTACCCCCTCACTTCACAATCCTACATTGATAAGCTTAGACAATATATACTGAGTCCAAAGTTTATACTCAACCAAAGCGCTGAGTTGGTTCTCCCCTTGGTGGTGAAATCCAAGTGGGATAGCTGGAAGGGGATAAGGTTGCCTCTAGGTGATGAATCCTAGTTGGTCCTTGTCTCAAGTATTTTTTTTATGTGTTAATTATTTTATGGTTTGGTTTAGTGTGTGAAGACAAGTGAAAGCTATGATACACTTACTTTTCCTCCTAGTTACTAGATGAACTAAGATTAGTAAGCAATTCAATAGATGCAAAGTGTTTGTTTTAAACCCAAAATAAAATTTTAGATTTATTTAAATGCATAAAAAATCTCTAACTAAAATGTAAATTAAAGATGAAAATGCAAGTCCTAATCCTAGGATGATTTATCTTTTTATTTCTTCTAAAAATGCAAGGAAAATAAACTTTAACTTTTCTAAAAATGCAACTAAAACTTGTGTTTTTTTTTTTTAATTAAGTAAGAAAGAAAGCTTAATTTTCCTAGAATGAAACTAAATAACTTTCACTAATGAAATTATAAAAGTCCTAAAACATCTATAAACCCAATAAAACTCAAGGGTTCTACCAGGCATGCCAAAATGTTTCTCTCATTTTTTTGGCTTTTCTTATTTTTGGATTTTTGAAAAGAAAGAAACTAAGAATGAAGGGTGTGGAAGAATATCTATTAAAGTGTGTGCATTGAATCCAGAATATTATTGATAAATCTTCTTTGTCTAGGGAATAATACCTTCAAATAATAAAATACTACTACAAAAACTTGTTTGTTAGACAAGTAGTTGGGTGGATTGCCTAGCGTGAGCTAGATCCTAGAAGCGAAAGATTTTTAGGAGGCTATCAATCCACCTTATTCAAAACACTTAAGTTGGAATGATAAAAGAAGTATATTTTGCATAAAAATAAAAATAAATGATACTAAAATATCAAATAACTGAATTCAATACAATAAAGTTAAATGCTTTAAAAAAGATAACTAAATGAATGCAATAGTTTAATTAATACTAATGCTGAAAATTGGTAAAGGTTATGGTTTTGGTTTGGTAAAGTGGTGAGGGTCAAAAGGATTAGTTTGTGGTTTGGGTATATGGTCAAGTATGAAATTATACAAAGGGATGAATATATAAATGAGGTAAATAAGTAAATATGGCAAAGGAAAAATAAAGGTAAAGATGGCAAAGAGGGAAAAGAGGTAAACGAGGTAAAGAGGTAAATGTGATAAAGGGAATAAATGAAATGGAAATAACCAAAGGTATTAAATGGGATGAATGGGATAAATAATAATATTTTAAAGGTTCAAGAGTATGGAGGTTAAGGAAAGAGAAGGCCAAAGGGAAATAAAAAAGAACTAAAATTACAAAACAAAGTAAGTTACCTCAATGTTGTTGAAGTGGCTTGAAGATGTTGATTATGGTTGAATATTGATGAATCTTGAATCAATTTTGGTAGAGCTTAATTGATTTGATATTTTATCCTCACAGATGATGATGACCTCCAAGATGATGAACTCCTCCAAAAAAACCTGTAGCAATATGCTAAGAACAAAAAACTAAGTTGCCACTCAACCTTGGATGAAGGAGAGGCGGTATTTATAGCATTTTTGTATTAAAAAACATGCCAAAATAGAGGAATAGTGAAGCAATTCAAATTTATCCAAGTGGGATCATGATTTAGTTAAGGTGAGGTGGGTGAGGATTCCCATGTGGTTTGGTGAGTCTCCAAGTTTGAATGGAACTCATGCACATGGGTTTGAATGAGACTTAAAGACTTTTCCCCATCCTTTTTTACTTTCACATAAGCACTTAAATGGGTGACCCACTAAATGTGGTGCCATTTTCCATGTGGGGGATGAAAATTCCAAGGTGAGGTTGTTGGGAATTCCCATGTGGGTTGGTGAGCCTCCATTTGGGCTAAAAGGTGAAAAAATAGGTGCCCTTTTTCTTTCTCAAAGTCTTAAAGAGGTAGGTATCTCTTTTTAAAGTCAAATTTCATGTGGGAAGACAAAATACATGTCTAATGATGACCCATTAATGGTAAATTCACCACATTTCAAGGGGCACACTTGTGATGCCTGAATGAGGTCATTAAGCACTTTGGGAAGGGTCTCAAGTGGGGTATTATGTACCACATCAAGCCATATCACTTCTAATCCACGTCACTTACCATATCACATCTAAATCACATTTCATGTCACATTCCATGTCATCATGAATAGTGATAGTGGGTCCCATAATGAATAGTGATGGTGAATAGTACTTCAAATAGTGATTTTGAATGATATTTGTGACTAGGAGAATAGTGATTTATTTGGCTTAAGGGGGGTTTTGGAAGATTTAAGAAGTTTTAGGGGATCCTGAGGCATTTGGTCATCAAAAACTATACATGTGTAGTTTAATGGTGTCTACAAATAATGATGAGTATCTAGACTTAAATGGACTATTTGAACCCAAATGAGAAGTTGAACCACTAAAATCCCAAGTCACAAAACAATCCAAGGAAGAAAAACTAAAAAAAATCAATATTCTAAAATAAAAAGGATGAATAAATTTGTAAGAATCCATTCCTAATGAATTTAATAGGATATATCAATAGCCACTAAAGAATTTTTTTGAGAATATTGGGATAAAGTCTTTGCCAAAGCATGTGACTTTAGGTCGTTACTAGACTAAGAATGAAATTTTTTAAGGGTTTCAACTATTGAGGGATTATTAAGATATTTTCCCCACTAAATTCATAGAGGTGAAATGTGTAGATCCATCATTTAGGGAGATGCACATTGAACTCAAAGAGTGCATGAGACCCATCAAGAATCACCCATATATTGAATCCCAACATGAAGTTAAAGATAAAGGTTGAGCTAGATCATATGTAAGAAAAATCATTTATCTAATAAAAAGGTAGTTTGGGTTAGTCCCATGGTTTTTTAGCCTAAAAATTTAGGCGAGATCAGGGTATGTGTGAATTATCATGCATTGAAAGATACTTTAATTAATGATATGTTTCATATCCCCTTCATCAATGAGGTTATGAAATAAATTATAGGTCATGAAGTATACTCCTTCATGGATGAATTCAGTGGATATCATCAAATTTCCATCACAGATCAAGATTGGGATAAAATAACATTCACAACTAAATGAGGTAATTTTGTGTGTAAGGTAATTCCAATTGGTCTAAAGAATGCTCTAACTATAATTTATAGAGCCATGGTGACTACTTTCAAAGATTGTATCCATGATTTTATATAAGTTTATTTAGATATTTGGGCTATATTTTATTTTTTCAAAGATCAATTGTCCAAACTATGGATAATGTTATAATATTACAGAGCCCTACAAAATGCATTTATTTTTAAAAAAATGCTTATTTTTCACACCAATCATTTTTTCGTTGAGAAATGTAGTCTATAATGAATGGACATTAGTTGATCAAGCCAAAATCATAGTCATAATGGGTATGCCACCTTTGAATATTTCTATAGAAGTACAAACATTTTTGGGTCATATAGGGTACTATAAATTTTTTATCAAAGGCTATACAACTATCTCTATGGACTTAGATAAATTATTATACAAGGATATGAGTTCCAAATGGACATAAAAGTGTCAATCAACATTTTTTAAGATAAATCAAAGGTTAGTTATTATTTCCATCTTAATCTTTACTAACCGGATTAAGCCATTTCATGCTCATGTAGATGTTTTAGGTATTGTGGTCAGAGATCTATTAGTGTATCTAGGAGATGGTGGACTAGACCATCCTATCCATTTCATAAGTAGAAAATTATTAACTATAAAGAAAAATTATAATACAATAGAATGGGAAATACTAGCAATGGTATTCTCACTATATAAATTTAGGCATTATCCTCTCATAACACCCTTTGAGTTCATTACTCATCATCAAGCCTTGTGATACTTGATTAACAAACCTATGTTGGAGTAAGGATTTATAGATGGTTATGTTATTCCAAGAATTTTATTTCAAGATCAATGTTAAACCTAGATGAGAGAATGTGGGACCTGGCTACTTGAGAAGGATAAAAAATGGAGAAGAAATTGAAGAGTTTTAAGATGAATCACTAAATGCACATCTCTTCAAAATATTTATGATTCCTAAAAACATGAAGGATATAACCAAATTTATAGAACATGGAATCTTTCCACTACATTATGTTGAATGAGACAAAAATCAATTGATTAAAAGAGCTATTCCCTATAATGTCAAAAATGTATTTTTGTATAAGATGGGTAAAGATGAGGTATTAAATAGAGTGGCTTTAAATTATGATTGACCTCAACTTATTAAAGAGGCACATGAAAGAATCACATGAGGTAATTTTGAAGGTGAATACACTAAAAAGAAGATCCTACAAAGTGGTCTATGGTGACATACTCTATTCTAAAATGAACATTATGTCATCAAATACTATGATATCTACCAAAGTATGGGAAAGTCAAATCATAGAGAAGAAATACCTTTCAACCCAATACTAGTAGAATAACCTTTTGAATAGTGGTGTATTGATTTTGTCAGGCCTATTGTAAACACTAAAAGACTACACACTTATAATTTTTTATGACTAAATGCCTTAGAACCCATTAAAGACCCCATAAACCTTATTAAACCTTAACCAAACCCTCTTAAACTAACCAAATCATCATTATCCTATTCACATAGTAATATTCAAAAGTATTATTCACTATCACTATTCACTCTAGGACCCACTATCACTATTCATGATGCTATGGCAAGTGACATGGAAAGTGATATGAAAGGTGATTTGGGAGGTGATATGGCAAGTGACATGGCTTAGAAGTGAGGTGGCTTGATGTGGGACATCATACCCCACCTGGGACCCTTTTCCAAGGTGCTTAATGACATCATTTAAGCATCACAAGGACCCCCCTTGAAATATGGTGAGTTTACTCTTAAAGAGCCATCATTCAACATATATTTTATCTTCACACATGAAAGTGACATTCAAAATTGGATACCCACTAATTTAGTGCTTTGGAAAAGACAAAGAGCACTATATCCACCCATTTTTGACTTTTTAACCCAAATGGGAGACCCATGATCAAGGTGGAAATCCCACCACCATCATATTTTGACTCATTCATGCACCCACATGCAAAATAGTGTCATATTTTTTGAGGCATCTCTTTAAGTGTTTGGATGAAGAAAAGAAAGGGTGGTGAAAAATATTTTAGCCTCATTTAAGTCCATGTACAAGATTCCCATTCAAAATTGGACTCATGTGCAAGGTGGGAGACACACCAACCCAAATGGGAGACCCATGATCAAGGTGGGAATCCCACCACCCTCATATTTTGACTCATCCATTCACCCACATGGAAAATGATGCCACATTTTTTGGGGAATCTTTTTAAGTGCTTGGATGAAGATAAGAAAAGGTGGTGAAAAGTCTTTTGGCCTCATTTAGACCCATGTACATGATTCCCATTCAAAATTAGACTGATGCGCAAGGTGGGAGAAACACCAAACCAAATGGGAGTACCATGACCAAGGTGTGAATCCCACCACCATAATATTTTTAATAAGTCATACATCACATGGGAAATGGCACCATACTTCTACTATTCCCTCTTTTGGCATGGCTCTTAACAACAAATTATTAATACCCCCCCTCTCATTTACCCAAGGTTAAGTTGGAAGTTAGTCTTTGGTTATTAACATCTTGTTTCAGGTCTTTGAAGGAGGTCATAATTTTGGAGTTCATCCACATCTTGGAGGAAAATAATTCAAAGAAATGAAGCTCAACCAAAATTGTCATGGGATTCCTTCATCACATCATCAACAACATCAACCCCATCAACAATCCTCAAGGTAACCTTATTTCTTTATTTTTATTTTAATTATTTACTTAAGTATTTACTTTTATTACCTTGAAATTTAGTCTTTAATCCCCTTTTCATCTTAATCCATTAACCTCCTTTACCACCTTTGCCTTTGTAATTCCATTTACCTCCTTTGCCCTCTTTGCACCTTTGCCACCTTCACCCTCTTTGCTCCCTCATCATTTTGTTACCCTATTTACTTGTTGTTTTATCTTTTTTAACCATCCATACCTCTCATTTTATTATCTCAATCAACCCCAACCAAACCATTCTTTTGACCCTTATTAAATTACCAAACCCAAAACCACAACCTTGCCTTAACCAATTTTTAGTATTAGTATAATCAAATTAGTTGCTTCATTTTGGTTAATTTAGCAAAGCATTTAATTTTTTCAATTAATTTGTTGTAATTTTATATATTTTATTTCAATTTTATAGTAATTTAAGGAAAATATATTTCTTTTATCATTTCCACTTAAGTGTTTTAAAGAAGGTGGATTGATAGCCTCTTAGAAAGCTTTCACTTTTAGGATCTAGCTCACGCTAGTCAATCCACCCATTTACTTGTCTAAAAAACAAGTTTCTTTTAGTGTTTTTTTATTTATAGGTCATCCTCCCAAGATAAATAATATCTCTCCAGAATTATTTATATTCAATGTGTGCACATTCAATAGGCATTCTTCCACACCCTTCTTAACTAATTTCTTCTTTTCACACTTAAGAAAAAGTAAAAATTAGACATAAATATTTTGGCACACCCAATGGGACCCTTTAGTTTTCTTCGGTTATTAGATTTTTTAGGATATTTAGAATTGTATTAGTGAAATTAATTTACTTTAATTCTTATAAGATTAAGCTTATTTATTTAAAAAAAAAGGAAAAAAAAATTACTACATTTTTAGAAAAAATTAAATTTTATTGCATTTATAAAAATAAAGAAAATAGCATTCATCATAGGATTAGGATTATATTTTCATGTTGTATTTAGGTTTATTTTAGTTGTTCTTGTCTTCATTCAAATAAATTTTAAAAAATTGGTTAAAATTGAGTTTAATTAAAAACATTATGAATTAATTGCAATTCAAAAATGTTACACAAACCAAATCACTTTCACAACAAAACATCAAAACACACTTGAGACAAGGCCTGATTAGGATTTCATCACCTAGAAAATCACCTTACCCTTTCTTGATTATCTTACTTAGATTTAATTACCGATGGGATAACCAACTCAATTCTTTGGCTGAATATAAACTTTAAAAATTAGTACATATTGGCTAAGCACCCACACTGACTATGAGATTGTGACATGCGGGGAGAAATCTCCAAGTACTAGTCCATATACTCAGACCAATATAGACTTATATTGAATTCCTAAACATAACCCAAAACCAAATATAGACTATCTTGTTTAAGACAGATTTAAGCCAATTTTATTTTTACACTTTTCTAAGGCATAAGCCAAAAAAAGAGATTCAAAAGAATCCTAGGATTTAACACAGTCTTAGTGAATGCATTGTTTTCCTTGAGTATATATTTTTTATTTCTCTTTATTTTATGTGTGAGAACATATCATCCTTTTCTTATTTTCTTGTATGGTTCTCACTCGCCAATAGCAAAAAGACCTCGAGGAATAAAACCCACCACCAAATCAACCATCACCAACTTCCACCTTTTCATCCATAAAACACATTTTCAAACCCACAGACTCCCCTCGCTCTCTAAGAAGTCCTACTTAGTTAGTCTTAAAAGATTTAAAATTTTCCACTTTTCAAAACAGTAATCATGTAGCCCTACATCACTACCTAAGAACCCCATCTTACTAAAGCTTGGTTTCAACCCCACCCATAGATCCACCTTATGGCATGCATCTCCACATTATGGGTAATACCTCCACTACCATGGGAACTACTCAACCTTTAGTTTCCCAAATGTTATCATCAACTAACAACTCCCTTAAAACTAACCCACCAACCCAAACTACCATTGCTTGTATACCTCTTACTAATCACTCCCCTAAAATAGGAGTGTCTACCTTTAGTGCTACCCATATTCATCTAGTTACCTATAATCCATCAAACACTACTCCACTTCCAAGTCTTATGGTGTCCATACCCTCCATGTTACCACCAATAAACACAAGATTCACCACCCTTCCATCAGCCACTAACCCAACCACCACTCTAACCAAACACACAACCTTTAGCTATCTTCATAACCCACAAGGGAATATGCCTACTATCTAACCATCCACCTCTACCCAACCATTAATATCCACATACCAATTTATATCTTCCAACCAACCTCCAAAGACTACATACCAATATGTGGAGTCATCTCAACCATCTACTAGCTATTCACACATCATCCAACCTTAACAAAACATATCATATTTCCATGCATCCCAACAACCTCAAGAAGAATTCATAAATTTTATCATGGACAAGATGACTACCCTTGAGTCATCCATCTCTGGAGCCCATAATCTCTTATCTTATGATCAAATTTTCAATGTGCCTATTCACCTTTTGGTCCCCATTAGACCTTATATGTGCCAGTGGGAACTTCCAAAATTTACCAAGTTTAACAATAAAGAAGACCCTCAACAACATTTAAGAGCATTTAGGTAATCATGCTATTTGATTTCCCATGATGACGTTCTTCTCCTCCATACCTTTCTTATGTCACTATCTAAACTAGCATTAGACTGGTATAGTATCATACCCAAATATTCCATCCTCTCACCCAATTAGCCCAAAACTTCTTGGATCACTCTTCTATCAATATATCTATGAAAGTTTCTATTACTGACCTTTACTCCATTCAAAAAATTTAAGATGAATCTATTACCAATTTTGTGTCTCATTAGAGGATCCTAATCAACCAGCTTTCATTTTCATTACTTCAAATTGAGCTTATAGATCTTTTCACCTAAGAATGTACAAAACATACTTCATCCACATTGTGTGTCCAAAGCTTTTGGATCTTTGATGAAGTTTTTGCCATGGCTTGTAAACTAGAGAACAAAACCATTGATGAAGGAAGGTTAAATTTCAAGAGCAAGAACTCAACTTACAAACCCAATGAGCCCCTTTCTTCCAAACTAAATAACCAAACCAATCCTAACACTAAAAACAAATTAACTACCAATGCCATTATCCTCAAAGCCACATCATCATCATCTACTAACCAACATAACCCAAGGAACCAAACCTTGAACTCCTCTAATTATTCAAACTAAAACCAAAAGAACCAAACTTGGAATAATCATTAGTAATTAACCCCACTTGGGGAGACATATCCTTTTATTTTGTGTTAAGGTGTGGAGCTAAAAGCTTCAACTATTTGCAGACACAAGGAAGGATGCTGTAGAACCAGATCCATCGGCATCGGCAGTATGACCGATGTCAGTTAGATGCAGTGGAGAAGGAGACCGGCGATGGTAGGGAGTCAGCCGATGTCAGTAGCACCAGACAAGCAAGGACCAGCATCGGTTGCCTGTGTATTTCCAAAACTGTTGTTGATGAACAGTCAGTTAAGTGAAGCGAGTGTTTGCATGTCAAGCGACTAATTATAGTCACGAGCTGCGTGTCTAATTATTGTAACTAGAGTTCTATTTTTGTAATCATGGGATCTTATTTATAGACCCATGAGGCATGTATTGTAATTAAGAAAGAAGGCAAGTAAAAAGCATTGAAGCTAGCAAGGTCAAGGAGATCAGCTAAAGCATTTAAGGAGGGATAATAACTCAGGCTTTAGAGTTGTTGTGTTGAGCAAGAGAGAGAGGGAAGAAAGTATTGAGGTGTGGTAAGCGTTTGAGGTGGAGGAAGAAGTGGCATCTTCCTTATTGTATTTTCTTCTAGTAATATTTAATACAAGAGTGTGTATTGTCTCTTAAATTCTTTGTTGTCTCAAGTTTCTAGCTACTTTATCATTCTGGTATAATTCCATGTTTAATTGCTTATAAGAAGTAATCATATGTGCTCTAATTGGTAGAGCTATAGATCCCCTGACAAGTGGTATCAGAGCTATGGTTTGTAGGAAGCAGGGTATTGTTTTTTGATTACAGGTCATTCACAGGGTTTTCTGATTGAGTGGGAGTTCAACAATGGCAGAAGAAAGTAGACTACAAATGGAAAAGTTTAATGGCAAGAATTATCAACATTGGAGGATGCAGATTGAGGACTATCTGTATCAGAAGGATTTGTACTTACCATTGGGTGGGGTTGCATGCAAGCCCATAGACATGAAGGATGAAGAATGGAACGTTCTTGATCGGAAGGCTCTAGGTTCCATAAGGTTGAGCCTTACATCGTCTGTGATTTCTAGCTTATCACAGTGTAAGACAACAGAAGAGTTGATAAAGTCTTTGGCTAATTTATATGAAAAGCCCTCGACTTCTAATAATGTATATCTTATGAAGCTGCTATTTACTTTGCAAATGCAGGAAGGTGGATCGGTACATACTCATCTCAATGATTTCCATGGTTTGGTAAACCAACTAGCTTCAGTCAATATTGTTTTTGATGATGAGGTAAAGGCTCTCTTGATTTTATGTTCTTTGCCTAAAATTTGGGACAGTATGGTTATGGTAGTAAGTAATTCTGCATCTGCTTCTAAAATCTTAAAAGTTGATGATGTTGTGAGCGTGATCTTGAATGAGGAAATATGCAGGAGAAGCACAGGTGAATCATCAGGGAATGCTCTAAGTGCAAAAAGTAGGGGATGGCAAAGGGAGAAGGTTGAGCAAGGGAAATCAAGGTCGAGAAGGAGATTCGAGTCTAAAGGTATTACCTACTGGTTTTGTGGAAATAAAGGACATACGAAGAGGGAGTGTTGGTTGAGAGATAAAGAGAATCAACATGCAAGTATTGAAGAAGCAAAGGATGCAAATATTGTGATGCAGGATGCTCTCATACTTTCTTTGGATAGTTAGGTAGGATCATGGATTTTAGATTCTGGTTCATCTTTTCATGCATCCCCAAAGAGAGATTTGTTCTATGAGTATGAACAGGGAGATTTTGGAGTGCTCTATTTAGGGGATGGTACGCCTTGTCAGATAGTTGGCAAAGGGAAAGTGCAGCTGAGATTGCAGATTGACAACACATGGGTGTTGAAAGAGGTCATGCATGTTCCAATTCTGAAGCAGAGTCTAATTTCTATAGGAAGGTTGGGAGATGAGGGATGCACAATAACCCTCACAACGGATTCTTGGAAGGTTACCAAGGGAGCACTTATTCTAGCAAAAGGTAAGAAAGTAGATACTCTTTATCTGTCTACTTGTATTACTGATTCTACTTCTAGTGTAGATTCAAAGATGTGGCCTAATAGGCTTGGTCACAAGAACAGGAAGGGAATGGAAGTTCTTGATTCAAAAGGTATGTGTTCAAATTTGGAAAGCACAGATACAGTTCATTGCAGAAAAAGGAAATTTGATGCTTTTGATAGGAACAAAGAAGCCTTGGTGTTTATGGAGGAGATGAAGGAACGAGATCAGTCATAAGGGCTGAATAAATCTGAGTAGGATAGCATGGATAGAGGTTTGATTCAAGAAGAGCTCACGGATGAAAATTTCATCACTTACAGGAACACATAGACACCGATGTCAGTCGCTTGGCACCGACGTTAGTCATCCAGATACCGACATCGATCATGTGCAGACCAGCAGGGTCGGTAGGTCAGACAAGAGAAGTCTGACGTCGGTCATAAGGACCGACGTCGACAGGAGGGACGCTGGCGTCGGCTAGGGAAACAACATCGGCAGTTAGGGTCAGTGTAGGGAACTGACATCGGTCGAGAGCAGACTGGGAGATGGCCTAGATCGGTCACTGGAATGGATGTTGGGTGAATTAATAAGTCTCAAACACCCATGTGGAGGTTAGGAAAGGTATGTGAACCTCATATTCGTTGTTCACCTTCTTTATATTGCTTACTGATAGTCACAAACTAGGAAGATGGAAGAAGCAATGCAGGTAGAATCCTGAAATAGTGGGAGCTTGGCATGGATGAGGAGTGTGAGTCCTTGGAGAACCAAACAGGTACTTATTGGTAGTGTTTTCAGCTGGAAGGAAGCACTGGATAGAGGGATGGATTCCCATTTTAGAGAAGAGAGTGGATGGACACATGAGACAGAAGGCTATGGTATATGGTCTTGAGTATGTTGTAGAACAATGGAGGTTTGACCATTGTATTTTATCTTTACCAGGTTGGATAATATTAGCTACATTATCTTGTTACTATTTTGTGTTACTTGTTGTAGGGTTTCATATACAGGGAGTTTTATGAGCTAAGGGTAGAGTTGGTTCATAAGTGTGTCATGGAGAATTTGGGAGTAGCAAAATTCTTGTGGCATAAGATACAGGTATTGCATCACAGGTTTGCGTGGTGGTTGGTCTTCAAGAGTGACATTGAAGAGGGATACAAAGCCTAAGGAACAAAATAGATGGTGTACAGGTACAGGTACAAGTTACAGCTATTTATCTCCAAGTGGGAGATTGTTAAGGTGTGGAGCTAAAAGCTTCAATTGTTTGCAGACACAAGGAAGGATGCTGTAGAACTAGAGCCACTGGCGTCAGTAGTATGACCGACATCAGTTAGATGCAGTGGAGAAGGAGACCAGCGATGGCAGGGAGTCGACCGACGTCGGCAGCACCAGACAAGCAGGGATCGGCGTCAGTCGCTTGTGTATTTCCAAAAATGTTGTTGACGAACAATCAGTTAAGTGAAGTGAGTGTTTGCATGTCAAGCAACTAATTATAGTCACGAGCTGCATGTCTAATTATTGTAACTAGAGTTCTATTTTTGTAAGTATGGGATCTTATTTATAGACCCATAAGGCATGTATTGTAATTAAGAAAGAATGCATGTAAAAAGCATTGAAGCTAGCAAGGTCAAGGAGATCAGCTGAAGCATTCAAGGAGGGATAATAACTCAGGCTTTAGAGTTGTTGTGTTGAGCAAGAGAGAGAGGGAAGAAGGTCTTGAGGTGTGGCAAGCCTTTGAGGTGGAGGAAGAAGTGGCATCTTCCTTATTGTATTTTCTTCTAGTAATATTTAATACAAGATTGTGTATTGTCTCTCAAATTCTTTGTTGTCTCAAGTTTCTAGCTACTTTATCATTCTGGTATAATTTCGTGTTTAATTGCTTATAAAAAGTAATCATATGTGCTCTAATTAGTAGAGCTATAGATCCCCTAACATTTTGGAAAAGTTACTAAAAGCCAATATCATCAAACTTTCACCAATTAAACCACCCCAATATTTTGATGCTTCTCACCCCATATCAGGTTGGTATAATGAGAATGGCTTTCATCGAGTCATATGACATGACAAAAATAGGTGAAACACCTTCAAATACCTTTTCCAATCCCTTATTGACAATGGGGAGCTTACATTGGACAATCCCAATGCACCACCAAATAAGGCTCTTGACATATTCTATAATCCTTTTCCTAAACATGCTCCTTCTACCCCTTATCATGAAAATAAATCAAAACCATCCCATGAGGCACATACTATTAATATGGTTACTAATGAACCCATTGTTGAATAAAACATCACCTCAACCACATTTTTCCCCATCCCCCTAATAGAAGGGGAGAAACTACCTTCTATTCCTTTGGACACCCAAATAAAGGGAGCCACCATACCCACACCTCCATTAGAGGATACCATACCTACCTCCCTTATCATAGAACCATCCACTCCCTCTTTGGAAGCTAGCTCACAAGAGAAGATAACTTCATCCACCCAACCTTTAATTTTGGAACCTTCTATTGAAAACCAAGACAAAGGTAAAGGAACTATTATTTCTCCTCCACCTAAAGGCTTAACCATAAAAATAAGACCCAAGTAACCAAACCCTTTCAAAATTGGCAACCAAAACAACCAAAGAGGTAAAACCACCAAAAGGCCCAAAACCCCAAATTTTACCTCCCTCAAACTTTCCCTCCATTTTTAGTCCTCATCCCTCTACCTTAAACATGAAGCCCAATATTTTTACCAAAATCCCACCACCTTTATTGGTCACACCTTCATACTTTCTTTCTAAGACACCTCTCCTCACTACATTGATGATTCCTAAGTTACCTATCTTTCCATCCTCTACCTCTAACTCATCAACCATCTTGCCTAAACCAAAACCATAAAATCATACCACCTTACCTAAGACATCTATCACCAAACCCACATCTAAACAACCTTCTATCTCAACACCCAAAGAAAAAAAATTTAAATCTTTACCACCTTTAGTTGAGTCCTATTCAACCATTCTACAAAGGTTATTTCAAACCTCTTCCTTGGACACACCACCCATAAAACCTTTTGACCCTTCACCTCCTAAACTATCATGGTTCAATGAAAATTTGATTTGCATATATCATAAGACACCTGGCCATGACATGGAGAACTATAAAGCTCTCCAAACTCTTATCCATAAGCTTTATGATGAGGATGAACCTTCTATGCCACCCCTACTGACCCAAATAAAAACCATACCTACCCAACACCTACCCACTCTTCCACCTTCACCTAAGAATAAAGGTGAGTCAAAAAAATCCAACACCTCAACTTCTCCTATTATCCATATAATCAATGTGGTCACGAGATCACAATAGAAGGATAAAGGGAAGGCTAAGGTGTCCATTCCTTAGACTTATCCCTCCCTAAACTCCCAAGCCAACAATACCCAACCATCTCCATCATCCAACAAACCCAAGGTGTCTATCTTAGGTGCCTCCCCATCTAACCCTCCATACCCTAACCCATATGCAATATCCATCTGGAAAGCTATCCTCAAGAACCTTCACCAAACTCTAGCAAAAATGAGCTTATATGAGTTAGTCTTTACCTCTCCCCATCACTACTAAGCACTCATAGAATACTTGAAATCAATCAAGGTCTAACCCAATGGCCCTCAAACTTTAACCACCTTTGTTGGTGCCCTTCAAACTTCCAACCTTGTCACCTTTAAAAATTCAAAAATACCTTTTATTCATCTGAAGGATCTCAATTCCCCCTCTTCATTATGACATACATTAATCAAAATTGCATCAAAAGAGTGACAATTAATAAAGGAGATAACATCAATATTATCTCCTCCCACACCTATAACTAGCTATACTTACCCACAAACATCATGTCTAAAAACACAATAGTCCTTTATTCTTTTAATGATACATCACTACTACCTTAGGCACAATTTTCCTCCATATCTATGTAGGGCCCCAAACTATTCCCAAACTTTTTTATGTTGTAGAAGGAGAATTCCAATACAATGTTTTAATCATGTGCCCTTAGATTTGTGCCATGAGTTGTGTATCTTCCACCTTACATCAATGTGTCAAATTTGAGCACAAAAGGCAAGTTATGACTATCCAGGCTAAACCTAGTCCTTTCACATCTTGAAATATGACATATTGGCCTAATTATGTCCTTCCTCCTTCATCCACCTCACAACCATTTGCTAATAACACAACCCAACCAACTAAAACTTGTGACACTTCCACACCAAATGTTGATGAAGCTTACACTAGCTTGTCTATCCCTTCTTCCCAAATTCTTGTAGAGAACCCCATGGAAACCACATTTCGACATCTTTCCCTTGAGGAATATAGAATCTTAACCTTGAATTCCTTCTCTACTCTCCAAGAATATGGAAATCTTAGACATGACCCTTCTTATGACCCTAACATTGGAACCATCAACCCCTTTGGGCTCCCTGACCATCAAATAAATTTCATTTATGGGGGACTTGATCAACCACTTTTATCCCCTACCACTACTTCATCCATCTAACCATTTACCTCTAACTTTTCCTATCTTAGGAAACTAGAGTTCGCTAAGTTGTATCTGCATAGATTTCCTTGAAAAGGATTTGGCCTTGGTCTCTATAAACAAGGGCCTCATAAGTTACCCCATATCAAAACTTTATAACCTCATGAGTCATTTGGCCTTGGGTATGAACCACTTGAAGAACCCACCAATTCACCCAAACCCATTACCACCATGGAGGAGGATATCCCATCCTCACCAACCCAACCACTTTCCCCACCTAAAGATCCTAACATCATCCCCCCTAATTTTTATTTCTAGTCAATACCATTAGTTTGGGCTCTCTCATCTACCAAAAGGGTGGCCACACCAAAGACCTTCCACTTGTACACCCTAAAATGGTAGATAATGATTCTCCTACCATCAACACCATCTAACATCAAGACCATGATTCCATTCTTACCTACCTTAATGTGGAGGATTCTTTTATCTAAATACCTTCCTTCTAAGGCCTTGACCATGTCGAATGAATCCACCATAGATATCAACTTGGGCACTCTAGATAACCCCCATATTGTCAAATTAGGCCAATCACTGAATGTTGAAGAACTTTGAGACTTCTCCTCTTTCCTCCAATATTGTAGCATAGCATTCACTTGGTCTTATAGTGATATTCCCAGGATTGACCCCATCAATGCTACCCATAACATAGTCACTCATCATGATGCCAAACTTGTCAAATAGAAACTATGACACATGCATCCTCGCATAGCCCTTCTCATCAAAGAATAGCTTCAACATCTCCTATCTGTAAACTTCATTCAACTCTTTGACTACCCCCAATGGGTTTAAAATATCATACTTGTCACCAAAGTCACTAGGACTCTACACATTTATGTGAACTTTCATGACCTTAACCTCGTCTACCCCAAGGATGAATTTCATTCTACCTAGCATTAACCAACTTGTTGATCTTATAGTTGGCCACAAGATTTTATCTCTTATGGATGGGTTTTTGGGTTATAATTAGATCTTGATTGCTCTTGAAGATCAGCACAAAACCACCTTTAGCACTCCTTGGATAAATTTTTGCTATAGAGTCATGCCTTTTGGGTTAAAGAATGTTGGTGCAACCTACCAACATGTCATGACTTATATCTTCCATGATATAATCCATAATATTGTAGAAGACTATGTGGATGACCTTCTTAGAAAATCCAAACTCTAAAAATATCACTTGACTATTCTTATGATCATATTTGAATGACTCATCCATTATCATGTTCACCTTAATCCCAAAAAATGCATTTTTAGGCTCCTTTCAGGAAAGCTTCTTGGATTTATCATCTCTCTTCATGGAATCAAATTAGACCCTACTAAAGTTAGAGAAATTTTGGACATGCCTCCTCTAACCAACCTTAAGTAACTCCATAGCTTGTACAGAAAACTTTAATCCATTCACCATTTCATTTCTCAACTTTGAGACCAGTGCCAACCTTTTCATCACCTTTTGAATAAGGATGTCTCTTTAAAATGGAATAACAATTGTTAAAAGGCCTTTAATTCTCTTAAATAGTACCTTTTGTCACCACCTATCCTCACTTTTCCTAATTATGACCACCCCTTTTACCTATATATCTCTGTCACCAACCATTCCATAGGGGCAATGTTGGATCATCAAGAGGAACAACATAAAGATAAATTTGTATACTACATTAGCTGCATGATTTTAAAATACAAAACTTAATATACACATACCAAGAAACTCTACTTAGCATTGACCTTCATGGCCACCAAACTCTACCACTACCCTCTTAACCATAAAACCTATGTCATAACTAATACTAACTTGTTCAAGTACATTGACTCTAAACCATACCAAAATCAACATATGGCTAAGTGGCTCATGCTCCTAGCTATATTCAATCTTTAATTCCTCTAGTAAAAGTTGATCAAAGGGTAGGTTATTACTAACCAATTGGTCAAATATCCTTTACCAAACAACCAACCACCTCCTCTTGCCTTTTTGGATGAGTCTATCGTGACTCTTTTTTAAGAGGATAGCATAACCTAGCAAATGACCATGTTCTTTGATGGCTTGAAGTGTTAACAAGGAGGGGGTTTTAGATTTATTCTCATTCCTCTTGATGGTGAACCCCTTCTTCTCTCCTTCAAACTTGACTTCAAATGTGCCAATAATATGGTTGAGTAAGAAGCTTTAGTGATAGGTCTCTAAACTTATCTAACCTTGAAAATTAAGAAAATCCATATCTTTGGTGATTCCTAGCTTTTGGTCAACCAGGTTAATGGATCCTATTAATGTAAGAATGATGTCTTGCAAAAATATAAACTTTTAGTTGACAAACTATTAACATCATTTGAACATTACCTGGTCCAATCCATTCCTTGATCTATCAATAAATTCATGGATACAATGGTTTGCCTTACTTCTCAAATTCCTTCTTAGCCTTCTAATTCTAAAATATTTATCACCATTCATCATTTTACCACACCTTCTTATATCCAATCTGACCTTCCTACCATTTGTAATGTGGAGGAATCTCCATCCAACATTTGGTATGACCAAACTTTCAACTACCTCAACTTAGGCATTGTTCCTCCCAACCTCTCTAAGAATGCCTAAAAAAATTTATTCATTGTACATCTCATTATACCATACTAAGGGAATCATTTACAAACATGGTTTTGATGGTCTCTTTCTTCGTCACCTACATAGTCATGAAACTTCCCATGCCATTAGGGAAACACATGATGGGATATATGGGGGACACTTTAGCAGTCTAGTAGTCACTAAATGTATCCTTCACCTTGGTTACTATTAGTCCACCCTCAATCAAGACTATTGTGATTATGTAAAAAAGTGTGTTAAATGTCAACAACATGCTAATTTACATCATGTGCTAGCTAATAGCCTCCAAGTATCTAAGGAATTTTGGTCTTTCTCACAATCGGGGCTTGATCTCATTAGAGAAATCAACCCTCATTCTTTTCAATGACATAGCTCCATCATCACAACCATTGAATACTTCACCAAGTGGGTGGAAGCTCTTCCTCTTGTCTCAACCAAAGTAGAGAATATTATCAACTTTATCAACCATCATATCATCTATCACTTTGGCATTCCCAGTAAGATCATCATCGATAATGGAAAATCCTTAAAAAATAAGCAAGTCTAAGGTTTATGTGATGCATTTGGTATTGATTTAAGTTTTTCTTCACCTTACCGACCACAAGCAAATAGATAGGTAGAAGGCTCTAATAAAATCCTTAATAAAATACCAACCAAAGTTGTTAGTGCTTCAGGTCAGCATTGGCACTTACACATCCCATTCACCTTATGGACCTATTGTAATAGAATTCAAACCTCTACAGGTGCTACTCTCTTCTCTTTAGTCTTCAGAGTAGAGGTAGTCTTGCCTCTTGAAGTCTGAATTCCCTCTCTTTGCATATATTTGAAAGATCTTATTTCTAAAGAAGATTATCATCAACACTATTTATCTCAACTTGAGCTACTTGATGATCATCGTTTAGTATCACTTAACCACCTCCATGCCTATCAAGAGTATAACAAACATGCTTATAACAAGTGTCTCAAACAATGATAATTTAATATTAGAGACCTCATCCTAAAATAAAACCAACACGTGACCAACATGGAGAAGAGTAAACAAGGCAAGTTTGCTTTCAATTGGCTTTGACCCTACATAATTACCCATAAGTATGGATCAAGATCTTATCATTTATCCTCTCTCGAAGGTAAACCAAAACTTGAGCCTCTCAAAGCTTTGCATCTGTATCCATTTTTCTATTAAAAAAGGATCAATCTAACTCCTTTTGTTTAACTTAAGCTCATCCCTTGATTATGAGATTTTAGCCTTCACCCATATTTCTCCTCTCCTTTTGAGGATAATTTATTACAACATAAAACCATGTGATTAACCATCATAGCCATAGACTAATCCTAAATGTGGGTACCACAGTTCTACCCATAACATGGTTCTCATGGATACTTTTTATCTCTAACAAGATGGAATCCCATGGTATTTGTCTCTCAATAACCATACCTTTTCATATCATTAACCTTCTTATGTTAAAATTTTGCCCTCATAAAGGTAAACCTCTGAATCTAATTAGACTTGTCCATGTCTAAGAACATTGTATCCAAAAATAATTTGGATACCAAAATACTACTTAGGTCAATATCTTAAGCATTACAAACTTCTCCCTTAAAGGAAATCTACCCAAAAACAATATAAAAATTGCCAAATATAAGATAGACTGCTCCCTTGAAGGATAGCTATCAAGAGTATTAAACAAATCCAATAAGATTATACCACTCCCTTAAAAGATGGATAAGTTAACTTTGTCAAAAGTAGATCAATTTCTTAGAAGCTTCCTGCATTGATCAGCTTCCCATATACAATAATAAATCAAAAGACTCATTATCACAACAAAATATAAAGCTGAAATCAACTCTCAAGCAACATAATAAGTTGGAAGCCATAATTGGCTTTCACATGTAGACTTCCTACATTGATCAGTCTACATCTAGCATATGATATGGACTTATCTATTATTGTTCTTAGGCCACCCATAAAAGGGGCAAAATAATTCACATGAGTTTATCATACATATCACCCATTACCCTTCACACTACCTATCACCTATCTTCCCTTTAGACCATCTATAAATTAGGGGATTTGGAGCTTATTTGACACCTTGTAATCAAGAAACCTTTTTTTTATCAACTCATGACCACTCATGTATAGTGTTTTAAGGGCTTATATTCATTAATCCAATCCCACTTCAGGTTTGTTTTCAATCCTTGTCAAAAACAAAGAATCATACCCTATTCTTATCTTAATGTGCTTAGTTGATGTTTGCATCATGAATTTTACCATCCAGTGTTACAACAACAATAATCATTCTTTTCACATAAAGTGAGACTAAAAAAAACATAACCATAACATTCATAAGTATCCACACAAACTTAAGCATGATAACATTCGACCAATGACATCCAACACATTTTTTACATGTTTATAGTAAACTATGTAATATTTTATTTAGGGTGTAAGGAGTCACACAACACATACAAAGTTATCAGACTATCCACACTTCACCTAAGGCCCCTACATACATCAATTTACTACCTAAGCACTAGGTTAATTTTCTGGTGACTTTATATATGTGTTCAACCATCCTTCTACTTGATTTCTACCTAAACTAACATCCATAACATACCTTATCTCAATAGTTACTAAAGGGTGTACTCTATTCTCCTCTTCTACATTCATCCCCACAAGTCAAGAATCATATTCCACTTTGGGTCTTTTACCCTACTCTCTATCATATTCATTGCATCCCTCTGCTCTAGTTGTTTTACTTGCATAGGTACCACTGGTTATTGCCTTAGTACACATCTCCTTGGATAGTGAGGGTTCCCTCCATAAATAGGTTAATAGTCATGTTCTCTATCCCTACATCTTATGTAGTGAATTCTCACCTTCTTTTATATTATAGAGGTAAGATTTTAGGCTCAAGCTCAGGTTGTGGATGCCTTTCCTCTTGTTATTAATCTAACAGTACTTTATTATCACCATTACATGTTATAGTATTCAGTAGAGACACACATTCACCATATTGATTATTTTTAGTTATAGGCATTGTTGATTCTCTCCACCATTGTTCCCATTATTCACCATCTTTAACCTTGTGTAGTTATCTAGACTCTCTATAACCTCTAAAACCAAATAATTCAATGATAAACATTCATCCTTATCATGATTCTTTAAATAGAATACCTGACCATTCTTTCTCACTAACATGATTCTCCATTCCATCGATAGATAAGGTCATATGATGTAATTGATTCCCTTGAATAGTCTTCCCACTTGAAATATTCATGTCTACTTACCTTTTAATATGGACACATCACCCTTGATCTAATTGGTCATCTCGATAAAGCCATTATGCACCATCATGATACCTTTTTATTGCCCTTATCATTTGATCCACATTTGATGTCTTTCTTTTCTTTTTCATCTTGTGGTCCTTACAAGGCTGGTGGTCATTTACATCATTGTCACCTTTAGCCTGGTTGACATAAATTAGATTCTAACCATGGGCCACTATAATGATCATGTCTTTGAAATTTCCACTATTACTAGTGGTGGTAACACCCAAATGTTTGCCATTGTAGAAGCTCCCTCATCTAATCCAAATGTATAACCAATATCCTAGACCATGTAGCTCCCTATTACCAGGGCCTCTTCTAAGTGGAACCCTAATTCATTGGTTTTAAGGAACTTGGATAGATGATACAAACATGGCCACCTTTTATCTAGCCTACCCATGCAACTCTTAGGTCAGGCATGGTCCATCCTCTATCACTCACCACGTTGCCAATTTTATAACTTGTAGAATCTACTTACCCATCAAAGAAATTCTTTGTAAGTCATCACTTTCTTACTACCCTTAAAACTCAGCTCATATCAATGATGAACTTTTACCAACATGACTATGAAGATCCTAATAGACACCCACCTCCTAAAACTTAGCTCATAGTGATCGATGGCAACACTATACTTATACCCTCATATAATTTTAGAAGGTGAACCTCCTTATAAAGGCACCTCTTCTTTGGATTAGCTCTATTGAAGGTTATTTGTGGTGCTTAGCATTGTATTCCCTTCTAATTTATCTGACCTTGCCCATCCATGTCTCTCATCCTACTAAATGTGGGATAATTATGGTAAGTATTCACCCATCTACACCATGCACCTTCACCATCACCTTCATCTTTACCTTCACCAAAACCCAAAACTTCTATTTTACAAAACCTTCTCCATCAGCCCAAAACAACCCATGTTGTCCATCAAATTAGGGTAGCTAATTTGAGCACCATTTTCTAACCCTAGTTGAACTACATTGGCATGATGTCCATTGACTATGTAGGTGCTTCTTGAATTCTAAGTGTAGTTTAGCCACTAAAAACTAATTACCCTCTCATTTTCCTTCTCATTAACTTTTGTTGCTAACAACACCCTCTTGCCTAGGGTGTCTTATGTTAGGGAATCTTTGGATTTTTCCTAACATCCTTGTATTTTAACATTATCTAATAATTCCTCTTCATTTTTCCCCCATTACTGGAAGAACTAAATTAGCATGAGGTCTTTTTAGACTATGTAGGTAGTGCTCATTTATTAAGGTTAGCTCAGCCACATCCTTTACTTTATTTACCCTTCTCACCTAATATCTTTTCCTCCACCCCTCCACCTATCTCCTAATCACCTTCCTCCCTTCATCTTATCAATATCTTTTAACCACTTTTATAGCTTGTCAATCTCTTTTAACATAAGGATTTATAGCCTTCCTCATTATCCCCTATTATCTCCCATAAAGCCACCACCTACTCTACTTCATTGGACTATTGACACCTTTCCTTGTACATGCTTCACATCTCAATTCCCCACCCATTTTTTGCCTTTGTCTCCACTTTTTACCAACCTTTCCCCCTATCTCCTTTGTCTTCTTTTTCTATCCTCATCATTTCCCCTTGTCCTTGGCAATTTATCATACCCTCTTCATCATTATCATTTCCTCACCAATTCCACATCATACTATGTATCTTGTAAGCTTTCTATTCCTTTTGTTACTTCAAAAATTTTACCTATACCACCATTCTCTATCATTTTACCACTCTTCCTACCTTTCCCATTTCCCATTCTTCTTGTTTGCTTTATTTTCATCCTTTTTGTCTTATTTTTTTCCTCCACAACTAGTTTATACCTAGGTATTTATCCTTTCAAAAGCCTTCCATAATTTTCCCTTTTCTTCTTATTAGATCTTTCCTTTTGCTTTTTGCATTCCCCTTTTCTTCTTTCCATCTCGGTACTCACTTGTCTTTTGTATCTTGTGAGTATCCCTGCTTTATATCCCTACTTCAATTCTTCCTTTTTCTTCTTATCATCCTTGATCTTCATCCTTTATCTTCATTTTTTTCCACCATCTTCTCACTTTTCTCCATTTTATTTCATTTTTCTTGTCTTGAAGACATTCCTTGTTCTTCCCAACCTTCCTTTTTCCCCTCTTATATGTCCATGCTTGGCTCCTTCCATCCTTTTCCACCTTCATCTTTATATGAAACCTCATTTTTTTCTTCACCTATCTCTTCATTCATCTCTTGGGCCACCTTCACCTCATCCCTTGTTAGAACCCCTTTATCTTCTCCCATTCAACTTCTACCTCTTTTGAGTGTGGTCACCAATTGTACCACTTATGCGTACATCTCCTTGTATTCTTCCTCATGTCCTCTACACCCTTCCTTTAATGCATGAAATTTGGTTAGGTTCATTACTTCAAGTGCATCCCTTTCTTCCTTTTAATGCCTTTACATGTTGAGCCTGGATCCTCTTTTTTTGTCCCTCTCCAGCTACTCCCTTCACCATACCTATCACTTTTTTCCTATTAAACCCTTTACCCATTTTGAGCTTATATGATCACAAAATATATCATGGTATGGATGTGAATGTATTCCATTCAATTTTAGTTTACTAAGAGATACATATTGATCTTATGACTTTATAACATAATCAACCCTGCCTACAAGCTCATATGACCCAAAAGTGAGCATGAGCACCACTAGATATTAGGATGTAGATTCCTTCCCCATCTCCTCTGGTCTTACCTATTGTAAACCCATTTTACTCTAACCTTTAGAGATGTTAGAATCAAAATTAAAACCACCTTCAAATGGAAGTTTTTTGGTACCCATGTGTGGATTCTGGATATACCCTCTCATGTGACCTACCTCCCAACCAATAATTTTCCTTGATTCTCCATACCCAACCTACATCTTCCTATACACTGTAATAGCCCTACTCTTTAATTACATTCCACCCAATAACCTTTTATAATATTCACCTCTTACACCAAACTATTTTCCTCCTTGGTCTTTTTTAGACCTATTTCTCCCACCTTCCATTTTAACTCCCTAATTTGTCTATCTTTATACATTCTTCTTCTATTTTCCCTCTCGATTTTCCATTTATAACATGTATTTTCATTCCTATTTTAACCTGCCCCTTATTTAATTAATATTAATATTATTATTTTCCTCACTCCATATTCCAAAACCCCTCAGAGTCTTTCTCTGAATTCCCTCAAAACTCAATGCTTACTTATTTTAGGGCCTCACTAGCTCAAGGGTCAAGGGTTCAAATATTTTCCACTTCTTGTTTACCCACTTTGCTACTTCACTTCCCCAAATCATTGAATAATACCCTTATATATCCTATTAATGAAATTGTTGTGGAATGTGCACAATGTTAGCTTATTTGGATGGTGATTAAAGAACCCATCGGGTCACCATGGTAATTCAAGAAGTGTAAGATTTTATAAAGCTTGGTAAAGCATATTTCTCCATTTTTAATTTAAAATGGTGGCTGTAATTTCACACTAGAACCTACTTATCTATGGCTATAGATTCCTTTTCCATAGTTAAATCAATCATATAATTGCATCTTAGGTAATCTCATTCACCATTTTTACCAAACCAATCAAAAAACTATTTGATATCCATCTTTTCCACCCTTTGGAGCTTCCCTTTCTCCAACATCCTTCAACATGACCTAATTGCATGATACATCAAATTGGGGCAACCAAGTTAACCAACACTCCCCACCTTAGTAGAACTACATTAGGCTTAAAGTTCATTTTGAACATTATGTCCTTGGAACTATGTAGGCAACATCTAATTCCCTAGTGCATATAAAGTCTGCTCAGCCACCCCATTCCAACCAACCAACCCACTTGCACATGTCCACCTTGACATTGGCCATTTTTTACCTGACCTCTTCACATGTTTTGTGATGACCTTGCCTTGGTCCTTTTAACTACATTGAATTTTACTTTTTATTCCCCACCTTGTGTGTAACTAGACCATTTATATTATTCTATAGGCCCACTTCCTAACTTGGATACCTGTGAACAACACTGACTCAATAAACTTAATTTGATTAACTATGACTAACATTGTGGATTAATTACCTCGTCGTATGTCCATCTAGAACTTGGCCTTATTTTTATCAACATTGGTAGCTTTAGTTTATGCACAATATTGACTATCATGCTTACTCACTTTTTATGAACCCATTGGCATTTCACATACCCAACTACCTTGTGGCACCACTTAGTGCCTCCCCACCAACTTCTTATCAAACCTACACCCAATTTAGCCTTTCCTCATCAACTCTTAGTTTAATGGGGGAACACCTCTTCCCATACTTAAGGCACTTTGACCTTCAACCAAGTGATTTATTTTTGTTTTTTATCTTGTTAATTCAAAGCCACATAACAAAAAGGGGCAAAATGTAGACACTAAAAAATTGCACCCTTATAATTTTTGATGATAAAATGCCTCAGGACCCTCTAAAGACCCCCTAAAATTTCTTAACCCTTAAAAAAACCCTCTTAACCTAACCAAATCACTATTCTCCTATTCACATAGTACTATTCAAAAATACTATTTGAAAGTACTATTCACTATGGGACCCACTATAACTATTCATGATGACATGGCAAGTGACATGGAAAGTGACATGGCATGTGACATGGAAGGTGATTTGGGAGGTGATATAGTAAATGACATGGCTTATAAGTGAGGTGGCTTGATGTGGGACATCATACCCCACTTGGGACCCTTTTTCAAGGTGCTTAATGACCTCATTTAAGCATCACAAGGGACCCCCCCTAAAATATGGTGAATTTACCCTTAAGAGGCCATCATTAAACATATATTTTGTCTTCACACATGAAAATAGCATTTAAAATGGGATACACACCTCTTTAGTGCTTTGGAAAAGATAAAGGGCATTATATCCACCCATTTTTGACTTTTTAACCCAAATGGGAGACCCATGATCAAGGTGGGAATTCCACCACCCTCATCTTTTGACTCATTCATGCACCCATATGGAAACTGGTGCCAAATTTTGTGGGGCTTTTCTTTAAGTTCTTGGATGAAGACAAGAAAGGGTGGTGAAAAGTCTTTTAGCCTCATTTAGGCCCATGTATATGATTGCCATTTAAAATTGGACTCATGTGCAAGATGGGAGACACACCAACCCAAATGGAAGACCCATGATCAAGGTGGGAATACCACTACCCTCATTTTTGACTCATTCATGCACACATATGGAAAATTTCACCACATTTTTTGAGGCATCTCTTTAAGTGCTTGGATGAAGACAATAAAGGGTGGTGAAAAGTCTTTTGGCCTCATTTAGACCCATGTACATGATTCCCATTAAAAATTAGACTCATGTGAAAGGTGGGAGACACACCAACACAAATTAGAGATATATTATCAAGATGGGAATCCCACCACCCTCCTCTTTTGACTCATTCATGTATCACGTGGGAATTGGTGCCATCCTTCTAGTATTCCCTCTTTTGGCATGGTTCTTGACAATAAATGCTATAAATACCCCCCCTCTCCTTTACCCCAGATTAAGTTGGAAGTTAGTCTTTGGTTATTAAATATTTTTATAGGTCTTTGAAGAAGGTCATAATTTTAGTAGTCATCCACATCTTGGAGGAAAAACATTCAAAGCAATGAAGCTTTACTGTAATTTCCATGGGATTCCAAGGCATCACATCATCAACCACATCAACAAGCCTCAAGTTAATATTATTTGTTTTTTATTTCAATTATTTACTTAGGTACTTCCTTTTATTACCTTTACCTATCCATTGACCTCCTTTTCCACCTTTGCCATTGTAATTCCATTTACCTCCTTTGTCCTCTTTGCACCTTTACCACCTTCACCCTCTTTGCTTCCTCATCCTTTTGCTACCCTAGTTACTTGTTGTTTTATCTTTTTAAACCATATATCCCTCTAATTTTATTATCTTTATCAACCCTAACCAAACAATTCTTTTTACCCTTATCAAATTACTAAACCCAAAACCATAACCTTGCCTTAACCAATTTTTAGCATTAGTATAATCAAACTAGTTGCTTCGTTTAGGTTAAATTTGCAATGATTCTAATTTTCTCAATTAATTTTCTATAATTTTATGTATTTTATTTTAATTTTATATTCATTTAAGGTAAATATATTTCTTTTATCATTTCTACTTAAGTGTTTTAAAGAAGGTGGATTGACAACCTCTTAGAAAGCTTTTGCTTCTAGGATCTAGCTCATGATAGGAAATCCACCCATCTACTTGTCTAACAAACAAGTTTTTTTTAGTTTTTTCTTATTTTTAGGTCATCCTCCCAAGCCAAAGAGTATCTCTCCACAATCACTTAGATTTAATGCATGCACATTCAACAGGTATTCTTCCACACCCTTATTAACTAGTTTCTTCTTTTTACACTTAAGAAAAAGTGAAAATTGGATAAAAACACCTATCAATACACTAATAAAGTGTAATCATGCAAGTTATATCATTACCATGACAAATTAATTTAAAAAATGGGTTAAAGATATCATGACACCAAGTTGCAATGTTAAGGATGTAGCTAGGTTTTTGTATGAAAAAATCATTACAAGATTTAGATGTCCAATAAAATTGGTCAATAATAGGGTAACACACTTCCTAAACCATAAAATCAAGACTCTCATAGAAAAAATTATGATATTTCACCATAAAATTACTATGTATCACCCATAGACAAAAAGACAAGTTGAGGCTTCAAATAAAGTCTTGTTCAAGATGTTAACAAAAATATGAAATGTACAATGATATGATTAGGAATACAAAATTACTATGATTCTCTGGGCATACAAAACAAACTAAAATGTGTGACAGGGTTTACCACATTTTATTTGGTCTAGGATTTGAGATAGTAATGCCCATGGAATATATAGTTCTTAGTTTGTGCATTTCTATGATAATGAGACTCAGGGATTGAGATTCTTTACTGATGCAATTGATGGATTAAACCAAAATGGAATAAAATAGGCAAATATCACAATGGATGTATGAAGTTAAAAAGTCAAGTAAGAAAATGTGGTATGATCACAACCTAAAATCTAAAAAATTATATATATAATAAGCAATCTTACTATATAATATATATTTAAAGCATTTTTAGGCAATTTGTGCATTATATGGAAGAGACATTATATCATTCATGACATTTCACAATAGGGAACAATTGTCTTAAAATATTTATAGGGAATCATTCTGCTAGAACATGTAAATGGGTATAGGATTAAGCCTTATCATCAATAGTATTTATCATTTATCCTAAAAAATGAGAGAGAGTGTTGAGTAACACCATGTAGTTTAGAATTTTTGTTTAATGTTTTATTTTATTATTTTTCTTTTAGGTTTATGTGTGTTTTTATAGTGTGATTTATATATCACAAAACATCAAAACTATAGTTGTTAAGTCAAAGTTATAGACTATTATTTATGAATAATTTTAGCCTAAAGGAAAGACAACTTACAATGGGTACATTTGGATCATCAATTAAATCCATGAATAAGGCAAAAATAATCTAGGTGTAGATAAATGATGGTTAATGATCATTTAAACCCATTAATTATGATGCACTTAAAATATTTCATCTTTCCCAAAGTAGATTGTATGTTAGAATGATAGGGTGTACAGTAAAGAAAACTGGATTGGTGAGAAGATGATGCATCAAATCAGTACCTATTTTTGGATGGATCAATGTTTTTAGATGCAAAATGGAACCATCACATTACCAAAAACTAGTTAAAATTAATTCTCTAGGAAAAATCATGCGCTACCAGATCATCACATTTAAATCATTATTCCATATAAATTTGAGCACAAAAAAATATATAAAGGGAGATTGAGAACACAAGGACATTACACATTGTTATGAATAATGGAGTCTATGATTTTCATCTAATTTAGCCAATTATACACAAATTTATTATCTACACCAATACAACCAAATAAATTGATCAATTCTATCTACACCAGTAAACATGGATCATCTATAAATATTAATCCCACTCACAAATGCATAGAAGGAATAAATGGGGATTGGTCTAGTACTCAGGTAAACCAAATACCATGATATGGATCCTTTTGATTTCATTGATGGTACATATGTCACTCTTTTCACCCTACATCAATTAGAAGTATCACAAGCAAGAGCTCTAGTGCTTCAACATCCTTTGTGAGTTTATGATGTAAAAAAATTATCAACCTACATACTTTCAAGTAATTAGATAAGGCAATGCTTAAATTACTTAGTATATATAATGAGGGTGATATACATCTTTCACATGATATTACAATATTCATCAAACCTGTAATTATGGTAAGAGAAATGTGACTTCTAACTCAAGGAAAATCTTTTTTGACATATAAAACTAAGACCCCACTCATTTACTCAGACACAAATCAGAAATATACCAAGGTAGGTAGGGTGATTCACATTGACTCATTGGAAGACATTTCAATTTGCATTCTTTTTGAGTGCATCATCAAATGATTTTGGCAGACCACCAAGAACACTAAGCAAACAACCAAAGGCATTATTGACATTATGTATCAGATGATACATATGTATGAGGATTTTAATTAGCTAGATTTTTTGGCCTCAAATATTACTACAAACATTAAAAAGGTTCAATATCAATTTTTGGTCATGATTCTCTATTTTAAATAGTGGAAATCTCTATAGGGCCTAGTGAATCTATATGAATACTTTTGGTATGTGACCATGTTCACCAACATTTCTTGGAATAATATAAGGTAGTACTATGATAAATTGGGGATATTTAATTCATGGTGGATTGAGATCCAATCCATGATCATATCTAACCCTAGAGTACCCAAGGAAGTTATATAATACTTAGGATAACATGCATTGGTTACAAAGCTCCAAAATGGGATTTAGATCAAAGTTCATGAATTTCCCAAATCAAAAACAAATCCATTACCATTTTTTGTCACCATATTGGATGCTTGGGTATAAGAACAATGGCAGAAAGCCTTAGCTAATGGGATAATACAACCTCTATGATATGTACCTCTAGGTACACAAATGTTTTTGCCTACATAGACATAAGATCAACCACAAGCACCACTATAGATAGATAAAAATACATCATAGGTTGATAAGGGAAATAAGAAGGCACTAATGTGATGAGCGTCACTACTAACACCAAAGAAGAGGATGTCATAACAAGTCATGAATACATTAAAACCAAGTTCCAAAGATATATATTGAGTGAGATATTGCATAGTTATGTGTTTAGTAAGAATCTATGTAGTAAATGCTTCTAGAGATTATAAATGAGGTTTATGAACAAGAAGAGGAAAAATAATCATTCTTTTATAAGGTAGTGTGCACCTACCAGGTGAAGAATCATGTAAGGTCAAACTTATGGGTTGATATTACCCAACCTACTCATTTGATCGTAGTAGACATTATTGTGTAAGAATTAGCATGATATTATTTTAAATCAAAGTTTTTATATATAGATAAAGCTACAAGATCTTTTGTTTCATAAAAAAAATTACATTACAATAAATTCCACCTCTATCCCTAATGCATAGGTCAATGACACATTACATGCCTAGACTCTCTTGAATAATAAAAGATATGATGGTGTCCTTTACATATCAAATAGAAGATATCAGAATGCAATAATCATAAGGACCTTATTAGTAAACTCAGGAGATATTCTAGACTGTGAAGAGGTCAAATAAGACTCTCATTCCCCTCCATATTATCATAAGAAGGTTGTAACATGTAGAGGTTCTATTATTGAGTCATCCTCTTTTAGAAGATTCATAATCATCTAAAATGATTTATTCACAAAATCCTATGGAGTAATATGAAGATATCAACTTACCATAACCTATGCAACAAGTTGAGCAAATAGATGTCATAACACAGGAACAAGATACTAAGGAGAAGAAGGAATAAGCAAAGGCACAAAAAAAGGTTGATAATAAAGCACTAAAGGTAGAGAATAAGGAGGAGGAGGAAAATATAAAGTTTTTGAGGATGAATAACAACAAAATCTTTAGGCTAAAGAGGAAGAGTATGAAAAAAACAAGAAAGCTGAGGTAGAAAAGAAAAGAGTCAAAGAATTGGAGGCAAAGAAGAAATAAGAAGAATAAGTAGTGAGGACTCATAAATAAAAATAAAATAAAGAAATGTAGGTATAAAAATAAAATAAAAATGAAGTAGATGTATTAACAAAGGGTTAATAATATTAAAAGGATAAAGGAGCACTTTTAGACACCTAAATCTAGCCACTAAAAACCTCTAACTAGGGTTTTGACTAGTTTATACTAAAATGCACAATTTGGCCTAAAAACATTAAAACACATTAAATGAGTTGAAATCGATATATTAAATAACCAATTTTGGATAGATTATAATTAAATAAGGTAACATAATTTATAACCCAGTCACTTTGATCAGATCATTTCAAGTCAAAATGACATTTTTGCACCTGGGTGCTCTGGATTGCTCTTTTCTATAAAAATCCTTGTATGAGATACATGCCTTTGTTATTTTGAATTGGAAACATCCTAAATGGGAATATGATTCCAATTCATCTAACATAAACTTAAAATTCTAATCCAGTCAAACTTCAAGCTAATAATAGAACATTTTGACCAATTTGATTAATTTGTGCATAAATTGCCAAGGTTTGCATCAAAGTTAACTAATCATGTTTAAGGCTAATTAAACCAAATAAAAATATTAAATTAATTTTCCATGAAACTTGTTGAATATTTATTTTTGGAGATTTATATTGAATAAATTCATCATCAAATGACATCATTTCTTAGGAAGGTATTCCTAGGCCATAAATGCACAAAATATCAAGATTATGGGTTTCCCATGCCTCTTTAATACCTATTTATCCTAAATAATTATGAGGATATTTATGGATTTAATTTATAATAAATAGATTTATTCATGGCCACACATCTCAATCTTGAGATGGACAATCATGGTTGATCCTGAACCATTTTGAAAATCTATAAATAGAAGGTTTCAAAGCCATAATTTTAAGCTTGAATAGTGCAAAGTTATAATACACAAATAATTCCAAAAGCCATTGTAATCAGTGTTATAATGCCAAATTGTTGAGACAAGATAAATCCAAAGCCATCAAAAAGGTGCCAAGGAGATATCCAAGCCTCCTTTGATGAAGACTCATTGAGCACAAGCCAAGCAAGCTACTTCAACAAGCTATTTAGAGCATCCAAGAAAGGTGAAGGATTTATTTGTATTTACATTCTAGTTATGTTTCTCATTTGGTTTTGTTAATATTCCCTACCTTTGATATAGGCTTAGGGTGTTAGCTTAGTGTGCTCTTTATTTGTATTTGAATTCATTCATTAATATCATACTAATCTCCCCCTATTGTAATCCTTTGTCCATAAATGGCATGCCTAGTAGGACCTAGCCTCACAAATTTGGTCAAATTGGATCTAAAAGAAACCTAATAACCATTATCATGTAGGATCTTGGAGTGTAAAAGCAAAGAAGGTAAAAATTTGAGCAAAAATCCTATTTTTTTAAGTCAAAATTTTGTTCTCAAGATTGTGTAACTCAAATCAACTACCAACCCAACTCGGATACCAACCTAACTCAGTTTCCAACCCGACTTAGTTGAAACCTAACTCACCTACCAACCCAACTCAATTGACAACCCAATTTGGATACCAACCTGACTCAATTACCAACTCAACTCGGTTACCAACCTGACTTGGCTGTGTAACCCAACCCAACCTAAGAGCTCAATTTACAAAGGTATTTGTTTCACTTGGAAAAATTCTTCAAATATAAAAGAAGTATTAACCATTTTATTGTAGTATTTACTTGAACAAGTGATAAAACAAGCTTAATTAGTACTTTCACACTTATTTTTGGATGTTCTAAAAATAATTAGGCATTTTCACTTTGGATTTAAAGAGGAAAATTTCCATGTTTGTGTTGAATGTTTTGATTTTTATTTCAAAGTTTACAACTTAAATCCAATGGGATAAAATAAAACCACCACACATTTCATTTAGTGCTATAAAATTGAATACACTTTAAATTTTTTGTAAGTTGTTTTCATTATTTGTTTTGTCTAAACTTGTTTGAGTAAATAGGTAGTTTTGCATGTATGCTCTCCCATCCATCCCCTTTTGGGAATTTTGGGATCAAAAGTGCCAAATTATTTTTGGGTGGTTTACAATTATTTCCATTTGCACATATTAAAGATAAGGGGATAGTAATGAATCTAATCAAACACTTTCAATTTGGTGTAACAAAATTAACTTCACTTTAATTATTTTCAAACTTGCTTGTTGACTATGAATTTTAGTGAAAAGAGATGTGCATGTATGCTCTCCCATCCATCCCCTTTAGAAAACTTTTGGGATCAAAAGTTTCATCTCATATTACTTTGAGCCTAGTCCAAGGCATGGAAACAACATTGTTTAAAGCCCTCCTTAAAAACTCAAAATAGAAAGGGTGATCTTGAGGTAATCATAAAGTCTTTCTATTATGTCATTTATTTCATGCATCTTGGATTGTGAGGGGGACTTCATTACCTTGCATGAGTTCTTTAGGGAAGCCTTGACCCAAGAATTCATCTCCTAGCATTATCTTTTACCCCTTTCAATGGGGTGGGGGGTATACAAATTAAGATCACCCCACTAAGATTAGAGGTTTGAGTGGCTAAACCACCTCTTAGTGCTAGGGCTAAACCTAAGACGTATGAGCACATTGGACATCACACTACACTAAGAAAGTGATAGATGTAATGGTTGTAAAAAGGGATATACCTTTTTACAACAAGCTAATTATTGTGAACCCAAATGATGTGAGCGTCTTTTCACACATTAGACATGAAATTCCTATGCAGTTGATCTATCTAGAACATTTGAAAAATAATTAGATAATTAACCCCACTTTACCATACCTTATCAGTTAAGGATTTAAGATGATTAGTTAGTTAATTTATCTTTATCTTAGATTACTTGGTTTTTGTGTGGAGTAAAAACATGGTGTTAACAAAAAATGACATAATTAAACACATTGCACCCAAATTTATTTGAACAAAGGTGTTATGCTACCCAAGTGAAAACATATTTTTCCTTGTTCAAATTGATCATCATACACTTTGTGTCATATCTTTCAAATTATTTCAGTTATGTTACCCATTTGAGTCTAAACCTTTTATCACATTTTTTTTAAGTCCCTCATTGATAATTTAAATTCAAAATTAGACTCTTACAAGTTTTAAAGGTTGATGTGTTAAATTGGGTTTGCCACTTTGCACTTGACTTGTTTTAACTTGAGTTCAATTCCTAATTTTAATTGAGGGTCATTTCTAGACTCAACATCATTATCATCATTTGCTAGGGCTCAAGTCATCTTGTGTATCACTCACACTTTGAGTCTTAGGCTAAATATTTGTACCATTCATCCTATTGAACCTTTTTTCTTAGGTCCATTTGATAATATACTTTTGTGTTAGAAATTTGTCCAACTTTATGTGTGTATATCATTTGGGTTAAGGAGGGTAGTGTTACACTCCCAAAATTGTGTTGGAACCATTTTTTTCCTTAGAATCTTGAAACAAGCACTTATCACATATTTTGAGTAGTTTAGTGTTGTTACTCTACTTAAATCATTTTGAGACTTGTTTTCATATACCTCTTTACATAAAATCCTAGTTTCTCCAAAGATATAACCATTTAAAGTTGCTTTTTAGATCCATTTGTCTAGAATGGTTATGTCATTCACCTTTGCCTAGCTTGGCAGTTAAAAGAATCTAGCTTTGTGCCATTATTTGGGAGAAAATAAACTATCTCCAAGTGCCTTTCAATTCATACCTAATACTTATTGATCAAGTTTATGTCTAAGAGTCAAATGCCTAGTTTTTGTTAGAAGTGTTTCAAATATGTTAGATTAGAAATCTCATCTTTTAAAGTCTAACTTTTGCACCATTTGGAAAAATTACCTAGCACATGCCTTTTTTGAGCCTAGATTTTAATGCTATGTTTGGGCAAATGACCTAGAAACTTTTGTTTTTCTTAGAGTAGACTAATTTGAAACACTTTAACCTAAAAATTGGCAATTTGATTTGTGGCTATATTACTTGACCTTCTTATGTGAGATGTGTAAACATTGGATACTTGATGTTAGCTTATTTTATCATAGGTCATTACATCAACCTTTTTTGGACATACATATCCATCCTTTTAACCAAGTTAGACTAGGTTTGAACATCTTTTTAGACATTTCCTTTTCATAGTTTATATAAATCTATTTCTTTTTCTTGTAAAACATTTACTATGGATACCAACATGTATTCTTACACTTGTAGTGGCCTCGTATACAATCTAGGAGTTAGTAATGTGGTTGCATAAGAAAAAATGGTTCAAGACCCCTATGCAGATAATATTGCTTATGAGATAGATCCCTATCCATATTATAATACTCAAATAGGGGAAAAGAACCAAGACCCATTGGCTGATTACTCGGTAAAAACACCTCCTTACTTTGAATAGGACCAAGAACAAAATGAGTAGTATCTAGCTTTGGTACTTATGATGAAGAAACCAGTTCCTCAACAACCATATTATGTTATTACACCATCCACATATTACCCTTATCTATTTGAGCATCACTTATTAGAAAACAAGGATGAAATCTTGGTTAGAGCTATAAAAGTAGGGGCCAAGTTTATAGTAGACTTCCCCCACAAGAATTTGTCAAGCCTAGTAAGAATGCTCGATAACATACTTTATAATCAATAGGATTCTTCTAGTAATCATTTAGCTCTAGTCTAAATGATGTATCAAGACCTTAACATGCTTGTCAAAATCAAGGACCTCATGGAAGATCACTTTGTGCAAATGCATATAGCATATCAAACATATTTTAACCTAGTGTGTAATTTTAACCAAATGACCATATCCAATAGGCTTCTCATTAATTTAATTCCTTAAACAAGAGTGTTAATAGATTTGACTGGTCAAGATAATCAAGGTGTTGACCCCTTTCTAAAAAATAATTTGATTGATAACTTAGTTTATATTCTAACCATTGAAGAAGTGTCTTCTACTTCTACATAAATTAGTTAGCAAAACATAGTAGACAATGCACAAGTAATGTCCAATCCAAAATAAAGTGGTGTAAATAACCTGATAACTAGTACACAAATGAGTGTGCCTTTAGTTAACACCATAATTGGTTATTCAAATTAGGGATTAGGATTTTCTATGCCCCATCCTCAACCAACTACTACTAATCCTCAACCAGTTGCTTCTTTAAGCACTCAATCAATAGGATTAGCTAATCAACCAACGACCAATGCCATGCCTCCATAATAAAACATGATTAATCTTACTCAATATACAATGAGTAATATTATATAATAGTAGGCATAATCCAATATACCAACATAGTAGTAGAAAAATATATTGCCACCTTAATAGGGGCAACTAATGTTCCACCTTACCAGGTAGTAGTGAATGTGCATCATCCCTCATAGACTAATATGCTAGTTCAAATCCAAATGATGTATAATCACAATGTATGAATATTGGTCAGTGATATATGCTAAATATCTAACAAGCATTAAATTCCCAACAAGGATTTGTGAACAAAGAGTTTTCAATGTTCCTCAAGTACCAAATAGGCAACATTTGCCTTTTCTACAGAGTATGCCACTAGTTCATTGATAGGGTCTTGGTTCACAAGTCCCCCCTCAACAAAAAGGTTTGATTAATCAATAAAAAGTCCCTATTTAACCCCAACAGGTGTAGTATGTCCATATCCCTCCATCTCAACCTCAAAATTCCTAAAACCAAACCTACTTACCTAACCCAAACTAGAATATTACACCATAGTACATGCATTTCCAACAATAAAACCCTAATCCACATATGCATATTATAGATCCATTCCTTAACCAAACCAATATATCCTAGTAGATACCTCCAATATATCCTAGTCAAAGTGTTCCACTTATGACTGCTCAATCATCTACCTAGGCTAATATTCCACCTAAAGCCAACATTCTCTCTATTTCCTAGCCCAAGAACTAAAATAGATGAAGGATACAATTATTACGATCCAAGCTAGGAAATAAATTAAAAAAATCAAGTTAGATGATGTGTGTTCTTATCCATTTAACATGGAGTACTTATAGATAACATTTCCTTGAAGATATGAACCATCAAAGTTGAAAAATACAAGGGGAAAGGTGATCCTAAGGCTCATTTGACCAAGTTATTTATGACATGCCAACAAGTGGCATATAGTGACATATACCTTTTGTTGTTTTTCATAAATATTCTAGTAGGACAAGTCTTGGAGTAGTTTTTAAAGTTACTCAAGAATTCAATATTTAATTTTGATGATCTTTCAGACAAGTTTGTGCAACACTTTTCATACAATCCCAAACATGAGATTTCATTGGTCAATTCAACACAAGCTAAGCATAAGGCTAGTGAGATATTTTCAAGTTATATATAGTGATGGAGAGCCCTTGCAATCTAATTTACTTATAGTTTACTAGATAAATAATTAGTCGTTATGTTTACTAAAAATTTGCATAGTGAGATATCTTATCATCTGGAACTATAGTGTACACATACCTTTAAGTAAATCATTGATAAAAGTTTGTTGATCAAGTGTGCCCTTATTAACAAGTGGATCATCAAGATTACCTCTTCTAATAAAAATAAAGGTACCAATCCAAGAAATAGACAAAACTAGCACCCTATCCAAGTACAAGCGTCACAAGCAATGTAGGCTAATAATAATGAAATACTACGGTAATTTAAATATAAAAAAATGTTGTTGGGAATGAAGTCATAGAGTCATGTCATGTCCAAATAGTGCAAACACCATTTTCTCAACCAATGCCACATATGAAAATCACTCTTATCCCACAAAATTTTCAGCAAACATAGAAATCATAGTGTCCCAAGCCCGTGCAAAAAATACAAAAAAATTTACCATTGTAAGCCCCTCCTCTAAGGAGAACAATGCCTACTCATCACATTTTCAGTGATCTTGGAGAGCCTTTTGAATTTTTGTTTCACAAACTTTCTACCACTAATATAATTAGTTATCCTATACCAAAACATTATCGTCAAGGCATCCCTTATCTTGATTGGTACCACCAAAATGAATTCTATGAATATCATCAAGTTAATGGACATAATTTACACCGCTATGTGTAAATTAAACATTTGATTGAGAATATGTTAGAGAATATGGAGACAACATTGAATGGTGGTGCTTCCACTTCTAATCAGACTCTTGGAATCTATCAAAACCCTTTCCCTAACATAATAACCAACCACAATAACAAAAATGGCCAGTGTAACAACAAAATCAATAGTATCAACAATAAAGGTTGAACCAACAGAATAATAAATAGAACCAACAATGATTAAATATTAGATAAAACCAAGGTCAAAATGTAAATAACTAATAAACCAACCATGCAGTTACACATGAATACAATAGGGTTGTAGGCCATATTAAAACAGGTAGCATCAATACCATTTCCATCAATTTGAGACCAAATACCAATCAATCAAGACCTTTGATAAATAATGCCACTCAACCAATTTAGGCTGAGTGATCCTTCTTTGACCTAGAACTACACATAGGTGAACTAGCAAATAGGGATCACTAATTTTGGACCATATACTGATAACCCATCATTGCCTCATGACCATGCACAAGTGCACTAGCAACCAAGACTTATCCTATCTAGTCCCCCACCATCATTAACATTTTTTAGTAGTCATGGTCTTGTATTTAAAATATATTGTAAAATCATAACTCAATGGTCAAATATTACCATTCTTGACCCACATCCATCTACTACTTCACCCATCACCCAACTAACTGTTTAGCCTTAGAATAATCCATTTAACATTGACCAAGAGAATAAATTTAATATTGTTAAATAATTACAAAAGATGCCCACATAAATTTATATTTTAGATTTCTTTTGTACATCAAGAATCCATAAGGATATTTTGAATGAGTTCCTTAGCCAATCCATTATTTCTAGTGACATATCCCCTAACAAATTCCAAGCTTTGGTTGGACACCTAGCTTCAACCCAACAAGTCACTTTCATCCAATTCAATATGTCATTCATTGGCTCTTTGCATAATAATCCCTTATAAATTGAAGTTTTCATATAGTAGCACAAGGTGAAACATGTCCTTATAGATAATGGATCAGGTCTAAACATAGTGCCTCTAAAGTTCATCAAGCTTCTTAGGTACACCACAGTAGATCTTCAAGTAGAGACCATAACCATCAAAGCCTGTGATAATGAAGAATGAAAATTACAAGGTACCATATGTTTACTAGTTATCCTTAGGCCTTTGACCCATGATACACTTTTCCATGTGCTAGATATTGATTTATCATATAATATGATTTTAGGTAAACCTTGGTTACATGAAAATTGTGTAGTCCTATCAATGTTGCACCAGTGTATCAATTTCTCCCATTCAAGGATGGAAGTTTATATATTAGTATATTTGTATCTATACAAACACTGCAAATACCTAGAGGCTAAGTTCAAGAGTTATAACTATCATTTCAACATGAATCTAGTGGCCAAGTAACATAAGGGAAAAGCAATGCTCCTTGATTCACTAGAGGACAATTGCATTGATCTTAATACCCTCGATTCCCTTTCCCACATGTCACCTCCTAAAATATCTAATCATTATACCATCTAATCTAATGTCCTAGAAGAGTATTTAACCCATGATAGCTTTCATATTGAAAATGTTACACATAACCCAAAGTCCTTTTGAAGACCTAAATCCAAGCTACTTCATCTAGAATGGCAACAAAAGGGAAAATGTAAAGGACCTATCACATTTGTACCAACATCTAGCCTAGAATAGGACCCTCTTGAGGGAGATTAATCATGGTTGTATAATGACAAGTAGGCTAATTATTATGATAATGCAAAGTATCATATTCCTAATAGGATCATGAAGAATCAAGACTATGAAGGAGGAGGCCTCAGACCAAATCAACACAAAACACTTGAGCCAATTTTCATGACCAAATGCAAAGGGCTTTGTGGACTTGGATTAAAATTGCCTGGGGGTGACCCCATATACCTTATTTGTGTCCTATCACCATTGATTAGTGATGAGGATGATGATAGTGAAGTAGAGTCTAATCATAGCCTTTTATTGACCTCACCAAGACCAACTTGTTTAACCCTGATTCTATTTGTACCCTTAGACTAGTCATTCATCACAATCCACTAGCATTGTATTATCCCTAGTTGATATATTGGGACCAACAAGAGTCCAACATGTTAATTGATGAGTTTCAAAATGATGAGGCTTTTTGTGATTTTCTCAGCCTTAGAGACATATTCTGTTGGGGGACCACAAATCAAGGTTCTCAATCAAGTTAGATCCTAAGTCCTATTTTAGAGAGTGGGTGAACACCCTTATCCAAAATAAAATAATTAAAAAATTAAGGTACTAAAGTGAAAGCTTATTTGAGGTGCTTTTTGATTAAGGTAAAGTAAATAAAAAGGCTAGTCTAGTGGTGAAAACCTATTTTAGGTGTCATTAGATGGGGGTGTTCAACCTTATTCAACAATAGCTCAGGAGACCACCAATGATGAACTTTTCTATGAGTCTAAGTTCAATTTTGAAGAACAACAAGCTTTTGATCAAATCCTTCAAGAGTTTTTAATAGTTTTTTTTACATGGCCAAACCTTCCATTGGGGGACTCTAATTTGTCATGCTTAGGGGAAAATGAAGAGCCAGTCCTAATAGAGGACTCTAATGTTTTTAACTAATTCAAAGTTTTCCCACTATCCTTAAAGATGGTTTGACCCTTCTAGTAGAAGATACAATAGAGGTTAACATCGAATCCCCAAATGACCCAAAGTAGATCAAGTTAGGTGCTTCCCTTACTAAGAAGGAACATGAAGTCCATACAACCCTTTTGAGGGAGTTTGTAGATATTTTTTCATGGGCATATTCTGACATGCTAGGTTTGGACCTCACCTTGGTTTTGTACTACCTTTTGGTCAATCTTGATGCCAAAAATTAAAAATAAAAGCTATGAAAAATGCATCCTTACATTGTTGTATTAGTGAAGAAAGAGTTGGAAAAACTCTTAGAAGTAGGATGTATTCGATTGATTGAATATTTAGACTAGATCTCTAATGTTGTGCTAGTTAGCAAAAAGCTAGAAGGGATTAGAATTTGTATTGATTTATATGATATAAATAAATCTTTCCCTAAGGATGAATTTTTATCACCAAATATTGACATGATTGTCAACTCCATAATGGGTTATGAAATGCATTCATTAATGGATGGCTTTTCAGGGTATAACCAAATTAGTATATCACCAAAAGACTAACATAAAATAACATTCACCACTCTATGGGGAACATTATATTATCATGTTATGCCATTTGGTCTTAAGAATATAGGGGCCACCTACCAAATAGCCATGACTATCATATTTCATGATGTGATGCATGACATTATTGAATACTATGTCAATGACATTATTGGAAAATCAAAGACCAGGCCAAACATATAGTAGTGTTACACATAATATTTGAAAGACTACATGAGTATAAAGATAGACTTAATATTAAGAAGTGTGTCTTTGGATTCACATTAGGTAAATTGCTTGGCTTCATTGTATCTCATCGATGCATTAAAGTTGATCCAACTAAAGTCCAATCAATAATAAAGATAAAACCATTGACTAATTTGAAGTAAATCCATAGTCTGCAAGGCAAAATCTAGTCTATTTGATGCTTCATATCACAATTAGATAAAAAAATACATCCTTTTACACATATTTTTAATAAGGGAGTCACATTTCACTGGGATGATCACTACCAAACAACCTTTCAACAACTAAAGGACTATTTAGCAAATCTACCTATTTTGTTGCCTCTTATGCCAAGAAAGCCATTTTTTATTATACATATATGCTACTAAAAATTCCTTGGGGAAACTTTTGGATCAACATGATTATAATGGCAAAGATTATGCCATGTACTATTTAAGCCATACACTGGTTATGTATGAACATAATTATACACTCATATAAAAATCCTATTTAGCCATGGTCTTTAAAACTCAAAAACTATGCCATTACATGTTAAATAATAAGACCATGGTTATTTCAAAAGTAGATCCACTCAAGTATCTACTATCTAAAATAGTTTTACAAGGCTGCATGGCCAAGTGGATCATGCTTTGAAGTGACTTTGACATCAAGTACGTCAACCAAAAATCTATTAAGGGGAAAATTCTTGCATATCAACTTATTGAAGCACCCTTTACTAATACAAAGCCACTCATATTCTAATTTCTTAATGAATCCATAATGACCGTCATTGACACACCTTTTGAGGAGTATCACTACTATATTTATTTTGATGGATCATTTTTAGCACATGGATCAGGGTCAAGCCTTTTATTTATCATACCATAGGGGGATCTAATCCCTAAACCATTCAAGATCAATTTTCCTTGTACCAAAAATATGGCCAAATATGAAGCACTTATTGCAGGGATTCACCAAGTGGTACAATGGAATGTATCTCATCTCAAGGTTTATGGTGATTCTCAGTTAATCATCAATTAGGTTACATACCATTTTAAAACCAAAGATGACAAGCTAGTTCCATATAAGGCCATGGTTGATACTTTCAAATGACATATTACTAACATTCAGTTTGAGCATATACCAAGGGAAAGTAACATAATTTTATATGCTAAGGACACTATTGGATCTTTGATTTGATAAATAGACACAGCTAAAGAGTATCATTTCCTTGTCAAGAACTTTTTATCACTAGATAATAAACCTTAAACCATTATGATGATTTGTGATATTGTTGGTCCTAGCTCTGTCTAGCACTAAACCTTTATAATTACCTTCATAACCAATTTTTATCACTTGACCTATCTAAAAAATAATCCAAATCCTTTATCCACCAAACCACTCATTATACCTTGCTTGGATCAACCCTTTACCACTATAGTTTTGATGGAAATTTTCATCATTGTTTAACTTCAAAAGAATATACACTAACATTAAGGGAAGTTAATGAAGGAGTATGTGGAGCCCACACCAACGGGGAAGTCCTATCCAAAAATCTCTTGTGTACTAATTATTATTGGCCCATAATGGACACAAATGTAATTGCATATGTAAATAAGTGTGACAAGTGTCAACAGCATGCTAATTTGATTCATGCCCTAGCCAAGACTCTAAAACCAATGTTGACACCATGGCCATTTTCTATATGGGGCCTCGACCTCATTGGGAAGATCAATCCTACCTCATCTGATGGCCATAAACATATCCTTACCATCACCAAATGTTTCACTAAATGGGTTAAAGATATAACCCTCACTTACATGACTGGAAAGAAAATTTCCAAGTTCCTCTTTAACCATCTCATTTATCGCTACAGTATCCATTCTAACATTATATCTAATAATGTAGGATCATTCAAGAAAAAGGATGTCAAAAATCTATATTGAATAAAACATCACACAACACTTTTCTATGGCATATTACCCTCAAGGTAATGGTTAGGCTAAGGCATCAAACAAAACCATTGTCAACATTATTAAAAATATTTTCAATGATGCTAATCATGATTGGAACCTTAATATATTCCATGCCCTTTGGGTATAATATACCAATCACCATACACCCATAGGAGCCATTCCATATTCACTTGTTTATGGTATAGAATCCATCCTTCCCATTGAGGTTGAGTTGCCATCTCTATGAATCTCTTTGAAGCATGTCCTAGATGGAAATGAATATTGAGTAACTTGCCTAAAATAACTAGAGTTACTTGATGAGAAACACATGGATGTGGTAAATAATCTCCAAGCCTATCTAAATCAACTTTGAGTCCACTACAATCAGCACGTGAAACATAGATAATTTAAACTTGGTGATCTTATCCTTAAAGAACACCAAAAGAATACGAGCATAAAGGTAAGTTCAAACTTAATTAGGTTTGTCCTTTCATCATTACAACAAAATTTAGAATAGGAGCATACAAGCTTGCCACACTAGATAATCATGAACTTGATGAGCTGATGAACATTATCCAACTCAAGTGGTACTATGCTTGAGTGACTTGGTATATTGTCTATAAGGACTATTTCAAGTTGTATTATTTTATCAATATTCTTTGTACTGTAACACTTTATAATCCTACCAACCTATCACTTTTCATATCATATGTTTATTTTACCATACCTTCTCATCAGCCAAGTTCATTTCTCCCTCCCTACCCTACCCTATGACCTTGGTTTTGTTCCATTCATTCCAAAACCACATTCAAAAATAAGATTTAGCTTTAGTTTCAGTATTTGTTTCACATATTTTAGATAGAGGTAGTATTTTTTAGTAGTAAGACAATAGTTTGGTAGTTGCATCCTTCATTTCTTGTTTCATTCTCTCCCATTGTCTTGATCCTAATTATCACTTCCTATAGGCAAATTAGTACCATTGACCTATGCCATTGTATCCTAGTTATAACTGCCTATGGGATAACTAGGGGAAACACTTATTTATTATACCTTGATGTACTAAATAGTCATTCCCTATGTCATAATGTGCCATTATACTAATTATGCCTATTTTGTTTGAATTGGCTATTACACTAGTCATATTCCTACACTATAATGCAGAACTATAGTGACTTGAGGTCCCATCTTGGGACTATGTAGGTATCACTCGATACTTGTTGAGGTCATCTCGATCACCCTTTCCACCATGCTTTCACTATTTTATGAGCAACCTAAGCCATTCTCTTACCATTTTATGAGAAACCTAAGCCATGCTCTCACCATTTTCTGAGCATATTAAGTGACATTGTCACCATTTTATGAGCTTAGACCATTTAGTATATTTTCATTCTTTGATCAATTTGAAATACCTACAAAATTCCAAACATAAAACCAAAAAAATTTGACTACTTATCTACCTTAAAGATTTTGGGAACCCTTACTAAGTCATAAGTAAATCACTTGTCACTTAGTTTCTCCATCTTTTTTGACTCTTTTTTCTCATGCACTTTCCATTTTGTAAGCCCATTCTTATTTTTATATCACATCTATCATATTTTGTTTTCATCTATTATTATTTTCTTTCCATTTCTTGGGAGAACTACATTTGGCTTGAAGTTTTTATTGGACATTACATCCATGGAATTATGTAGGCAACATCCACTTACCTAGTGTATATGGAGACAGCTCAACCACCCCCTTTCTTTTCTTCTATTCCACCCATCATATTTAATTTATAAGTTGTCACCTATTTTCTAGGGGTAATATTTGCCTCATTTAAGTCATGTTGTTTGTACTAACATTAGGACTAGCTGTTATATGTTTCTTTGTTTGTTGTTATGTGCATGTTTGTTTGCTTTCAATATTGTTGCCTTGATTTAGTCTATATGCATTCATTGGAAGATTCCTTGTAAATTTATACTTTAATCCATCCATATTCATATATTTACATTATCATCATATTTTTTATCATTAGTGCATTATTTTCCCTTAAATATTGGATTTTGAGAGTCAGTCCTTATGCATATTTTGGCCTAGTCTTCATGATGCTTACCATTAAGTGATACAAAAAAATCAAATTTATGAAGTCTACTCAGAAAGGGCATCATCAACATCTTCTTGACACTATAAATTCCAATCATATCCCAAACTAATTAATTACACAATGAAATAATTTTAACCTTTATTAGTTTGGATGAGCATCTCCCTACTAGCAAGTTATCCTAATTCATCTTTATCCTATGTATCAAGTTACCCACATCATATTTTCAATCATCAGCCAATCAATCATGTTTTCCATAATCAAGGTCCAATGATTACTGTATATGGGCAAATCATTATACGCCATCCCACCTACATTTCTCAATGATTATAAACACCTTTGGGAAAATCATTGTGTTCTCACCAAATTTACTTTATTTTTACCCAAATACGGGCATGTTGTTATCTTGTTTGTCTATCCTAACTAGGTCAGCTCCATCTTCTCAATGATTATAACTACCTTTGGGAAAATCATTGTGTTATTATCCCACATTGCCACTATCGGGGCATAATGCTTATAACCACCTTTAAGTAAACCATTGTACACTATCCCACTTACATTCTTAGTGATTTTGACTAATTTTTCAAACTTTTTTTTATCTTACCATCATATTCATTTATTTTGTCCCCTCATTTCACTTCTTTCTTTCGAGGGACCATTTGCTGACATACTTGTGCCAACCATTCCTTCGAGGAGGCATCATATAGTTCATCCATTGTCGTTAAAGTTATAGGCATGTAAGACATTTTCATTATTAGATAAGATGTTACTATGCTTATATCTTTCAATGCCTTCCCAAATAGGGGAAAACTGTAGACACCTAAAATTGATCATTGATAACTTCCAACCAGGCTTTTGACTAATTTATACCAAAATGCATAATTTGGCCTAAACACACTAAAACATATTAAATGAGTTGAAATAGATATATTAAAATACTAATTTTGGCTAGAGTATCATTAAATAATGTAATGTAATTTATGATCTATCTAACTTTGATCATATCATTTTGAGTCAAGATGACATTTTTGCACCTAGGTACTCTAGATTGCTCTTTCCTACCAAATTTATTACACGAGACACATGCCTTTGTTATTTTTAATTGAAAACATCCTAAATGGTAGTATGGTTCCAACACATATAAAATTTATTTCCAATTCCAATCTAATCAAATTTTGAGCCAATAAGATGACATTTTGACCAATTTGATTAATTTGTGCACAAATTGCCAAGGTTTGCATCAAAGTTGACTAATCATGTTTAAGGATAATTAAAACAAATCAAGAGCTTAAATTAATTTTACATGAAACTTGTTGAATATTTATTTTTGTAAATTTATATTGAATAACTACATCATCAAATGACATCATTTCTTAGAAAGGCATCCCTAGGCCATAAATGCACAAAATATCAAGATTATGGGTCTCCCATGCCTCTTTATCTTTATGGATTTAATTCCAAATAGTTATATTTATTCATGGCCACACATCTCAATCTTGAGATGGATGGTCATATTTGATCTTGAACCATTTTGAAAATCTATAAATAGAAGGTTTCAAAGCCATAATTTTAAGCTTGGGTAGTGCAGAGTTATAATGCACAAATAATTCTAAAAGCCATTGAAATTAATGTTATAATGCCAAATTATTAATCCATGCCAAAGCCAAAACTATCAAAAAGGTGACAAGGAGAAGAGGATATATCCAAGCCTCCTTTGATGAAGACTCATTGAGCACAAATTGAGCAATCCACTTCAACAAGCTATTTGGAGCATCCAAGGAAGGTGAAGGATTTCTTTGTATTTGCATTCTAGTTATGTTTTTCATTTGGTTTTGTTAATATAATCCCACCTTGAGATATTATTATGGTGTTATATTAGTGTTTTATTTATTTTTGTTTGATTTCATTCACTAACACCATACTAATCTCCCCGTATTACAATCCTATGTTCATAACACTATGCACCCAAGAAGAGAAATCCAAGAAGTAGGTTGAGGAGTACGAAGCTAAAGATAACACTGAAGTAGAAGCTAAATCCATGGCTAAGGTATAATCCAAAACTAAGGTTTATGTAGAATCTAAATCTAAGGTTGAGACAAAATTTAAATCTAAGGCTAAAGCTGATGTCATAGCTAAGGATGATGTGAAAGCAAAAACCAAGGTAGAAGTAAAACACACAACACAAATAGAATTTGTAACAAGATAATTAGGAGAAAACACCAAGATGGTGGGAATAAATTAGACCCAAAAACCATTAGCCACATCTCAAGGATCAAAATTTTCTCAATGAGGTGTACATGAGGAGACATCTCAACATAGGCCTCAAATAGTTACCCATCGGCTATTGGATGTCCCTGCATCATCCACCCATCATAAAACCTTTTCTCTTCCCATGGAACATATCACAAAGGCACCTATGATGGTTATTAATTACACTATGAATATAGATATAATAGCACACAAATCATCTATAGATGTTTCTTAGCTTATACTTTCTAAGAAAATTGAAGGTGCAACTACATTTCAAGAATCAATGTATAAGGCGTTCAACCTTGGAACAAGAAGTATTATAGCTTTGGGAAGACAATGTAGATCTACACTTTTAGTTCACCAATGCATGCCAAATCATTGGTAACCCTTGCCTTGTGTTCATCACCCAAGTCTTGGGTGACCAAGCCATCTTAGAATAAAATTAGTTCTTAGACCTCTTGTCATAACTAAAAAAGGATTGGCTTATTGCACACAAGATGTTATCACTTAGTACTCAATGAAAAACATCAAAGTAGAGATAAGGTAATATATGATCCATTGGAAGAATATGAGAAGGTCTTGGATATGGTTGTGATCCAAGCCAAGCAAATTGCATAAGGCATGTTTAATTAGAAATAAAAACTCACCAATTCATTGTCTGAGTCCAATTTAGAGTTTGATAAGGTAGACAAAACCAAAGATTTGATATAATATCATTTTCATACCTCTAAATAAGTAGATGATGCACTCAATTAGTTGTTTTAATCATGAAATAATGTCATGTAAAAGATGTAAACATAGAAAAATGATTTTCTATGCAACACATTTATTGGAATTCAAACACAAAGGCATATAGATCAAATAAAAGATCTCTCCAAATATATATAGATAAAAGTGTTAAACACTAGGGCACTCATCATCATCATTGAAAATGAAGATATTCAAAATCTAATAGTGTCTCAAGTCTCATTATGCACATTGCTCACTATGGTGGGTGAAGTTCTCACAAATTAGAAAATGTTTAAACAAGATTTATCACATCTAGATAGATCCATATGAAAACTCATTAAAGAGCCATAATTTATTCCTTTACAATAACTAAAATAGGTGATCCATCAAAGGAATACCATCATAATTTCTCAATCAGTGATCTAACAACAACAAATACCTCCACCACTAGATTATACAATGCCAATTTCTTCCCCATCCCAAGAAGAACCAACATCACAACAACCTCCTACATAGTCAACTTAGAGAATGCCACCACCTTCTCAATATGTACTCTACACATTACTAATTTTGATATTTTAAATAATTTTTTGCACTTTAGTAGGATGTCCTTAAGAATTAGGAGCAGGGAAATGTTGATTTAAATATCATAAAGGGCAACCACCTAGTTAAGTTAGTTTACTAAAAACATGCAAGGGAGGTAGATTAGTATGATACTTAGTTGAAAACCCAAAGGGTTAGCTAAATAATGCATAAAGGGTGAAAATATATAAATGACACCTTGAGTAATTGCTACAACTTCTACTTTTGGTTCAATCCCTTAGTCCAGTCAAAATATATAGCTTCAATTCAAGGTACCTTTTCGAGTCTTTGTCTCGAGAAGAGATAAAGTTTAAGAAAGTTTTGAGAGTATAACAGGGATATAAAAATTATAGAGTGTAACTGGTGGACACATATGTGACTTGCACTATTTTTATCTTTTGTATCTCTTTTTATATGTATTTATCTCTTGAAATAATAAAAATAGTTTTCAAAATATGAAGAGTCTTTCCTTTACATGTAGTGAAAGTGTGGAATATGAATTGAGAATGCTTTGTAAAAACTCTTATTTATAGCACTCAGTTGTATTATGAAATGGTTTTAATGTGATATAGATTAATATACAATTCTAAAATGGTTATTACTATATATCTTTTATGGTTATTCTATATTTAGTGAATGCTCTATTTTCTAAATATGTTAGTCATGTAGATTCTATCAAATTTTATATAACCGAGTCTATATTTTCTATTTATTTATATGTGTTTAGTTACTAAACTGATAAGTTCAATCTGAATTACATATTTGTGTATACTTTTGTCATTTATTACACAACTATCCCTATATTAGCCTATTATTATGGGTTTTATAGGAACCTTTGCTAACACATTTAAAACTTAAAAAACATTTAAATCTCATATTTATATTCTAAACTTGTAGGCCCCTTTAATTAGAACAGTTTCACATACACCAAATGGGTCATCTAATGTGACATGATATGACATATATAGACCTTGGGGAAACCTTTGATCCTTCTTTTATGAGAGGCTAGACTTGCAACTGTGTCACCTAAGTTGGTGTGCCAAATGACACATCAATAGATTAGAGCTAGAAGGTGGGTGAACTAGAATTCAAAATGAGAAGCCTAAAATATAAAAATTTAGATATGTTTCCAAAAATGAGACATTATAGGTCTTAAAACTAGAAAAATGAAATTTTAAACCTCTAATGGCCTTTTTTTTTATTGGTGGAGGTGGTTGACTTTTAAACATCCTAGGGCCTACTCATGACTTGCTTAAGAATCCTAATTTTTTCAAATACACATGGTGGGATTTGAAATACAAAAGAGCACATTCAAGAATTTCAAGATGCCATTTTCTGAACTCAAATCCAACGTGAAGATGTCACCTACTATAATCACCCAAAAATAGTATTTGGGTGCTAAAATTGCTACTTGAGACTACTTATCCCTAGCTTAGCCCTAGACCTATTTCAGAGCCTATTATCATGCTTATCTAGCCTTCGTGTGGGATATAAGAATCCATAGTCATCCCTAAATTAATCCCAAACCCTCATTCCATAATCTTATCCCTTTGTGCCTAGTGTTTTTCTAGCTAAGCAATAGCACCATAATAAGGACATTGCTACATGGTGCCAGTGTCCCTAAAATGGCACTGATGTCCTCCCTATATTTTCCCAAATCAATAGATTTTCAAAACCAAAACTTCTTAGATTCATCCTAGACAACTTTTATCACTTACACAAGCATCATAATAGTGTAAATACATGAATTTTATCCCTCTAACCACTAGATGGAAATTAAATAAAAAATACACATTTAAACTTATAATAAGTTGAGCACAATTAAGGTTATCAATCCCTATTCTACCCTACTTCTACATACTACCATCTACAATAGCCTTAAGCTCATATTATCTAAATTATAGTATCAAGCACATTTAAGGCACTCAAGACCACTATCATACTAGCATAAATTGCACTTGCACCAATACTTAGGTGGGTAAACTACATTGGTCTTGACCCCTCCTCAGAGTATTGGTACGTAGGCAACTCTCTTCATAGTGGGGTGTTGAGGATGTCTAGACTACCCTATTAACAAACACACTTCTAATCTCATTCCTTATTTACATAGAGGATTAGGGTTTAAAAACTAAATCAATCATTATAGGTAGAATATAGGGTTCCAAAACTTGTACATGTAGGATAAACCGTAGAGATATAGACATAGGTGCACTTAGAAGATTGGGATAGTCATTCATATAAGACACTACCACCAATATTAGGACACTACTACCATTTTTCCAATAAGGAAACTACTTTCCAATTATGTCACTACTATCCAAGAGAGGTTTTGACATTGGGATTTAGTTTATGACACTCATACCAACTTTTATCTTAGTTTCTAACACCTAGATCATTTGTATCAGTTATGTATACATATAAATATGATCATTTCATTTAACATCACTAATATTACTATTATTAGACACTAATTTCATCTAATATAATCTATCCCCTTTTATATAATATATCTACCATCAATATTTATTCACTAACTATATTTTTATCCCACTTCTTCATTAATTCTCCTAATCATCTCTTATCTTATTCTAATCTCCACTTATCTATTATTTGGGAATTTTAAATTACCATGACCCACCTACCTAATTACACTAGCCTACTCCTAGGTTCTCCTATACCCTTAGTCCCTAATCATCTACCTAATCCCTATCTAATCTCTTATCTAAGCCTAATTAATTCTTAAGACGATTTTAGAATTAGAGAATTCTAGAATCCTCTCTATTCTCACCCTTCCTCTCTAGAAGCCTCTAAATCTAGAATCTTCTAAGGAATTTTAAATTTTTTAAATAATTTCCAACATTTGATCTCCACAAGCCAACTTTGAATTCTAGCCCTTGATTTATCCCTCCTTCCTCTATTTAAAAAACTCCATTCCTCTATGGAAGATCATCTAGCAAATCCATGTCCAACTATTGAAGTATTGAATCCATAAGGTCTTCATGTCAATCTAAATCCTTCAATAAAAAGCATTCATCAACATCCTTGATCAAGCAATTATAATGTCAAAATTTTGAGTCAAAGGTAATCCCAACCTCAATCTTCTTGTCTTTTATTCAATTTAATCATGGTTTGGAACATTTGGCTTTAGGATTAGAGTGTTTGATTTGAATTATGTATTCATCTAGTTGCATTTGATTCTAATGGATCTATATCTTACTTAGGTAGTTTTGTATTTTGAGTTTAAATTGCATGTTTATATGTATTTTAATCTAAATAACTCAAATTCATACTACATGTTAGTAACCAAGGTGGGACATTAATCTAAGTTTAAATAATTTTACTTGTTAAAAGTGTTTTTGGAAGCTTGCAGGGTCATTTGGTGGGAGAAAAAGAGATGGATTTTTGAAAATTTACACACACAGGTGGAAATTGTAGTTTTTCACTAGTATTCATGATTTTACAATCATAATTTTGCCCTAAAATTCATGACTTTGCATTAACCATTTGACTTGATTGCTAACCATTTACTCTAACCTTTATAGGTTTTTAGCCTTAGATAATATTTCAACTTGTGAATGGAAATTTTGTCTTGAGAGTTGTGATTTTGTAGGTAAAGTCATGATTTTGCTTAACCCCTAACAATTTTCTTGTCTTGGCAGGTTGTCACTCATCTACAAAACTATAACTTCGTGAACTATGATACTACACTGGTTGTAGTGATTTTTCATTATAATCTATGATTTTATTCTAATAATTTTTGTTTGAACTTAGCCATTTTTTGGTGGTTTGGAAAATCATGACTTTGTGAATCATGATATTGGCTTGCAAGTCATGATATTGTAACTATAGTTGTGATATTATGATTTATCCCAAATATGCTAACATTTATTCTCTAACATTCTTACTTGTAGGTTTTATCTTGACATTTTCTATTTTACAGGGGCCAGTAATCATCTAAACATTATATAACCCCTTTTGGCATCTTGTTTAGATCATTTGGGTCTTAAAGAAAAAATTGTTAATCACATTTTAAACATGGTTTTTATCTCTATAAAACTTGTTGTGTGATCTATGAATGATTGGTAAGGTCATCAAGAGAGAGTCCAAGGTAAGAAGATCATCAAAATTCAAAACAAAAATAACCTTTTAAAACGTTTTTCCCTCTTTTGTAAAACTGCAACTCACAACATTGTAATTTTGCTATGTAAATAGCGATATTGCATCTATATTAGTGGTTTTGTCATTCTATCAAAAATTATCATTTTCAAATTTTTATTCTATCTACAACTTATATTTAAAATTCCATAAGGGAAATTTAGGATAAATAATTAATATACTTTCTATTCTTAAGATTGATCAGGATTGTGGGCCATTTTGATAAAAATCTGAGTGTCCATTTATAAACTTTTGATACTTTTAAATCAATTTTTAACCTATCATATTTTTTTGTAAATAAGAATTTTTAGGCATATAAATAATTTATCATAACCTATATAGGCATGTATATAGGTCAAAAATATTAAAATTTTGAAGTTTTATACTTTATCACAAAATCATTAATTTTAAATTTTTGCTACTTGTGATTTTACCTTAGTAGTCACGCCTTTACACTAGTAGTCACCATTTTATAGTCTAACTATCATAGTTAATATTATATTGTAAAAATTCAACTCTCAAGTTATGATATTGCACTAGTAGTTATGATATTTTAGTTTGAAGTTACAATTTTGCCCTCAGTTTGCCTTCAAAGTTAATCCTTTTGAGTGCATTTTTAGAGTCATTTTTTGTGATTTTTGAGTCATTCTAAGCCTCCCGCAAGGACCAAATTGACTGTTGACCCCATTGTACATTAAACCCACTAAAGGATGCCTCCCCTAGACCCCCACATTGTGTCCCACTCACCCAAAGAAGTTATAGATCCAAATTGTGATTTTGTTAGGGTATTTTTCTTAAGGTCTATTAGACTAAAATTTTATTTCTTGTAGGGGTAAATCTAGTGAATATTTTGTATAAATAACATCATATTTTATAGGGAATATTTTGGTCTAATATCTTGTCTTGTAGGTTTCCCCTCAATATTAACAATCAAACTACTAATCACTTGTCTTGAAGGTTACCTCTTTAAAAGTGTCAATCAAACTACTAACCATTTTCTTGTAGGCCTCTAGTCAAATACCCCTTCTAACATTTTTAAAATCATTTTTAAATAATTTTAATCATCTTATATTTAATCTTGTATATATTTATTCATCTTATCTTTTATATTCTTTCCTCTTGTAAATATATCACATCTTAATCTTATTCAATTAATTAATCTTTTAGTCTACTTATTTATCACCAGAGGGCTACATTGGTGTATGCTTTCCTCCTTGCATCCTTGTGGAAATTAATATAGGATCAAAAACCACCTATAAACCCTTCATATTTTTATTTTCTAGGGGTCAGTGATGTGGATTTCATCACCACACACTAGATCAAACTTCATGTTCTAGTGGAGTATAAAAACTAGGAGAGCTATCGTTTGGTACCTAAACAGAATTCCCCATAAAGGATTTTGTGGAGTGAGGGAAAGTTAAGCTCCAATACATAAGGTGGTTAAAAAACATCCTATATGTACTTGTGTCCTATTGTACCTTTGTGTATATTGATGACTCCCCTAGAAACACTTGTGTATACCTAGCATAAGACCTTTCAACCATAACAGGTGTTTCACTGTATGAGGTAGGATTAACTCCTAAGAAGTTGTTAAGTGTAGATGAAGTTGAGAGGGTTTAGTTGATTTTGTAATAGCTCACTGACATAAAACCTCACCTTTAAATACATTATATAGTTTAAGTATTACGTTATACACCCTTGAGTTTACTAATCATATGTTTGCATTCTACTTGTGTGTGTGTCATGTTAATCCAATGTTTTTTGTGAGCCAAGTTAGCCTTTACCTAAACCTATACATGCCTATCAAGGTATTTTTCACATATCATCTTTTATATCCTTGTCTCATCATTCTATCATCTTGTACATCCTCATCTCATCACCCTCTTGTACATATTATATTTATATATCCTATTACATCTCTCACCTTTGTCTTCATCCCAAACTAGTCTAACTATATCCACACATCATTAATCATATCCTACCACTTACATATCCTAATCACTACTTATCATCCACACCTTGTCTTAATTCCACTATATACCTAATCAATCCTTTGTCTTAACATTTCTTTTGTCTATCTTATCCTAGTTAGATATTTATGACATACACATGTTCAAATCATCCCCATATTATCTACATTACCCCTCATCATTTCATCATCATACTCCCATACTCCCATTTGCTCATCACTTAATCACATATCCATCTCACCTTGATAAAAATGATCTAAGGCTTGAGCTAGTCCTTTTATCCTTTGATATCATCCTATCAATCTAGTCCACTATTACTCAAACAAGTCTCATACCTAGTAAATATTCTTCAAACCTCTTATCACTTTGACATTTTAAATCTAGCACCAAATCATCATCAACCTAGTCTCTATCATCCAAGTGCCTTGCTTATTCATAACTATCACCCATCCAATCATTGTATTACTAGTTTTAATATATGCACCCATCAAATACCCCATCCTTTTTCTAGCTTGAAAAATAGGCATTGTTGATAGATCACTATAAATTATTATACTATCGATATGAAATATGATCCTAGTCTTAAATCATCTCCATCTTATCCTCATCATCACCTATCATACTAGCTCGGTCATTCAAACCTACTTTGTTCAAAAAACCATATCTAATCCTTAGTCTACCTTAGTATCAATCCCCTTCATCATCCATCACTATGGCTTTGGACACATTTCTCGTAGACCAATACATCTTAGCCAATAAAGATGAAGTCCTTTTGTGAGATCTATAAATGGGTGCTTACCTACCTTTTGACATTGTTCCAATTCATCCCAAACCAACATCTTGTATTCTCCACCATTCATAATCCCCTAGCTCACCAAGGTTGACCTCATCATTTAGTAATATGTCTACCCTACTCAATAAATACATCTTAGATAATAAAGATGAATTCCTCTTATGGATATTAAAGATGGGTACCTGCCTTCCCAATGATATTGACCCCATAAGCCCAAATTCACCTTCTAAGCAAGTCCCCCATCAACCCCCATCCCCATCTCATCCCATTCCACCATCCACTTATCCTTGTCCTAGTCATAGCCTTCCTAATTCACAAATTTCTTTATTTAATAAGTAGAAACATATAACTAGTCTTCTTACGACTCTATGAGTTAGGTGTCTAATTTATTTAATTCATTGACCCCATTCAACTCACCTTACCTCTAGTCCATACCTTCCCATAGCCAAACCCTCAATCCACTAGTCATAGCCAATCATCTACCCCTTCTTACACCAATAAAGGGAATCTAATATTGGCCATGTTGTCTACTACTAGTCCATCCATCCAGTCACATCAATAACTATCTAATCAAATGTCCAAGGCTTCCACATATAAAAGTTAATTGGTTCCTTATACTCCCCTTCCTATACCCTTGGAATCCCTTTTCCAAAAACTAGTTGCCACTAACATGATGGTCTACCCACCCATACAAAATCTTGATCCTACCAAGCCTAATCCATTTGGGTATAAAGATAATCAATATTTTAAATATTACTAGGTTTGGGGGCATACCATTAATAAATGTCATAATTTACAAGACTATGTCAAAGACCTCATTCATCATGATGATATATTAATTGAGGATCAACCAAATGAGTATATATCCTAGGGTGAAAAAGAAGAAGAATGCCAAGATACCATTCCCACTCATGATCAAGTCCTTACCCTTCCAAGCCAATGTCAAGACACCACATCTATATTATATAGTCCACCCATCTTTGACAAATCATCAATCAAAAGTGAGTCTATTTCCCATACACCAAGTCCTCCCTTCTCACATAATTATTCAATGGGCCTATTTTTTCTCAATCCATTTTTTCTCTATCATCTTCCTCTCACCCATCATATCAAAACCCCCATGTTGAGAGGGAACTTAGGTATAATCACTCTTCTACTCATAGCCTTGACTCATATACATCAAAGTTAGCATTGGAATCAATATGAATGTTATTTACATTAGGGTCATGTTCAACACTAGTATCTAAATTAGATTCCTCATCAAAAGCATCATCCCTCATAGATATTATAGCATATGATGATAATAATTATTATTTAAAATAAACCCATAATTTTCATGATAATTAGTCCCTAAGCACATCTTGTGATTCTAATCAAGATGATTAAACCATAATCAAGTTTTTCAAGCTCTATCTGTTAAAGATTTTTAGAGTGGATCTGATCCTACCTTAGATGCATGTTTTACAACTAGTCTTAGTGATCCTTATGAGATTATTTAGGACACCAAAATTGAGGCTAGGGATCCTAGTGACCTTTATGAGGACTATACTTTCCATTATCCCCTTGATTCATCACACACCATTAATCATCCACCTTGCCTCCATACTCCCTATCCTAATCCATGCAGTGAATGAATGGGAACATGCATCATTAGATTCCCCTCTACATTCAACATCATATGCCAAAAATAATAAGGTCCAAGACCATACTCCAAAATTCATAAATCATGATCAAATAATCTTTGATCCCATAAGTCAAAGTTGATGAAAAGTCAAATAATTAGCCTAATAAAAAAAAGTCTTCTTCTAGTGAAGCCCAAAATTAGGCATTGGGGGAATGTCAAAGTCAAAAAAATCATAATATATCAATTAAAAAATTAATCTCCTCTAGTGAAGCCCAAAATATGGAACCAATAGGTAGTCAAAGTTAAACACAAGCAGCAAATCAAAAGAATGTCAAAATAATAATCGTATGGCCGACCATCCTCTTAATGTTTGGATCAAAGAATTAGCAAATCGAAAGGTCTTAGATCCTTTAATATCATGGAACCAATATAAAATATCCACTCCAACATATCCAATAGTGTATGCAACTATTAAACCCCATTTCTTCCCCCCATCCCATCATATTGTCCATCATGATCATATCCCTCCCTCACATCCTATATCCCATCATCACAATCATGACATGCTCCCATTTATACCATGTCACCAATCCTTAGGAAACATTATCCTTCATAAGTGTTACAAAAAAACTTGTCTAAAATGTCTATAGGACATTAAATCAAGATTCATTCAAGTCCACTAGGACATCTAGGAATCTAACATCCATTGCATGGTTGTAGCATCACATATCTCTAGAACATGTCTTAGCTAAAAAAAATTGACCAATGTCAACATTCCTACATCTCATACCCACATATAATAAATTGAGATTCCCAATAAAGTCAAAATAAAAAAATCATCCATCTAATGGTGAAAACTAGTCTTTAAGTGCCTTGGATAAGTACCATGATGAAAACTAGTTTCCAACATCATGGTAAAATAATCTATTGTCCACATTGTACCTCAATACTTGGGGGAAAAATACATCCATTTCCTATGCTTTGTAAATCCATCCATAATTTTTTCATTCATCATCAACCTTGACTATATCACCCATCCACATCTATCTTATACCTTTTCTAACCCATCATCTATCAACATTCCTTCCCATATTGACATTCGTAAAGGAGTTGAAGGTGCCTTGAGAAATATTTTGAAATCATCTTGGCATATCCTCCAATGTACACATAGGTAAATAAACATATATTTTCTTCATGATGTGGCCATTTTAAATCCTTAATCCCTTCTTATTTGTCCATCATCCCCTTTTCTACATCACGCTCATCTTTTTTATCATCCCATCCATCTTCATCCTAGTTATTAGGCTTGTTATTCCCTTTGCTAGTAACCCCATTTGTATAGTGTATATACATATTCCAAAAGGCCCTAAAAATTGAAATATGTCAAACCATAAAAATAATACAAAATTAAAAAATCCAAAAATAGTCCATGGAATCTTTTCTTATGCCTAATTTCCTAGTCTCATCCATCTCTATGTCATTCATCTTTCACAACATCTGATATCCATCTCATATTTTCCCATTCATCATCTTTGGATAAAATAATTAGTTTTGAAACCAAATCTAAATGGTCACCCATACCTTAATATCTTCATCATCCTTTGATGAGGTATTATTGGAACAAATAATCTTATCAAATAATTTAATCTAGCACCTATCACTTTCCTATCATTACCTCTTCATATCTAGTACCCATCCAATCAATATTTTGATAGTATGAAAGGTATTTAATCCCATCACTTTCCTATCATTTCCTCTTCATAACTAGCACCCATCCAATCACTATTTTTATCTTATGAAATGTATTTGATCCCATCATTTCATACTCTTCTTTCTAGTTTAGAATCTTGCAAGGCTTTGTCTATTTGTAATACTCAGTCATCTTAAATATCATTTTTTCAAATCACCTTCCTCGACCACTTTTTGATTCAATTTCAAGATTAAATTAGTATTTAAAACTTCATCCCCAATCATCACACCTCATAATTTTCCACCTTCCTTATCCTTAGTCCACTATCCCATCATGATTATCCTAATCTAGTCCATCACCTAATCACTCATCCCATCATTAGACAAGACATTATAATGTAAATATTTGTGTGTGGTGCATGTCTATTTTCTTTGACTTGTTTGCATCATGTATATATCTTGTTTGTCTTATATTTTTCATGTCTCTTTTTGTCTATAATGAAATTAACAAATATGATATGAGGTCACCAAAGCTATAATAATGATTATACATGCCCTTGATGATGAAGAGTTGGCTATTTGCCCATGTTATTTGACACAATGTCCTCTTGGTCATACTTATATCATGGGCATAATATCAAGTTCAATATTTATTAGATTGATTAGACTATGATGAGATTTATGATAGCTATGATGGCTTAATCAACTACACCCTCATTATTTATCTAATCATCTAATCATCCCTCTTCCCATCACTAATCTAATATTATCAACTCATTCGACTAACATCCAATATTTTATCCTCATCTCATCATTTTAGTCATATCTTATAATCACTAATCATCATTATCATATTTCTAATACATAAATTATCATTTATTCTCAAGTCAGAACTACATCAACCGAGGTCTTTTCATACCATGTAGGCAACACTTTCCCATTTTTTAGTGCCCAAAGATAGCTTGGACACTATCTCCTCTTTCCTCATCATCCATCATCACATCTCTCTCATATTTAATCATACTCAAGTCTTGCATTATTCCAATCCTTGATATATAATTTCAATCATTAATCAACCTATTTATTGATCAATCACCATCCTCACCATCATCTCCTTAATCTTTTTGACAATCAGCCACATCTATCTATTAGGTACAACAAAAACCCATATTTTATCCCATCATCCTTAATTGGTCAATTTATCACCTATTGCTCCCTTGAATGTGTCCTTACTAGGATAATTATTATTATTAATCACATTATGGCTCACTGATTTGAATTGCAACCCAATTCTTCTCCTTTGTCTTTTGGTCACTCGATCATATTATTTTCTTATCTTTCATCTCTATCATCATATCATTTGAATTTAGCTTCAATCTATACCCATCATTAATATTATCCAATCCTTTTCTATCCTAGCCTATATCTCTTCCTTGTATGCATCCTTGCTTGGGATATGTCTAAATATTGTGGTCTTTTTATCTTATCATCATCATGTTATGCTTGATTCCCCTTTGGGATATGTCGATAACTATGAAAAAAGTCATTTTCCCTCCTTATGCATATGTCTTTTCCAAGGGCATCATCAATTCATAACTCACTACTCAAGTCAATTTTATTCTTCTTTATTTATCTCACATCCAACATCCCATCCCCTTATTTATCCATCACATCCCACCCATCATTTATTCTTTTGAGTGACCATCCATCTCATTCTTCACCACATATGCCCTTGAGGGGGCATCATATCCATTAACATCATATCTACTAACATTCATGTGACATGGTTTTTCTTTGAAAGACTATTACTCTTTGTACTTCACTTCACTTGCAATTCCCTTTTAAAGAGGGTCAAAATGTATGCATCTAAATTCACTCACTTCATTTAACATTACTAATATTACTATTAGTCAACACTAATTTCATCAAATCTAATTTATCCCCCATCAATATTTTTTTACTAACTATATTCTTATCTTACTTGTTCATTAATTCCCCTAATCATATCTTATCTTATCATAATCTTGACTTATCTATTATTTGGGAATTTTAAATTCCCATGACCCACCTACCCACTTACACTAGCCTACTCTTAGGCTCTTCCTATAGAGGAAATTATGAGTCTAACTATGTTTAAACAATGTCTAACTATTGAAGTATTGAATCGATAAGGTCTTCATGTCAATATAAATCTTTCAATAATAAGCATTAATTAACATACTTGATCAAGTAATCATAATGTTGAAATTATGAGTCTAAGGTCATCTCAACCTCAATCTTCTTGTCTTTTATTTAGTTTAATCATGGTTTAGAGCACTTAGCTTTAGGATTAGAGTGCTTGATTTGAATTGTGCATTCATCTATTTGTATTTGATCCTAATTGCTCTAGATCTTACTTAGGTAGTTTGGTATTTTGATTTTAAATTGCATGTTTATATGTAGTTTAATATAAATAGCTCAAATTCATACTACAAGTTATTTTCTATCTAATTCACTTATACTATTTATTTCTATTTTTATAAAAGTCAAAGCTAGTCAATTCTATAACAAATTAATTTTTGTATTTATTTCATATTATTTACATAATTTAGTCTACTCAATTCTTTATTAAATATAATATTTACATACACTAAGTCCTAAAATTTTAAAACATTTACTGAGCCCAACTTACTTCAAATATTGCACAAACCCTAATGCTATATAACCCTAGGGTTTATGTTTCTAGTATTATAAGACCCACACTTAGATTTTAGATTGATATATCTTGTGATTTGTATTTCATATAATCATGATAATAATGATAGAATAAGTTTATCACTTTTTGATGCAATGTCTAATTCTTTCTTTTGCATGCTTATTTTATTTAATTTAGAATGAACTCAAAAAATACATGAACACATGTATACATGATTATTTATATCAATTGAAATGTATGTCATATTTCATTCTATCTCTAGTGTGTTATCATTATCTTATGAAAAATTCAATTAAGAAATAATCCCTTAACATAGAGTATTTAGTATATAAACTAATAATTATGTTTTAAGTTTCAATGTCATATCTTATGCACATGAAAGAATCTCCTTCTCCTCCTCATCTCCATGAGAGTGATAGATATTTTCCCTCTAACTAGGTCCATGCTATCACTCCTCCATGAGATGAAGAAACCTATACTATTTTTACCAATACCCATATTCATCCTATCCACACCTCTCCCCTAAATAATGTGTGCCTATATTTTACATTAGAAGCAACTAGGGTTTGCATTCATGAGATTCTAAGGGATCAAATTATCAATATGAGTAAGCTAATATCAAAGTTAAAAAATTAAAATTAGTTATTAAGTGAAAAGGTCACATTATTGGAAAATCAGATTACAGTATACAGTCTTTAGAATATGCTAGTGCAAATCACATATATGCATCTACACATAGAAAATTGGTGCTTAACACTCTTTCATATCCAAATCATGAATCAAAACAGAGGACATATACAACTAGTGATTTAAAAAACATTCAAAGATAAAATTAGATTTCAAGTGAGGTACTAAGGTAAATTATTAAAGCTAAGTTGATCAACCTACCTCCTCTACACCCAGTGAGGATATCTAGATGTTATTGTGCATATCATAGAATGCATGGGCACCACACTAATTCATGTTTAGCCTTAAAAAGGAAAATACAAAAGATAATGGATGCATATGACTCAAAAAATGACACACCATCCAAACAACATACAATGGCACATATACAAATTCAAAAAAGGTAAAATTTAGAAACAATATAAAAATGGTTACCAAAGCATAACATAGAAATACAAAAGGGTCAAATAACACAATCACAAAGAAAGAAACAATACAAGCACATGTAAATAAAGTAAAAGTGGAAAATATACCTCTCCAAAATGATGCTCAACTTTCAAAGCAATATGGGTTTGGTCAAAAATATCTAAAATAGTTTGATTATCAAGGTTAAGGTTTGGGTAAGCAGGCCCAAGGCACCATTACTCTTATTCTAGCAGTTGATAATGTTGCTAAAAAAGGTTTGTGATTTATTAAACATCCTAAGGAAAATCATTCAAAGATATACTTTATTAAGGAAAAATATCTAGATACACATGAAATGTTACAAAAAAAGCAATAACTTAACTTTCAAAGTCAAAATCATGCTAAGCCAACAAGCATTCTAAAAAAAGTCTTTCTAGTAAAAGAGCCTTCATAGCACCATATGCCTACAAAAAGCACAGTTTCAAATGGAAAAGTCACAATCAATATTCCAAAGCATAATTCAGAGAGGTCAACTCCATAGTATGAGGCAATTCCCTCTAGCATTATAGGTTATGATTTTGATGCTAAACAATACTCAAATTAATACTACAACACCATTCAAGTAGAACATAGCAATCACACTTTATGAGAGATTAGTATTCCTATTTTTGACATAGGCCACATTGATAGTGAGTCTCCATGAGACTCATTAGTTAGTATTGTTCCTACTTTCCTTCTCTCTTACTCTTTGTGCATAGTCCATTTTCATGTTATTTATACATATCTTATATCTCTAAAACATAAAAAAATTCAAATATTACTTAGAAACACAAAAATTATAGATTGTACACATTGTTATATTTACATTCATTATATTTTCTAAACACTACATATGTTATCTATCTTATTATAATTGATTTTATCATACATATGTGTTTCACTTATTCATGTCGAGTGCTTGCAGATTGCTACAAGACTTAGGTCCATTAACTGATACATACTTGTTATAATTTACCCACTTTATACACAATTTCAATTCCTAGGTTATATGTTTCTATACTCTACATCCTAGATTTGGCATTATTATATCTTTATATTGATCATACTAATCTTACTCAAATATTTTTCTAGATATTGTTAATTTAGACTAAACATATGTACATCCTAGCTCTTACATAGATTTATATTCCATATTCCTACATACTTTCAGTTCTAGCTTTCCTATTTTATATTTGATTGTATCTCTATGATTATTCTATCTAAGGGCATTTGAATATGACATTTTTATTTGGCTCTGTACCACTTCTATTCATAGTAGGTATGCTTTGAACATGTGCCCATGTCCGTGTGTGTCCCTTATATTATGGCCCCTTGACCTATTTTGCATGCCTCATGTGTGTTGTATATATGTTTCTTGTATGCATCATGGACATGACACTTATCCTCTTATTTTTACACACACTAATTTTTTATGCCATGAGGGACTCCATTCATCTCCCCTTCATACTTGGGTGTCGTGATGGGCATCATGCCCCATCCCCCTAGGTATCTACCCAATTTTACTCAAATTTGTTATTACATTCATTATTATATCTATATTGACACCCTTATGAATGCTAAACATGACATACATCTTACATTACCTACTTATGATCAAATTATCTTACATTCTAATATTATGTATATACATTATATTGGATTATTACATAGATATCATATATACTCTAGCTAATACACATTTTGTAGAGTTTTTAATTTTGAGGGTAGTTCTTGAATAGGTTCAAAAACTCCCCTCAAAGTAGGTGGCAATCATGGGGTTTTTAATAGAGATTAGGCAACCATATTGCATTTAAAATACATTTTTTAGCACACAATATTAGTTATATAAAATTGGACTCAGGAAAATATAGTGGGAAAATAATGAACAATAAATTAGTACAGTTGCATAGAAATTAGACCAGAAGAACACTAGTGCCCAAATCAAGACACTAGTACCCAAATCAGGACACTAGGGCCACATTTTTAAAAATGGCACTACTATCCACGATGTGGTGCTACTATCTAGTAGCCTTAATTTTAGTCAAATCTAGATTGGTCAAAAAAATTTAGTAGGTACAATACAATTTTACATAGATTTAATTATAAATTTATTAGTTATACTTAATTTTTATAAAATTCATACCAATTTATCTCTGATTCATATCAACTTTATATTGCTAGGGGCATCATGCATGACATGGCAATTTCCTTATTCAGTTCAAATACCTAAATATAGTTTATTAAAACTCAGTCTAGAATCCATATGCTCATATTTTGGATTTTGGGGCATGTGTGTAACACATTATTTCTATATGCTCACTTACACACTAGTTAATTAGATGGAATGAAAAATTCCATGTCATTCTGTATGTTGTATACACCCAAATCATATTCTAGGTTACACAATAGTTTCATGCCTTAATCCATCTATAGTAGATAACATTCTCGAGTGGCTCAGAGTCACCTAATGTACCTGAGTGGCTATAGAGCTAACATACCTAGTAATGTGTGTGTGTGTGTGTGTGTGTGTGTGTGTGTGTGTGTGTGTGTGTGTGTGTGTGTATGTGTGTGTGTGTGTGTGTGTGTGTGTGTGTGTGTGTGTGTGTGTGTGTGTATGTATATAGTTACACTAGGTAGTTTCATTTTTAAGTGCATATAATACACATGGGTGGTAAATGATGGAGTCATAGCCTACTTGATTTATTGAGCCACCCACATGAAAGGGTTGGACACACTATCGGTCTAATCTAAGCTATTCATAGGTCATGATCCACCAAATAGGGGTGAGAAATGATGAAGTCAAAACTAGATTAAGTTATTGAGCCACCCACACATGAGGATTGAGAAAACCATGAAATCAGTCCAAGCTATTCACCAATTAATCAATATACACACACATAGATTTTGTCATTGGGTTTATGCATTGTTTTGTGTACCTAGTGAGGTGTATTCATTCCTTTCCTCTTTCCTATCTCTTTACTTAGTTTTAATTCTTTTCTCACTTTAGTCTTTTGGTTTTGATCTCTTAAGTAAGGATTGATTTATGCATGTTTCACTTGTATGACACACATTGAAACATGCTTCACATACTTAGACCCTACTTCATAGGATTAACCTCATATATAATTTTAGGCACACTTATTTTTCCTTTAACCTAGTCATTTTGCTTTGTTGTATTTATAGAATAAAGGGGGAGGGGGGGAGGGGGGGAGGGAAATGAAATCACCCAAAAGTGATATTTGAGTGCAAGAGTGCTACTTGAGACTACATATCCCTATATTAGTCATAGACCTATCTTATAGCATATTATAACACTTATCCAACCTTTGTGTGGGCCATAAGCATCCCTAGTCAACCCTAAAATAGTCTCATACCCTCATTTCCTGATCTTGGCCTTTTATGACTAGTGTTCTGCTAGTTGGACACTAGCATCATAATAAGGACACTAGTGCCACATGTTGTTAATGTCATTTTCCCTATCTTTTCCCAAACATATATATTTTCAAAAATAAAACTTCTTAGGGTTGGCCTAGACCTCTTTTATCACCCACATAAGCATCAAAATACTTTAAATACATGAATTTTATCCCTCTAACCACTAGATAAAAATCAAATGAAAAATACACATTTAAACTCAAAACAAGTTAAACACAATTAAGGTTATCAATACTTATTCTACCTTAATTCTAAATACTACCATACATAATAACCCTAAGCTCAAATTATCTATATTTTTAGTCTTAAGCACATTCAAGGCTCTCAAGGCCACTATCATACTAGCATCACTTACATTTGAAACAATTAGGTGGAGAAAACTATATTGGGCTTTATCCCTTATCATATTATTGGTATGTATTTAACTATATTTAAAGTATGGTGTTGAGGATGTCCAACCTACTCTACTAACAAACACAATTTTTAGCTCATACCCTAGTTACATGGAGGATTAGGGTTTGTATAATAAATTATTCATTAAAATGATAATATAGGGTTCTAGAACTCATGCATGTAGGAACAAACCTCAAATATATAGACATGGGTTTATGTAAAAGCTTGGGATAATCCTACATAAAATACACTACCATCAATATCAGGACACTACCACCACTTTTCTAATAATGGAACTACTATCCAATTATGGTGATACTATTTAAGAGAGTTTTTAACACTAAGATATAGTTTACAACACTCACACCAACTTTCATCTCAATTTTTACCACCTAGATCATTCGTATAAGTTGTTTTCTATATAAGTCATTACTTACACTATTTATTACTATTTTTAGAAAAGTCCAAGATAGTTAAATCTATAATAAATTAGTGGATATATTTATTGCATATTATTTTCCTAATTTAGTCTACTCAAATCTTTAACAAACATTGTATTTAAATACATGAAATACTAAAAGGTTAAAACTCATACCATTTGTTTCCTTATTATTTGGATGAGGTTGATTATGGATGGTGACTCAACTTGTTGGATGGATGTATTAAATCTAGGAGTGCCTTTAAAAATGCATTTGTTAACCATTTTAGTATGCCTATTGATCTTACTTCCCTATATTATCAATTTGCTATCACCCATAGAGAGTCTAATAAGTCCATAAACATGTTCAATAATCACTTTAATCAGATTTATATAAAGTTGAAAAACCAATTCCTTCAAATATAAGTTGTTATTGAGATCTATCTAAAAATATTAGACCCCCTGAATGCTTTGCTTATCTAGATATCTCCATTCACACTTGTATCTTTGGCATTGACATATAAATAAACCCTCATTAATGAGGAACAAGCAATGCCATATGGATATGGTGATGACCTATGGAATTGTTTACACCCAAATTACTTCAATTTGCATGCCTTTAAGTCAGCCTATGAGCCAATTACTACCTATAAATTAGCCAATGATTCAATTTATACCTACTAATCAAACATTTCCTCAAACATATGATCAACCAAGCCTCTTTGAGATAAATGAGAACATTTTTATTACACATAATACATAATATTATGCTATGTTAATAAAAAATCAACATTCTATTTTACCTTTTTTTGATGATCAAACATATTTTGACACTATTACTAATTAATATTCATTTAATACAAGATATTTATAATAAAAAATGCAAGGGTTGATTCATAAGACCACGTTCCCAAGCTCACAGTTTGTTGTGTATGAGTTTGTAAATAAGACAAGTGATAAATAAATCATGTTTATTAATAATATTTCATTTATTAAGGAATAACCAATCCAATATATTAGTGGCAAGGATGAGTATGATGATGAAATTGAAATATTAGTTTATAGTGGTTCGACAGGTGAAAATCCAAACAAAAATGGGATATCTATACAAGAACTGAAATCAAAAAATTCTTATGATTAGATCAAATGGGAAGTGGAAGAATTAGAACAACTAGATGAGGAGAATGTATTTTATGCATTCAAAATGAACCCATCATTTTTTTAATTCCTACCTTTAGTGACCTAATTTAATAGGGTGTATTCAGATTGTAATAATTTAGATATCTTCCCATCATTGGAGATAGATGAAATAGAAGAAGATGAGGTTAAACATGGTTGTCCATGTAAAGAGGAAGAAGTAATAGAGTTAAAAATTAAATATATCACACGCCAAGATAAATTTTATTTTGAATTGGTTGGTGAATACTTGAATGATGCAATCATTATGTCATTCACCACTAAAGAACAACACCTATATATTGTTGATGATAGATGGAATAAGGATGAAAGTCAGGTTATATCCACATTTGAAAATTTAAATGACTTTGAGCAAATCAAAGGTATGATTGTAGAAGTCTAATGCTCCTCAAAATGGTGTAAATAGTCAAAATTGAAATGAATAATGATAAACATTGCTACTCAAATAAATAAATACAGATAATGGGTGTTAGATTTGATGATACCTTAACTCAATAAAACTCTCCTCATACCTCATCTATAAAAAAACTAGAATATACATATCGTGGTAAGAGAAAAGCATTTACACCATGGAGATAAATAATAAGGACATGGGAGATGATGTTTCCACAACACTCCTATCTTGAATTCAATAACAAGTAGCTAATGTTATGGTTGATTACATAAAAGAGAACATCTTTGCTAGGTTTGGTGTTCCAAACATTCTAGTAGGTGATGATACCCACCCTTATCCCTCAACATAATTTACTATGTGGGAAAAGGTATTTATCAAACCTTATCCAAATTTTTATTGACAAATTAAGCACTAACATAAATTTTAATTTATTAACATTAATTTGCTTAATTTAAGTGAAAACATCATAGATAAGAGTCTTTGGGATACTTTACATGAATGAAAGGGGAAATGTCATCATAAATATGAGTTAGGTCCCTAAACATTTTCTCAAATCTTGGGCATGAATGGATTCTATCTCAGGTGTCTAATTGGTGAGGAAGTCCCATTGCTCATCAATGGATTGTTCTTCAAACATTACTTATAGGCTTGAATTGAACTAGAAATGTCCTATATATAGTTTAGCTATGTTTTTTTAATTTTTTATTAGTTTAGGTTCTTTTTCTTACATTTATTATTGATGTGATGTCATCATTTATTATTTTTTGGTTCAAGCTTGCTTGTTTTTCCCTATGGGTACCTCAGTGCTCAACGAAATAAAAAAAGGTAAGTAGAACAAGTGATGTTCTAGTCATTAAATAATCTAAGTAGTTTGTGGCTTAATATTTTTTTTCAAGTTTAGTTTCAAAAGTTTGCGTTATTATGTGTGTTCTAGATTTGTTCAAATTTGGGAAAGTTTGGGTCAATGATTTAGCCTTTGAAGATATTATCTATAAACCAAACACAAAAATCACATTATAGTTATGATATAGGAAAATATATATAATTATGCCCGATGGTTGAAGTTGTGGTAACTAATCCTTATAGGTTCCAAAATGTATTAATTAACTCATTTGTACACATAATATCATATTTGATCTTTTAGCCATCCTATTCTCTTATTCTCTTATATTTATTCACGTTTCATGTGTTGTCTCGACTAAATATTCTATGTTTGTAGACACAATTATTTCATTCTAAAATACTCAAGAGTATTTTCTATCAAATTCACCATTTGTTGTTACTTGAAAAACACATCATAATTCCTCCAAAATCATGGTACACATATATTTTATCTTTACTCCACTCTTGTTTATGATTATGGGATAGTTGGTCTTAATCTCTCAAGTTACTTTGGTATGTCATCTTAGTTTGTGTGCTAAATCAAGTCCTAAAACTACCTCCATTAGAAATACCATGTCCATGTGAGAAAAAATCATATTTAACACTTAACACGAAATAAAAAAAATTATGGCTTAACATACCTTTGAAAATATCACTTGCTTAACTCTCTCAAGCCATTATCTAGGGTCACCTTAGTCAACATACTGAAGTGACCCCTAAAACCTAATGTATTATGATGACCAAGCTCATGTGGTAAAATTTAATATAAAATAATTGGTGTAAAATTATGGTTTTTACATAGTTATTAATCTTAAAATAATCTTGTCAAATGTTGTTTAGAACACTAGTTAGGTCTACCATAGTCCACATTTAAATTATTAGTATCTAGACCTAATCAAGATTCTAAGTCCTAATTAGGTCTTCAAGGTTCAAAATGGCATCTATAGTGTTAATCATACTCTCTATTATGATTTTACGTAGATGATTTTGATGAGGTCTTGTAGACCTAATCGAACTTCTAAGTTCAAATATGTATGTGCTTGAGTCGTTTAAGATCTATAGTTGTAATTTGATTTTAAAAATATGGATAGGTCTTAGCTAAGACATGTATATGAGTTGTATAGTTCTAATCAGGTTTGGAAACCGAACTAGGTTATGTTTGATGAAAAGTTATGTCTATAGTGCTAAGTGGGACTTAAATCCCACTTAGGCATTTGTGTTTCCAAGATAGGTCATGTAATGTTATTAGGGGTAAAATGCTGACTAATTATTATTTTTGGATTTTAAGCCCCACCTATTTTTATTAAATCATGTATACCTAATTGGGTCTCTAAAGCCCCCATTGAATCCTCACTCTGCTATGGGGGTGTTGAGACCTAACCAGAACATGAACATTTTACACCATGAGAAATAATGGAAGTTAGGGATCCCAAACTTGATTAGGTTTTTAAAACCCCTCAATTTATTATTTAGTTTTAATTGGGTTTTATAAACTTAAATTTAACTAAAATATTTCAAAATCCTAATACCAATGTCATTAAACATTTAAAATGTAAATTAGGTCTATAAGCAACCCAAACTTGAAATCAATGTTAATCAAGCTTTCAAAACCCGATGTTACATGTGTAGTCAATCTCAAAGTAAAATAGTTCACCCATGCTCTATGAAACTTCCCAAATTATCTCCTACATTTAAATATAATTAAATGAGGAGATCCTTGCACACTCATCTGAGGGATAGGGGAACTACGGTAGGTCAAGGTTAGTTGTGTGCAATAGTGAGTGGGTTGGATATTAGCTCAAATTCTATTCTAGACATTCATGTTGCCTACTAGTTGTACTAATTCTTAACTTGGAGATACTTTTTTAATGAGGGTTACATTAACATTTAATAGAACATGACCAATAAGAGACTAATTTTTACAATAAAATAATGCTATTCTAGACCCTAATATTCATCACATGAATAACAATGTGGCTTTATTGAATAACTTCTTAGTATTAAATACATTGGTCATGATTTACAAGGTGATTTTGGCACATACAATTAAATTTATTTCAATCTCAATCCTAATTATAAATCTAATCTAAGGACATAACACTCTATATGTACAACTTGGTAGTATGCAATGTCTATTTATAACTAGGCATATCTGAAGTTATCCCTTGATAATTATTTGTTATCCAATTCCATAGAGAAATATGTTCATTTATTTTTTGATAGCTTCTTATAGGCTCATAAGATCCTTTCCCATCAAGTGATACAATTATGAAATTATTATGTTGATCTACCTACCTGATAGTTTAAATATGTTATGACATTTAATGTCATATATCATTATTTTTTGTCATTTACTTACCAACTATATTGTTAAGATCTGTTGTCATAATTTCCTCCACCATCTTCCCCTAAAATTATTTATAGAAATATTGAGTCAACACTACTATTTTTTTAAATTTCATTAAAATAAAACAACTTGAAAATTTCTTAGAACTTTTGAAGAAAGATTGCATTCACAAAATTATGAAGGCCATGATTGGACCACTAGGCCCTTGACTATATACAAATGTGAAACATAGATAATGTTTTATCCACATTCCTTTCATCCACAAGGGACCATCAACCATACCTTTAGGCCCTCAACCTCATGAAAAAATGAAATGTGTCATTATTTACATCCACATCCATATGTCCCAAGGGGACCATCAATTGGACCTTCAGGCCATCAGATGCATGGATATGTGAGTCATGGTGAAAGTTTCATTAGCATTAATGCATCCCAAGGGGAACCTCAACTAGACCATTGGTCCTCACCTAATGTAGGTTACAAGGAATGAGGCATCTGAGGGGGAAGAAAAAAGGGTTTATATAATTATTCATTGGTCCTCTTCCCTCATTGTTTATCTTCCCCTTTACCCCATAATAGTGAAACTCTACCAATTTTTTTCTATAAACATTAGAATATTTATCTATCCAATAACTACCTCATCTTGATCTTGTTCTAATAATCCATTTTCCTAAAATGAAAAATTACCATGTCTTCCCTACACTTCTTTCAACCAATCCAACATTTTTTACCTCTTGACCTCTTAGATATCCTTGCACTTTCCTACTAGGTAGTTATTAACCAATCTAGAGATGATAAGATGATATTCAAATACATTGGATATGAACCTTTGTTGATGATATATTGTGACATACCAAGATTTTTGACTTTCTAATTGGTCACATAGATCTAATTGACTTTCACAAAATATTGAATTCTAAAAGTCCAACAATGATAATCAAACACCTAGTAAAGAGTGGACTTCCATAGCCAATTACCTTTCTAAGTTCAATGCAATGTTTAGATTTAGTATTTTCTTCTACCAAATACTACAAATTAGAAACTAAATAAATTAGGTCAAAATTTGGACAACACATGGCAAAGATAGATGGAATGGTGATAAGCATGATATTGATTATTCCACTCCATGAAGAGTTAGTATTAACATAAGTGAAGGAAAGGCACGTTGGAACAAAGACCCAACCAATTGTTTGACCACTATCAATAATTCCTAACTAAAACACAAAAGGGAGAAACTTTCTATGGTTTCTAAGACCTTATATAGAGTAGATTTTAAAGAGGGTCTCTCAGATATAATTACCCTACTAAATTAGATAATAGGTAATAAAGACACCAGCCCTTTTCACTATTGGATGCTCTTACCAATGAAATTCATTTGTCATAGAAATCAATTTATGGATTGGAATGAATTGATCATTGATTTCCTATATGATTAGCTATTTAATGTGTAAAACTTAGGGTATTTCTTCATGACATCTTAACTGGTATACTCATTATCATCCCAGATGGTATACCTGAGGTTATCTCAATATGGAACTATAACTCAATTGTCATAAGTATTTGAGTGTTTTCCATAGATCACCTTATAACAAAGCAAAAAACATTATACTAGGGTTAATTATTCATTCACAATGAGAGTAGTGTAGTTTATTGAAGAATATTGGGGAATGAGGATCTCTACTAAAGTAACAAAATTGATTAACCAATATGACGGCTACTATATTTAGTTCTAAAAATTTACGTACATTAGAGCTAGAGCTTATGAATGGAATCCCTTAAGAATTCTAAGGTTGGCCAATGATACTATCATCCTTATTGAGATATGCAAGCAATTTTCATCCATTCATAAATGATGTAGAGAAAAACATGGGATTGGCATTTCTTTCCCCATTATATTGGGTTATTTCATTTTCAAGTCTATTATAAATGCTCATGACATAAAACTAGCCATCTTTGAGTTCACTCTCAGAACCTATGCTAATATAAAATCTATGGATACTAGAGGGTATATGAAGTAAAATTTGGGTATAATGTCTGCATATGAACATAAACATAATTTCAAAGAACACTGGGCTAACTATCTAGATGAATTTGAGGTGATTTGAAGAGATTGGAGTTGGATGACCCTAGATCAAATAAAGGAATTCATAGATGAGCAAGTTCTTAAGGGGATAGGAGATAATAATTCATATCTTATTGATCTAAAATATGCCAACACAATCATAAATTTAGCTTTGCTATATATTAATTGTTCAATCATAAAACTAACTAATTTATAATGAAGGATGTAAAGAGTATGAACCCACAAAAATAAATGGTTAGATAATAAGCTGAATAGAGTAACCATGGGCATCTCAAAGAGAGGAAAATATTCAATTCCCTTGAAGAAAGATACCCCAGTAATTCTTAGGAGAAGTAGTTCTAAGGTGGTTATTTAACCCTCAAGATCCTTTAGTTTGAGTGATGGTAGAGATGACAATCCTAATCCCAAGAAATAATGTGGAAAGTAATGTGAATAAAATTTGGTAGTATGGAAAAAGAAGCAAGCCATTAAATTAGTGAGACCATAGTATTCAACTGAAACCTTGGGTGATCCCAAATTATTCATCCCAAATACAACACAATAATACAAAGACTCATCTTATAAAATATAATAATAGACAAAATATGAATAAGAGAACCCACATTCTCTATCTAGGTCCCATTAAGTTCCTCCTCCTCCTCCAAATCAACCTAATCCTTTTCCATTAGATACTCAAGTAGTTACCTTCAAATATATTTCATTTTAGTGGATACAACCTATCCTCCAAAAAATAAAAAGGGTGGTTGAATTTGAATTACCAAATTTTTATCTGGTAGCTGATCTCTTGAAGACTCCAGCCCCAAAGAAAGGAAAAGCCAACTTTAGGTTGGTATCATTTTATTCAAGAGAACAATTTTTAGAGATTATTGAACCAAATTTTGAGAAGGATATCATAGAAATGATGGTAGGAGATTATAATCTAAAAAGGATATTACTCAAAGAAGTAACAAGAGAAGGTGATATTCATAATATCTAAGAAACCACTAAGAGTATAATTAATAAGTATAAAAAAGATGATTTGAAGCAATAAAAACTTAGCAGATAGATCAAATAGATAGAAAGCTATGTTAATTATTTTCTCCCTCAAGTAGAAACTCTTATAGTACCACCAGTTTATGCTTTAACATAATTACTTGAATAAACAAGCTTATTGTTACCATGATCAACAAATACAATACATATGTAAAAACTATTGAAACATGGGTAGATGATTTCCTTGTAATTATAATGAAGTACATTGAAGAATTCATGAAGATATATAATCTTATCAATCAAGAATTATATCATATCCATTTATAGATCAAAGCCCATACCTCCACCTTTAATGTATGGCAAGAAGTGATCAGAAATGTGAAAGAAATGATCATGATGGAAGCCAAAGTAATGGTAAAAGGAAGAGTGTTTAAGAAATAAGAGGATGATAAATCCTATAAATGGGTAGAATGTATACTTTAGAAAATGGAAATCTTGGACAAGGCCAAAGAAGAACTGGCAGAGAGTAGAGAAAATCAAACTAATTTTCAATAATCTAGATGAGATAAATTTCCATTTATATAAATAAGATAGAACTATGACACATACTAAGATGAATTTAAAGTTCAATTCCAAAAGTTAGTTAAATAAAATCTTTTAAATGAATGAAAATTATATAAAGCCTCAATGAAAACTCTTCTAGTGAAATATTTAAATTCAATTCCAAAAGGTAGTTAAAGAAGATCTTTTAAATGAATGAAAATTATATAAAGCCTCAATGAAAACTCTTAGTGAAATTCTTATTTTAGTAGAAGAGTTAAACACCCAACTGGAAAATTTATTTAAAGCTCAATGTTCCTTGATGTTCACTTCCCAAAGATGGTTAATACATTGCCATCATGTTGTGATTCCAAAAACCAATGAAGTTATTGAAGTAGTCAAGTGTTTTTATAAAATCAATAAAACAAGTGATAAAGAATAGATCAAAGAAGATTTAGTAGTAGTCAACTCATCCACCAATGTTGTTGACCCATAGAAAGCTTCTAAATGAAATTTGTTCTCTATTTCTCTTTCTTACTTTCATCCAAATTCCATTTTAGGAAATTCATTTTTTTTAATTGTAAAAGTGAAAATTATGAAAGGTAGATGTTAACTATTTTGAGTCATAGTTAAAATAAGTCAACCCCTTATAGTATAAAACTTGATATAGGGGTCAATTATCATGATATAGGGTGTGTCCTAGTTAATTTGATGTGATTTACTGTGGTTATAGCCTTGGTCATAGTCCAATTTAATCTTTATTTCATTTTGTGTCACTTAGGAGTCATATTTGGGTCATAAATGAAATTGGTACAATTTTCCAAGGTTCCAAGTGTTATAAACTTCTTATAAACATCCCTCATGTTATTCCCTATCAGATATGTCAATTTATAACTAAAAAAATTGCATGGTTAACTAAAATCAAGAAATCAAGTGAAAAGAAGGAGGTTTTGGTAGTTGTACAACCTATGGAGGAGAGTGGAATGTGGGAAAAGAATATGAAATGACTCTTTAGCTTCCTTGACTCAATTTCCATGCTTGATATAATTTTTAAGTTCCAAAAATGGGCTAAAACCATTTTTCTTCTCTATCACTCCACTAGGCAAGCAAAACTGGTCAATAGGTCTTTTGATGGTACAATAATTACGATGAATTCCAAATAAAATGATCTTGGTGGTAGATATTACACTTGGTTTGATTAATATTCACGTTTATATTTGGAATAATGGTTTCCTATACATTATGAACCATTCCTAATAAGTTGACTGCTTAGTTTTGCATGTTAATCCCCATACCCTACAAGTTTTGCTTTTATTTGAGTATGTCTATACAATAAAATTGGTGAAATTGTTTAAAAATGATGTGAACTTCCTTATCTCATGGTTTATATGTTTTTTTTCATGTTTGGAAGTGATTGGATGAGTTCAAACCTTTTAGATTATAAGAGGAGTATGCTAGTGAGGCTACAGTTAGGTTTCACCAATTGAAAAAGGTTTATTTCTCTATAATAGTTTAAAATAAACGTGTGGTATTATGTTTCATTCCTATAATTTCTTATTAAACCCCTATACTTCCAATCTTACTCTCCAATATTATCATCATAAAGGTTGCAGTCAAAATGTGAGACATGGTCGACTCTCTGTTCACTTTCACTTATAGTCATGGCATATAAAGGTCCTAAGAACATTCATGGAGGTATAATTTAAGGTTTCAAGATGTTGGATATCTTCTTGTAACATGAGATAACAATCTAAGCCATATAAATTGCACATAAGGGACTATGATGACCAATGCAAACTACACATACAGTCATACACCATGAATGAACACCTACAGGAGGTGAACCATGTTGGAGTAAGGACACTTGATCTTGTTTTAAGAATTTAAATGTTTTAAAAATTAATTTTAACACCTTTTATAATGTTTTTAACTAGTTGTAGGCCCATACACCATGCAAATTGATTATCTCAACCCCACTACCTTGTATATTGAAATATCCACCTATAGGTATCACTAACAGAGACTTGGTATTGTTTCATAAGTATGTTCAAACATGTTTTGAGACATTTTTTAGGTTTTAAGAAGATTTATATACCTTTATAACCATTTATATGGTCATATAACATACACATTACTCAAGTCTTACATTCACTACCTTGTCTACAACATTAAAGCATACCTAAATATGTCCTCAAGAGATAACCATGTTGAGATAGGGCATGTGACTTGTTTGAATTTACCTCAAAATTTTAAATATCAGTCGGAGGATTGATATGAAGGTCTAGAGCTAGTTAGGGAAACATACATCATATGCATAGTTGACATTCTACTTTCACTACCTTATATGTTACTGTGTGTATATGTACAGGCTCCCATAAAGACTAAGAATGTTTCATAAAGGAGATTTGACATGCTTTGAAACCTTCATGAATTTTTTAGATTTGGATGAGACCATGATAGTAATGATTGAAGTATTATATTGGAATTCATAGTTGAGAAACCATGTTCAAGTTGAGAAGTTCAGTTTGGGGATAAGTTTCCCTAAAATCCCTAAAATAGAGACCTAGCCAATTTTGTTGTTACCAAATGATGATGTGACACAAGATTAGATGAGTCCAAATACATCTTATTTTGTATCCCTATAATAGTTGTGAAACCTTGAAAAAGAGAATGGATGTATGACTAGAGGAAGATGTTGTTTAGAGGCATTCATTCTTGGCATTTGTTCACTATAGACATTTAGTGTTTTCTATAGTATATTGGATCTTATATGACCTCATGATCCAAGGTCACCTATTAGGAGTATATATGCATGATATGTGATCTTATGAAGGTAAAGAAGGTACTTATTTTTCAAATAACATCAAGATGAGATGAAATACAATGTCTTGGTCTTGACCACCACCTATAGGTCACCATTACTCTTAAGGAGATTACTTACAACCTAACTATACGTACATACAGTACTTTAAGTCAAATCTTGAAGATTACACCTATAGACATAAACATCATATAATTTAAGTTGGTTTAAGGACCTAAACTATATCATATGAGGCTTAACACATGTTTATAAGATTGATAATTAACCTAAATGAACCATTTTGGCTCAACAAGGTCAACTATAGTTGACTACAGTAGACTATGAGCTAGAACATGGTGCCTAAATGATGGCCTAGCCTAAATTAGATGAATATAAATCAAAATTATTGTAACATTTAATAATATACTTCAAGTACATTAAGGACTAATGAATCAATATCTAATATATATATATATATTCACTTTTAGGTATAACATTCTCTTGAGTAAACAATATAGTTATAGCCAACCTGCAATTTTGTCTAATCAAGAGCAAGGTGTATGTTAAAGTGTTTGGAAAGGTTTGGGTGGTAATTAGGTTTGGAAAACATTAATTATGGTTTTAATAGTATTTTGAGACTCTCATATAGTGTAAAATAGGGCAAGAAGGGTTCTAAGGACAACCTATAGTCCACACACATGTATAAAGTCTATACAGTCAATAATTCCATGAGTCTATTTTAGGTTTTGAGACATTTAGGGGTGTTAATGATTTTATCAAGCCACAAAAATTGACACATAAGGTACACAAAACTTAGAGAAACACCTCATACCATCATTTTTTTTTAGCCAAATAAGATAATAAGGTGAACTAAAGGTTGATGAAATCTTAAAATAAGATGTTGAGAGTTGAGTTAGACATGAAACAACATGTAAAATCCTTAATATGGGTCTAAAACATGTCAAGGTGGTCCTAAATTATAGGTATATAGTCAAGTAATTTAGGTCTAGATTAGGCCTAAATCCCATTTAGAGGGTCAATACCATTTATAAATATAAAGGATAATTCCAAAGTATTGAGACACCTATATGGGGAGTTATAAGGTGTTTTTGAGATATTAGAATGCAAATGAGACCATAATAAAGCCACATTTTGGCCCAAATAGAATTAAGCCTGCATAGAACAAAGAAAGGAGCTTGAAAATCTAACCTTGAATTATTCCACTTATATGAACACTCAACATGGGACCTTAAGGAGATAAAACAAATTGGAGAGTGTCCCTTGTAAGGATTTAGTGGAATTTTTCAAAAGATTGTATGAATAATCCTTAAGGGATAAAATATATTTAAACCCTCTAAAACCCTTGATAGTGACCTGATGAGGGAAATAAATAAATAGGGGCATCTAAGAGGGATATAATGAGCATTAAATTGACCTAAAATTTTAGAGTACTCTCTAAGGCTCCTTCCCACCCATTTGGATTTCCCCTACTTGTATGGACAAGGTAAAAATTAGCTTTTATTGATAGTTTTATGAGTTGTGTAGGTTTATAAGGGTTAAAATATATGAAATTCAATTTTGGATATATATTGGGATCTTATATAACTTACCATATCCATTTATTATATTATTTAGACTCACAAGTTCCTCTGCTAACACTTTCATCTTAGCCAGTCCAAACTGACATAGTGAATAAGTAAGTGAGAAGGTGAAAAATCTAAGTGGGAAGCCTTTTAAGGTCCATATAATGTATATAATATAATTAGGGATACTAAAAAGTTTCATACAATCCTATATATGGATTGGATTAGAAAACTAAAGGCAACTTTGGTGCCAAGTGTGAGAAGTGAGTGAAAGAGGAGTGATTATGATTATAAGTAGTGATAAATCATGTCCAAAATTATCTTGATGATTAGGGACACCTCCAATTAATGTTATGGGTTTTTATAACCCATACCTATAAGATAAATCATCCCATCAATCCCAAGTCTGTTGTGGAGCATTCTAAGGAGGCCAAATGATGAAGGCAGTTTCTAGGCAAACAAATGAAGAGTCTTATGCCACATTTCAAGAGTTTCATGATCTTAGGGACATTTTTCCTCTATAACTTTCATGTTATATTCAATATTAAATTCTCATTCATATGTAATTCTTTTTCTCATATTTAAATATGTTATAGTGATTTTTGGACTTCATTCTCTTCTCTCCTCTCTCATTTTCTATAAGTAGTAGCCATTTTGGCTCTAGTAGACATATACCACACTTGGTATGGAAAACCCTTACTGGTTTTATCTCATATTTTGCCTTCAAATAATATAATAAATCTTGTTTTGAGATCATAAACATCTTTTTTGAGTGTGCAAAGTGATGAATGGTTGAGTCTTGTGATTATGTCCTTGATTTTCCTTATCCTTTCATGTCTTATGCAAGAATTTCTTATTATAATAGGTCATATAGAGTGTATTTAGTGTGTTAGGATCCATTAAATTGTTCAAGTGACCTTATATTAAATAATATCATATCTGGTCTACTTACCTTCATAGGTCTTATGCATATCACCTCTATATTAAAACACTTATGTTAGAACATCTTGGGACTTTGAGACTAGTTTGTAGATCTTGTTCTTAGTGAGATGTGTATGATATAACAATGGATATATTAATTTTGTATAATCCCCTATATTATATTTATTTTTTTCATACTTTTAATCCTTTTCCCATAAGCAATCACTAGTATAGGTGACAAGCACTTCAAGACAAATTCAGGGAGCTAGCCTTTAAATTTTGAGGTCTACTTCTCCTATAGGTAAACCCACATACCTATAAGTATTAAAATGTGTCCCAAATATTATATTATTATTTAATAGACTACTCTATGGTGAAATATTTTGTGATAATATTTTTGGAATGCTCGATGGGACTATTGTCCTCAAGACAACTTGTTAAGGTGAATGCTGGTATTGACAACATTAGCTACAAATTGGTGTGTTACTCAGCATTTGGTGACTCCATTCAAGGTAAAATATGGTTTAACATCATTTTTTTCATAAATTTTCTCTCATGCTTCATGGTCCTTAATATTTAATCATCTAGCAGAGTTCTCAATCCTATAAATCTACCTATTCAGCTTGAACTTCCTCTTTAAGTTTAATACCCTCATCTTAATCTGCCCTTTGAAGAGCAAGAAGATTATGCTAGCCAAGAAAGTGAAGAGATTTAATAAATTTAAGATATTAAATGAAACATGGCTAGGAAACATTCCTTTCCTACCTTTAATACTAAAAATATAATTCACCTTGAGGCCTATGATGACATTCCTCCTAATTATAAAAAGAGTGTGCCTACATTCAATGGTGAAGGTCATGTCACACCTAGTGAACACATCATGGATATCTCCAATTTCTATAGTTTCCACAATGACATTGAGGATAATATTTAAATTAGACTCCTTTCCATGTCACTTAGAGTTAAATAACTTAATTAGTATAGGACTTTGCCTAGTGGGTGCATTACATCATGGGATGACTTTGGAAAGTTGCTAAATTTAATATTTGAAGATGAAAGTGACCATAATTCTCTCATACATAATATCAATGTGATCAAATAATATCCCAAGGAAATAATGCATGAATTTAATGAGATGTTTCAAAAGACTTGGTATATATTTCCTCCTCTTATGAGACCACTTACTATCTTTATTTTTATTACATACTTGAGAGCCATTGGTACTGATATTGCCATCATGACTCAATCCATGGGTGGTTTCACTCTTCCTAAAGCATATGAACATGACATTAGATCTTATAATTATCTCATTCAAGTATTAAATTTTCCTCCTAAGGTGTCTATGCCTCTATTACCTAATGTTATTGTTGTTACTCTAAACATTACTCAAATTCCTAATGCTAATGCCAAGCCTAATACTGGTCCTAGGAAGGTAGAAGATGATGTTGATTAGAGATTAATATTTCTAGCCTTATAGTCTCAAATTAGGAAATTCAATAAGTCATAATCTACCTATAAAAATATTTATGCATACCAAAAAAATGATGTTAAAAAATATGGGCAAGGAAGAGGTCAAGAGTAGCTTAATTTCAAAAGGACTGCTAGTGCATATAATCCTACTTCAACTTCCAATACCAGATCAATGGTACCAATGAATAACAAATTGGTAAAAGGAAAAGATTATTAGATAGGCCAATTCATGAATGAAAATGATGGTTTAGAGAAATCTCTAGTTTATCAAGGAGGAGCCACTCCTCTTCTACCTATTAAAGATGAAGTCATGACGCAAATAAGTGAAGGTGGACAACCTCAATGAGATATATTCACCAACTTCCTAGTTGAGGACACTTTTGTGCTCAATCAAGGAAATTATATTATATAAAATGATATATATAATAATAAGGATTTAATAGGTGACAATAATGTGTCTACAAGTTCAACCAATCCTCCTATAAGGTAACAAGGCATGGTTGCAAGCATGACAGTCCCAAACACTCCTACACCTCCTCTAAATCAAAATATTGGAAGGACTATTAAAAGTAATTTAACTCCTCAAGTTAAAATCACTTATTTTCATCCAAGGGTCCAAAAATATTTAGATATTTATACTATAAATATTTTAGACTGATTAAATAATACCAAGACATCCATTTCCCTTTGCGATGTCCTTCATATGCCTGGCCAAAAAGAGCTCTTACAAAAATACCTATCCACTATACCTACTAGTCCATCACCTCCAAGAAATAGTCATGGTAATTTATATCTTAAAAATTACCTTAAATTTGTTTCGTAACCATCTACCAAAGCTTAAAAATCTCCACCATTTTACCTCACTCTCATAGTGGGTGATAAACCATTCCACAATTGCATAGTTGATAGTGGTGCTTTTACATCAATCATGCCCAATGTTATATCTGATAATTTTGGCCTAAAATATAAAACACATATCCAATTAGTTATTTAATTATATATTACACCTACCAATATAATAATTTTGATCAAAAACTTGAAGGTTTTCCTCCATGATTATCCTAGTTTTCCCATCCTTCAAAACATTGCTGTTGTTGACCTTCTTGCTCATTTTGTAATCTAACTTTTAAGAGATTTTATAGACAATATAGGGGGATATCTCTAAGATTATTTTTCCTTATTATCCTCTATAATAAGATATGGATCAAAGGTAACAATAATAACTCAACCTTTTACAAGGTTTCACATTGAGCCCTATGTTGAAACAAGTTCAAATTTGAATTGTGTAATCAATGAGGAAAAGGATTCTATTGTGGATAATGGTACTTATTCAAAGATTGAAGGAATTTATGATTTTTTTTATTAATTATTATGGTACCAAAATATTTGAGCATGATCCTTATGCTTTCATTAAGAAACTAATTTAGGAGTGTATTGTCTACATGAAGAAGGAATACCAACACCCCTACTTGCCAAAGAAGAAGGTAAGGATGATGAAATGTGGAAAATGTTTTTTGATGGCTCAAGAAGTAATATTGGTGTAGGAAATAGTGTTATATTAGTTTCACTATCTAAATAATATTATTATGCTTCATATATTTTATATTTCAATTGTACTTGAAATGTGGATGAGTATGAAGGTTTGATTCATGGCTTTCAATGGGCAAGGAGAAAAGGAATCAAGAATTTGCAAGGTTGTGTATCAAGTTAGGAATGTGATTGCTACCAATAATAAATTTCCCATGTCATATAATCATATGCTATTGGATTTTATTTAAGAATTCAATGCATTCAACATATAATCAGTCCCAAGGGAGCAAAATAATCATCATGATAGATTAGTTGCTATAGGAGCACAAGTTGATACACCAACTACCATAAAAGAGGATAGGAATAAATCTCACATAAATATCATTTTTATACCTTCAATAGATAATAATGATGTGTATTTTTAAGTATTTCATATTGACAAACACATTGCATACTTCTTTCAAAATGAAGCTAAGTTTTCTTGAAAAAATTAAAAGAGGCACCAAGAATAGTTTGATGATCAAATTGTATAGCTAAGAACAAACAAGATACCTAAGGGATTGGTGACATTATAAAGTATATTTAATGAATATTATGAAATGAATAATGAAAGGGTGAGTATGTATATAAAATATGAGAACTATGAAAGTGTCTTGATCTTCAAGGACAAACTCCTCAAACTAGATAAGGTATGCTCTACATTAGAGAAGAAAACATTCATTGATTTTTGTAGAGAGTTTCATGACATATTTGCTTTGGAGTATAAGGACCTAAAAGGATTTTATCCTAGCCAAGAACACCATACCATTAAATTATAACCTATATTTAATATGATTAGATAAAAACAAAGGCCCATCAATCCCAAGATTGAACAACTCATGAGGTTAGAGCTTACTAAACTCCTTAAATCTAGACTAATATTTCATATAAATCTTTCAACATGGGTAGCTAAACTTGTGCCTGTTATAAATAAGAATGGGGAGATAAAAATTTGTTTGGACTTTAGATATCTTAATAGAGTGTCACTCAAAGATCACTATCCTTCACCCTCAAGGGAGCAAATTTTTCAAATTATTTTATGTTTTCAATGTTTTTATCTCATAGATGGATTTTTTGGTTATAATCAGATTCTATGGAATGAAGATGATCAGTTTAAGACAACATTCACTACAAAATAGGGGAATTTTTCTTATAGGAATATGCCCTTTGGTTTGTCAAATTCTGGTGTCACCTTTCAAAGAGCAATGGACATCAGCTTCAAAGGTTTAATCAATGAAATGTTGTTGGTTTATCTAGATGATATAATAGTTTTCTCTAAGGATGCTAATGATCATATGAAATACCTAAGATAAGTGTTTGAAATATGTAGGTAGTATGGAGTATCTCTCTACCCCCAAAAATTCATCTTTGTTACCCATGAAAGTAAGCTCTTAGGACATATTATTTCCAAATAGGTTTGATTATTGATCCTAAAAGGATAGAGTCCATTCTAGGCCTATCATTTTCCTTGCATAATAATTAGGTATCCAAAGCTTCTTAGTCAATATAAAGTTTTAAAGAAGGTTCATACATACTTTTGCATCTTTGGTAAAACCTATCATAGCCATGCTCAAGAAGAACCAAGCCTTATCTTGTACCAAGGAAGGTAAGAGTATTTTTGAATCCATTGAGAAATAAATTACACAAGATCCCACTCTTGTGAACCTTAACTTTGATAAAGACTTCATGTTGTATTTATTTGCTAACCTTGATAATATATCAGCGATGCTAATGAAAAATAATGAGGAAGGTGTGGAATAACCAATTGCATTCTTTAGTAAAGATTTTAAATATTATTAAGTAAAGCACACATTTGTGGAGAAACAAGTCCTTGTTATTTTAAGAGGACTAAATAAGTTTAGGCATATGCTTTCAAATAATAGGATTCATATCATGGCCTCTCATCCTAGTACCAAAGAGTTTCTTTTGAGTAAGGACCTTAGTGAGAAGAGGTAAGGGTGGATCACTAATGTAATGGAATATGATGTTGATATAAAATTAATAAAGTTGATAAGGGTTAAAGTACTTTGTGAACATATAAATTTAGATCTCCATGAGTCAAAATAAGAAGCTTTAGTCAATAATGATTGATTCCAAATGGTTGGTTCCTTGCCCCTAAAAATTTGGACACAAGATGTTATCATATTTCTTTAAATTGGTGAGTATCCTAATGGTATGAGTAGATTCAAAAAAGAGGTACTTAATATTTCAAACTATTCTTTGTTGTCTTGTAGATGGTGTAATTTTTAGAAGAGACACTAATGGTGTGTTATTGAGATGCATTGATAACGACCATTTTGGAGTGTTTCTTGAAAAGTTCCATGATGGAATAGTAGGAGGTCATTTCTCCCTAAGAACCATAACTATAAAAATCATGAGGGTAGGGTATTATTTTCCTAGCCTCTTCAAGGACTGCTATGCTTTGGTGAGAAGGTGTGTACAATGTGCTTTTTCGTAGGAAAATATAAGCTAACATCTCTCCCTTTAAGGCCTATCCAAGTAGAAAAACCTTTCATGTAATGGGGTCTTGATTTCATTGACATGATAAACCCCCCATAAAGTGTTGGTCACAAATAGATAGTCACAACAATTGACTACTTCACAAGGTGGGTTGAGGTAGTGGCACTGAATGAAGCTAATGAGAATGATATTCTAGAGTTATATTAAATTATCATAACAAGGCTTGGCACTCCTACTATCATTTTAGATAATGCACTTACTTTCATGGGAAAATATTAATGACATATACTTGATCACTTCATCTAATTATCACCCTAAAGGTAATGGGTTGGATGAATCCACCAACAAGAATCTATTCATAATCATCAAGAAAAATTTGGAGGATAATCAAAGGGATTGACACACTAAATTGAATACATCCCTATGGGTTGATAGACTAACTCCAAATAGGTCAATAGTGAATTCTCATTTTATTATTATCTATGGAAGGGAGGCTAGGTTATCTATATCCTAATATATACCTACATTGGAGTTGGCACATCAACTAGAGTTACTTGAGAACACTCTAATGGAGGTAAGGTTGACAGTATTAATGGAGTTGTAAGAGATAGAGATAAGGCTCATAAAGCTATATAACATCACCAAATACTAATTAAGAGGTATTTTGAAAAGAAGGCAACTCCAATAAAATTCCAAGAATGTGATAGTGTTGAAATGGGATGAAGATAGAGCAAAACTAGGGAGACATACTAAATATGATACCTTATAGAGTGGACCATATATCATCATTAAGTGAAAATAAATAAACTATTTCCAATTATAAAAGATGAGTGGAGAGGAGTTTCCTATCCCTATAAATTTGATCCATTTAAAGCCTTGTTATTAAGGAAATGAAGGTTAGTCCTATAACTAGTAGATTAGGTGTGTGTGTCTTTATTTTAGTTGTGTTGTGTTCTATAAGTGTTCTTGAGAACACATATTTATTTCCCTTAAGTGTTATTATTTTGTTTTTGGGTGTGGTTTCAAATTCAAATTGTGTGTCAAATTAGTGTACAGGTGACTCCATATCCTAATGGGTAGGATTAGGCTACTAGTCTTGGCATAACAAACATACCACCCTTAGGAAATCACTAAGAATGTTGCCTAGTCAAAATAGTTCAAACCCCTATAGTAAAAAATTTATATAGGGGTCAATTATCATGTTATAGGGTGTGTCATAGTTAATTTTATGTGGTTCTAGCCTTGGTCATAGTCTAATTTAGTATTTGTGTCATTTTATGTCACTTAGGGGTCATATTTGGGTCATAAATGAAATTGGTATATTTTTAAAAGATATAAAAGTTTTATAAAATCCTTATCAATGTCCCTCATGTTATTCCCCATCAGATATGTCAATTTCTATCTAAAAAAATTGTAAGTGTTAACTAAAATCAAGAAAGTAAGAGAAAAGAATGAGGTTTTGGTAGTTGTACGACCTATGGAGGAGAGTGAAATGTGGGAAAATCATATAAAATGACATATAATATTCTATGACTCCATTTTACATGATTTATCTAATTTTAAAGTTCCAAAAATGGGCCAATCCCATTTCTTTTATGTATCACTCTACCATGCAAACAAAACTTGTCAACAGGTCTTTTGATGATACAACCAATAGGAGGACTTAAAAATAAAATGATATTGGTGTTATATATTACAATTTGTCTAATTAATTTTCATTTTTGGATATGTAAGAATGGTTTCCCATACTTTATGAACCATTCCTAAGAAGTTGATTGTCTGATTTTGCATGCTAATCCACACACCCTACAAGTTTTTGTTCTGTTTGAGCATGTTCATACAATATAATTGGTTAAATGGTTTATAAAGTATTTAAAATTACTTATCTCTTAGTTTATATGTTTTTTTTAATGTTTTTAAGTGATTGAATGAGTTTAAACCTTTTAGAATGAAGGAAGAGTATGCAAGTGAGGTTATAGTCAAGTTTCACTGATTTCAAAAGGTTTATTTCTATGCAATGGTTTCAAAGTAATGTGTGGTGTTGTGTTTCATGCCTATAATGTATTTTTTACCACATATCCTTTCAATATTACTCTCCAATATTAACATCATGAAGGTTGTAGTCAAAATATGAGACACAATCATCTCTCTGTTCACTTTCACTTACAATCATGGCATATAAAGGTACTAATAATGTTCATGGAGGTATAATGGAAGGTTTAAATATGTTTTAAATATTATTATAACATGAAATATCAATCCAATCCCTCCAAATGGCACATAAGGGACTATGATGACCAATGTAAATTGCACACATAATCATACACCATGAATGAGCACCTACATGAGGTCAACTGGGTTGGATTAAGGATACTTGATCTTATTTGAAGCATGTAAAGGTTATAAATATTCATTTTAACACCTTTTATAAAGTTTATAACTCGTTTCAAGCTCATACACCATGTAAATTGATTATCTCAACCCCACTGCCTTGTATATTAAAATGTCCACCTACATGTGGAACTTACAAAGACTTGGGATTATTTCATAAGGATGTTCAAACATGTTTTTAGACCTTAATTAGGTTTTAATAAGATTTATGTACCATGTATAAGGTCATATAACATACACATTTCTCAAGTCTTACATTTACTACCTTATTTGCAACATCAAGGCATACTTACAGGTGTCCTCAAGAGATAACCACATTGAGATAGGGCATGAAAATTGTTTGAATTAACCTCAAGATTGTAAAAATAAGTTATAATATTGATATGAAGGTCTATATATATATATATTTATGGAAACATAAATCATATGCATAGTCCACATTCTACTTTCATTGCCTTACATGTTGTTGTGTGTGCCTCTACAAGCTCCCATAGAGATTTGAAAATGTTTTATTGAGGATATTTTTCATGATTTGAAACCTTAATTAATTTTATGGAGTTGTACAAGACCATAATAGTCATTATTAAATAATTATATTGGTAGGTAGAGTTTATAAACCATTTGAATTTGAGAAACTCACTTTGGGGACAAGTTTCCCTAAATACCCCAAAATAGAGCCATAGCCACTTTTGGTGTTACCAAATGATGATGTGACACAAGTCTAGATGAGTAAAAATTATCATATCTTGTATCCCTACAATAGGTGTGTAACCTTTAAAAATATAATGGATGTGTGACTAGAGGAACATGATGTTTAGAGGCCTCCATTATTGGCATTTGTTTACTGTAGGCTTTCAATGTTTTTTATAGTATATTGGATCCCATATGACCTCATGATCCAAGGTAACCTAGAAGGATCATATATAAATGATAGGTGATCCTATGAAGGTAATAAAGGTACTTTTTTTTAACATCAAGGTGATATTAAATACAATTTCTTATTCTTGACCACCACCTACAAGTCGCCATTTCTCTTAAGGAGACTACCTATAACCTGACTATAGGTACCTATAGTACCATAAGATAAATCTTAGAGATTACACATATATACATGAAAATTAGATAATTTAAGTTGGTTTAAGGACCTAAAATGGGTTATATTAGTATTAAAATATGTTTTTAATATTGGTAATTCACCTACAGGGCCATTTTTACCTCAATAAGGTCAACTATAGTTGACTGTAGTAGACCATGAGCTAGAACATGATGCCTAGATGATGGCCTAACATAAACAAGATGAATATAAATACAAAATATTATAAAGTGGAATTAGAGACTTAAAATAAATTAAGGATAAATTAATCAAGGTCTAATATATAAATGCACCTGTAGGTATACCATTCTCTTGAGCAAACAATATAGTTATAGTCAACCTGCAATTTTCCCTAGTCAAAAGCAAGGGGTATGTTGAAGTTTTTGAAAAGGTTTGGGTGGTAAGTAGGTTTATAAAACCTTAATAATGGTTGTAATATTATTTTTATACTCTCATATAGTGTAAAATAGGGCAATAAAGGTTACAATGACAACCTATAATCCACACACATGTATAAATCCTATATAGTCAACATTTCCATGAGTTTGTTTTAGGTTTTGAGATGTTTAGGGGTGATAATGATATGATAAAGACATTAAAATTGACACATAAGGTCCCAAAAACATGGAGAATGCCATAATACCATCATTTAGTCTAAGTTAATAGGGGAAGTGCCATCTATTTTATCTCAGACAAAGGGCACTCCCCAAGAATGTAAATATGGAGCTTTAGAGGAAAAAGATAATAAGGTGAACTAAAGGTTGATGAGACCTTGAAATAATATGTTGAGATATTATTTAGACATGAAATAACATGTAAAATGATTCATAGTGGTTTAAAATAGGTTAAGGTGGTCCAAACTTATAGGTATGCAATCAAGTCCTTTAGGTCTAATTTAGGCTTAAAGCCTAATTGGAGGGTCAATACGATTTATAAAGATAGAGGAGAATTAAAATGAATTGGGATACATACATGTGGAATTATAAGGTGTTATATATCTATTGGATTGCAAAGGAGACCATAGGGAAGACACATTTTAGCTCAAATTAACTCAAGCTTGAACATAATGAAGAAAGGAGCTCGAGCAGCTAACTTTGAATGCTTGCACTTTCACTGACACTCAAAATGGGACATATAGGAGATAATAAAATTTGGATAGGGTCCATATAAATGATTCAGTGGCATTTTTTGGAAGATGAAATGTCAGGATTGTATAAATAATCCTTAAGGGCCAAAATATCTTCAAACCCTCCAAAACCCTTGGTAGTGACCCAATGAGGAAAATAAAGAATTAGTGGAATCTAGGAGGGACATAATAAGAATTAAAGCTACATAAAATTTTATAGGACTCTGTAGGGATCCTTTCCACCCATTTGGATTTCCCCTACTTGTATAGATAGGGTATAAATTGGCTTTTCTTGACAATTTTGTGAGTTGTGGAGGTGTATAAGGGTTTCAATATATTAAAGTCACTTTGGTAGATATATTGAGACCTGAGATAACCTACCATATCCATTTATTATATTATTTAGACTCATAAGTACATATGCTAACACCTTCATCTTAGCCAGTCTAAACTAGCATAGTGAATAAGCAAGTGAGAAGGTGAAAACTCTAAGTGAAAGGCCTTTTCAGGATGGTATAATGAATGTAAGGCCATGATTGATATTAAAAAGTTTCATAAACTCATACATGGATTTGATTTTAAAATTTAAGGAAACCTTGGTGCCAAGTGTGAGAGGTAAGTGAAATAAGAGTGATTATGACTGTAGGTAATGATAACTCATGTCCAAAATAATCCTAATGATTAGGGACACCTCTAATGAATGTTTGGGATTTTTTATTACCCCTAAATATTAGATAAATAATTTCATCTATCCCTAGTCTACTATGGAGCATTCTAAGGAGGATAATTGATGAAGGCAGTTTCTAGGCAAGCAAATGAAGAGTCTTATGCCACATTTCAAGAGTTTCATGCTTTGAGGGACATTTATCTTATGATACCTTACATGGTATATTAAATATTACATTATCATGTATATATAACTCCTTTTATCATCTTGACACATGTTTTAGTGGCTCTTGGAATTCATTCTCTTCTCTCCTCTCTCAATTTCTATAAGTAATAGCCATTTTGGCTCTAGTAGACATATACCACATCTAGTATGGTGAATAATTTATAGTTTTATTTCATGTTTTTCCTTTTAATAATATAATAAATCTATTTTTTAGTTCATAAACATCTTGTCTGATTGTGCAAAATGATGAATGGTTGAGTCTTGTGATTATATCCTTGCTTTTCTATATCCTTTCATGTCTTATGCAAGAAGTTCTCATTCTAACAGGTCATATAGAGTTTATTTAGTGTGTTAGGGTCCCTTCAAGTGTGAAAGTGTCATTGGATTCATCAATATGATCTCTAGTCTACTTAATTTGAGTGGTCTCATGCATATCACCTCTATATTGAAAAACTTATGTTAGAACATCTTGGGACTTTGAGACTAGTTTGTAGATCTTATTCTTAGTGAGATAATTATGATAACATAGTGGATATATTCATATTGTATCACCCCCATTTATTAGGTTTATTTTATTCATATTTATATCCCTTTTCCCATAAACAATCAATAGTATAGGTGATAAGCACTTCAAGACAAATTCAGGGAGCTAGCCCTTAAACCTAGAGGTCTACTTCTCCTATAGGTAAACCCACATACCTATAAGTATTACAATGTTGCCCAAATATTAAATTAGGATCTAATAACCCCCTATAGGGTGTAATATTTTGTAACAACAATAGAATGGGATAATAAATAAAATATGAAGGATCATTTTGAAATGTGAAGGGTCAGCCTATTTCCTTTATTATAAATATAATAAACATTAATTGAAAAAGGGATTTTTTATGTCCATGATTTTTTAAAATTAAAGAGGAAGAAGAAGGAGAAATTTCATTTATTATTTATCCAAGATCGAGGACTTACTTGAACTTTGTGTCTGGTTGTTTCATTAATGAGCATATATTTTCATTATTCAATGTATTTCTCATTGTTTTAAGCATAAATGGTGTCTGATCTCTTAAAGTAAATTTCTATTTTTAATTTAAATATGTTATGAAAGTGGGTGAAATATATGTTTATTCACTCTCCTATGACTCTCCATTTTATCTTATGTTTCCTTTGTTTTTAGTTAGATTGAGTTTCTACCGACCCCCATGTCATTTAACTTGTAAATTTTTTACATAATTCTATTTATTGTTATTGCTTTCAATAAAGGGAACCTACCCTCATAATAGAGGAGAGACTTTGTTCTCATAAAATATAGTGAAATCTTTATTTTTTTCATTTACCAAATATTTCACCAATAATTTTTATCACCCAATGTGAGGCATGTTATGTACCTTCCATATAACCCACTATTTTCCAATCATAGTTATTTGCATGACTATTTTTAGAAATATAAACCTAGTCATTTAATCAAATCTTGACTGGACATAATTTTTACAATAATATATTTATTTTGATTTATGATAATTTGTTTGGAACCTCTAGGTAGATAATCTCCAATTTTAAATAGTTAAAATCATGCTAGATGAAGATGAACAATGTGTTGATTTTGATCAAAGTATATTCATTATTGTTGATGGAATAATAATAACCACATATCCTTAAATGTTTTTTTCATCCTAAATAATCAAATATACACAAGGCCTACAAATAAGAAAGGAACATTTGATGCATTCTTTAACTTGCAAGCACAAAATAATTTTAGAATTTATCCAGAAAGAATAAAAGAAGTAAAAAGTTTGAGTAGAATCTTATATTTGACTAAAATAATTATTTCCAAAATATTCAATGGCATAAACATGGATATCACTATACCTTGGGGTTCTTGTATAAGTCCATTGTCTTTAGGTGCTCAACTCCATGAGCTGACAAAGGGTTCAAGGACAATTTTCCATAAATTCAATAGAGATAGGAGACAACATCCTAATGAACATATAAAATATTTATTTTTTGCATGAAACATCCTTGATGTTGAACATGATAATGTATTAGTTAGATTGTTCATGGAAATTTTAGTTGAAGGGGTTGCAGAATAGTTCCATCATTTTTCTACTGCTTCCATCCTAGATTGGCAAATGATGGGAGATAAATTTGAGAAGAGGTTCAAACCTATTGAAGATGAGCATTCAATTTTGTCAGTTGTCTTAAATGAAAAAAAATCCCATGAGCCTATGAGGGATTTCATAGCTCACTTCAACAAGTTGGTACATAAAATTTTTGTACCTAAGAAGTGATATCACTCTAATTAATTTAACCAAGAAAAATCACTTAAGGTAAATATTATGCCCATTGAGGTGGGTCCACAAGTATTTTATTAATCATGAAAAAATAAGTACATGGAAAAGGGTGTTAATATACTATCAACCCTTTTACTTATAAAAAACATGTATATATAGCTTTTACCTATGACTAGTAAAAACAACTGACCTAATAAACAACTCATATAGGAATGTAACTAGAAAGTTAGTTTAATTATCAATCACAAAACATTAAAAAAAACAAATTTAATATGACAAATATTTATTAAAGAGGGTGTCTTTATAAATAAACATGCATTCCCCTTTTACAATTATTATTACTTGACACCTAAACTAAGTTAAGACTTTAGAACAATTCCTAACAAACCCCTTCATGATCTAAAGTTAGTTATTTGGACACATGCCAATCATTTTTTTGAATTTCTCAAATTTTATTCTCTCAAAGAGTTTTGTTAAGATATCAATGATCTAATCAATAGTTGGGATATATATTGGATCAAGTGATTTCTTAGACACCAGCATTCACAAATAATGATATTTGACATCCATATGTTTTGTTTTGACATGAAATACTAGATTTTTATAAATCTTAATCACACTTTGATTATGAATGTATAGCTATGTAGGAAAAATCTAAGAAATCTAAATATTTTCAATAATGCATTGTAAATAAACAATTTCTCTAGAAGCATCCCATGTTGTGATGCATTCTAATTCTACTAATGAATTTGTCATTACATCCTACTTCTTACAACACCACATAATGGCAAATAAACCCATATACATAGTGTACCCTATTATGGACACTCTATCATCCACACATCCACTAAAATATGCATCATAATACCCAAAAAGTTTGAATTTATTGTTATGATAGTACTTAAGGCCATATGTTTTCATTCCCTGAAGGTAACATATTACTTTTTTATTGCATGCCAATGAATTTATCTAGGCTCATGCATAAACATAGATAAAATTCTAACTAAAAATGATATATCAAGTTTGGTAGTCATCAAATATATCAAACCTCCCACTAACTATCTGTATTTGGTGCCAACAAAAAGGACACTACCAACATCCGTAGATAATTTAAAGTTATTTTCCATGGGAGTGAGGGAAGGTTTGCAATAATTCATGCCAAACTTATTTAATAACTCAAAAATATACTTATTTTGTGAAATGAAAATATTATTATCTTTATGAGTAACTTATATGCCAAGGTAATAGTGAATAAGTCCAAGACTTGTCATCTTAAACCCATGTTTTAGTTCCTTATTCATAGATTTGTTATGATTTTCAGCATTGCCTGTGATAAATAAGTCATCAACATAGAGAATAAGAAGTAACATTTTCTTTCCCTATACTAAAATATAGAGAGTATCATTTCATTCACTATGTGTAAATCCAATTTTATATAAGTAGGAATCTATATTTTCATACCAAGCCATTGGTGCCTATTTGATCCTATGAGATCTTTGATTAACTTATGTACTTTTTGTTTGGCACCCTCTTTTTTAAAACCTTAAGGTTGTTTCATATACACTTCTTCCTATAAATCACCATTCAAAAAATCACTTTTGACATCCATCTGATGTACTTTCCAACCATTTTGTGTTGCTAAGGCAAGTACCATATGAATAGTGTTCCATTTGGTAGTTGGTGAAAATGTTTCCTCATAATCAACACCTTCTTATTTTTTATATAATTTTGCAAAAGCCTTACCTTATGTTTATCAATGGATCCATCTTATTTATACTTAACCCTATAAACCCATTTGCATCTTATGGGTTGAACATGTGGAGGAGGATCAACCAAAACCCAAGTATTATTGTTAATAATTGCATCATACTCACTTTTCATTGAATTTTACCAAACTTGTTTAATATAAGCCTCTCTAAAATTGGATGGCTCAGTGGAAGAAGTTGTAATAACCATTGCATAATTCACCTATTTATGAGAACTCGTAGGACCTATTAGACCAACTTCATATGTGTTCAAGTAAGGAAAAGTAATTTGAGCCCATTTTGGATACTTTTCTAAATTTTTAAGATTAGGAACACCAAAATTATATTCATGTTCAGTAGTTGAAGGAAGATTTAGAGAATTTTCAACATTTTATAAGTCATTATCCTATTAAATATTAAAGGAAGTAGAATAAATGGAAGGGATACTAGTATCATACCACAACCTATGAGAGATAGACTCATTATTTAATCCCTTAGTACATTTTTCAATCTTCTTCTCTAACCTATCAAATTATGAATCAATCTCTACAATGTTTATAATACCAAATTCATCAAATATCACATCCATGATCACTATGAATTTGCCTGTATCCTATGTAATTAAATAATACCCCTTTTTATTTTCTAAATACCAAATAAAGATGAATTTTATACTTCATGGTTAAAACTTAGTTTTGTGTTCAATGGGAAATAAATCAAAAAAATAAATCCAAAAGTTTTCAAGTCTTTAACTTTTGGTTTAAACCCAAACCAATCCATATATGGAGTTTGACCCAAAAGTGTAGTCATAAGAGACTTGTTTCTAAAATACCTTGTAATTCTAATGGATTTGACCCAAAACATATCATTGATCTATTTATAGTGCAAAATAGCTTAATTTGTGCCCTCTAAAGTCTTGTTCATTCATTCAGAGACTTTATTCTATTGTGAAGAATAAGCATTAATATACTATTGATTAATCCTATGTTCCTAAAAATAGTCTAAAAATTCATTTGAAGTACACTCACCATCATTATTTGAATTAAAAGTGGATAATTTTTAACCTATTTATTTTTCAATTAAGTGTAACCAATAAAAAACTTAGTAAAAACCTCTAATTTATTTTTCATAAAAACCCCCAAATCATCCTAGAAAAATAATCAATAAAAAACACAAAATATCATCACCCTATAATGGATGACTTATTCATGTCAAAAACATCACTATGAACTAAATACAAACATCTATTAGCTCACTATAAAGAACTCTTAACAAAATTTTCCCTATGTTGTTTGCCCAAAACACATGATTCACAAAGAATACTTTCTTTGTGAAAAGTGGGCAAACCACTCACCATGCCATATCTATGTAAGTCCAATAAAGAGTGAACATTAAAATTTCCATAGTGGAAATTCCATAACCACTATGTAGACATTGTAAATGTACTTGTATCAAAAACTACCACAAGTTTTACTATGGGAGAAAGCACTTTACAATGCAAACAAACCAAGTATACATCCTCATAACCTATATACATAGTTTTATATCCATATTTTACCAAGTTAATATAAATGAGACCATTTTCAAGAACAATTTGATAACCCTTATTATGAACAGTTACCAAGGAAATAAGATGTTTTTACAATGTGGGAACATACCAAACATTCTCCAAGTATTTGATGGAACCATTAGGAAGCAAAATTCTAATAGACCCAAGTCTCTATGGATTATGTGTAGATTTATCTCCCAAGGATACTAGATTGAGAGATGCTTATTTGAAATTACAAAATAAGTCTCACTTGAATGTCATGTGTTTGGTTTCTCCTGTATCTAAAACCCACACATCTGTGAACTCTTCTCTAGCCTCATATTCTATATAAGCAATGTTCCCTAGAGGAGTGAATGTAGATTCATGATCAATATTATCTGACTCATCACAATCATGGTTAGCTTATTGAATAGAGTTATAATTAGTCACTTTTTTTGGCCTCTTAATTTTGTCATATATGTGGGAAACTTGGTCATATTAGCCTCCCCATTACCTCTGAAGGCACGGCCCTAAATATCCTAGATGATCTAGTGGAGGAAATCATGGCATCTATAGACCTTACATTGGTAGGTAAGTTTTTTCCATTCTGTCCTAATATTAAAATGGTTAGGAAATGGGTTTTGTCTAGGTGGAAATTTAAGGGTAGTGTTTCGATCACTTCCATGGAAAAATGCCTATTCCTTTTTAGATTTATAAATAGGGAGGACATGATAGCTACTCTTGTTGGAGAACCATGGCTGTATGGCCCACATTCTCATGCATTATGCTCGTGGAAACTAGGTTTTGATCCTAACTCAGACCTTAATAAGTCTGCTCCTGCTTGGGTAAGACTACTAGGGTTCCCTCTGGAATTTTGGGATGAAATTTTTTTCACAACTATTGGTAATTCTATTAGCCAATATGTCACTACAAATCACACAACCAAAACAAAGTCTAGATATGTGTATGCTAGACTTTGTGTTAATGTTGAAATTAATATGACTCTACCTATGTCCATAGAGTGAAATATGGGACTTAGACTCAGCCGATCACTTATGAAAATGGTACCACTTTCTATCAAATATGTAAGAGAAAGGGACATTTAATGACATAATTCACAACAAAGCAAAAGGGAAGGAAAGATGATTCCCAAGTTGAAGGGAAGGATCAGGCTCGCAATCACAAAAACAATAGCAAGCAAGAAACAAAGAGTAATGTGGAAAATCCTAACAATACAGAAAAGGGAGAGGAGGAGATGGGGAAGCAGGATATCACTAGTAGTGAGGGAAAAGCTATCCCAAAGGAAAATATAGTATCAGATGATAGTCAGAAGGCTATATTAAACACAATGAACCCTCTATAAAAATAGACTAATATGTCTAAGGTAGGAGAAAGAGGTAACCATTTTATATAGGAAGTCAATGTAGAAGACAAAGTTCTAAGAGATGGACAGGAAGAAGTAACTCCAAAAAAATATCCCACTAAAGGAGAAGCAAACTTACAGTTAAATATAGACATTTTCCATGTTCTGGAAGTTAGAAACCAAGTAGGAAACTATTTAGCAATAGGTGAAATAGGACAAAGTGGCAGTAATGAATAGGAGGAATGGGTTACCCCAAAGAAAAATAACTAAAAGGGTAAAAAATCTATAGATGTTGGCACTGAGCCCAAAAAAGGGAGACCAACCCTAAGAGAAACAAGACAAAGAGATATTGCTAGGGAGATTGCCAGTGGTAAATAGAAAACACTGGAGACCCAACCCCCCAAACCCTCTAAATGAGAATATTATCTTGGAACCTGAGGGGATTTAACAATCCCTCAAAGTAGTTTGAGGTTAAAAATTGCATTTTAAATAATAAATTAGATATTTTATTACTCCAAGAATTCAAGATGAATGGGGAGAGTTTTATGAAAATTGTTGCCTATATATGGCCTAAGGCGGCTTTTTGCATTAGTCTAGCTGAAGGGGCTTCAGGGGGATTGTCACTATGTGGAATAGTGCTAAAATATAGGGGTCTCTTATGGCTTATAATAAGCACTTCTTGATTACCAATTTCTCTATGAAATATTTGAACTGGTCATTGATCAATGTCTATGGACCAAATAACAGAGCTTTGAGACAGAAATTATGGATAGACTTGAGTAGTTTCAAGAATAATCCCCAGAACATTAGATGGATGTTAGCTAGAGATTTTAATACTCCTCTATACCCTTCTAAAAAATAGGGTGGGATTATGGATTACCCGGATAACATGTTAGACTTTGCCAAATTCATCAATGATTGGGGATTATTGGACATAGAGCTATAAAACCAAAATTTTACCTGGACCAATAGAAGAAGAGGAGATCAAATGACTCAAGTTAAATTAGATATATTTCTTATATCAAGTAATTAGAATGATTATCATAATATGAAGGTGTAGGCTTTTCCTAGAACCATGTTCGACCATTGCTTGGTCTTCCTCCGTTGGAGAGAACAGGGACAATCTAGACCTTCCCCATTCCGTTTTGAAGCTATGTGGATCAAACACAAAGACTTTAGACAAATGGTGGCCCAATGGTGGAAAATTCCTATTAAAGGTACTCCTATGTTTAGAATAGTCAAGAAACTTCAACACATTAAACAAGAAGTTTATGGATGGAATAGATATAGCTTTGGGCAGGTCTTCCAACAGAAGAAAAATATAGTGGGAAAACTTAATGATATACATCAATTGATAGATCAAGGGGATGACTCTAAAGACACTTTAGAAGAAGAGAATGCCATATCTTCTGAATGGAAGAATCTTATGGAAAGAGAAGAGGTTTTTTGGAAATATAAATCCCATGTTCAGTGGCTTAAAGAGGGGGATAGGAACACTGCCTTTTTTCATCTCTCAATTATGAAACATAGGAAAGCCAACTCAATAACTAAGCTTGTCCTAGATAATGGTGACATTATTACCAAGGATAATGAAATAGGGGAACAAGTCAGGGCTTTCTTTCAGAATCTTCTCATGGAAGAAAATAATAATGATAGAATTGATAAACCTATGTATCAATTCATTAATAAAATCCCCTGTTTGATAACGAAAGAAGATAATCTAGAGATGTTAAAGCCTATATCTGAGGAAGAAGTCCATGGTGTTTTATTCTCCATAGGTGCATTTAAATCCCTAGGTCATGATGGCTTTCCTCCTATATTCTTTTAGGAATATTGGGAGATAGTAGGAGCAGATCTCATGACTGTTATTCATGATTTTTTTAGATCAGGTAAACTTTTGAAACAAGTTAATAATACCTTCATAGTACTTGTTCCTAAAAAATCAAAACCTTCACACCTTATTTATTTTAGGCCCATTAGTCTATGCAACATTTTTTATAAGTTATGTACTAAAGTGCTAATTATGAGGATTCAACCTTTGCTGGACAAAATTATTTATCCTGCTCAAAAAGGTTTCATCCTGGGCAGGCAGATTCTTGATGATGTGATCACCACACATGAGACTATTCAATCCACGGATAAGAGCAAAATCCTTGGTATGGCTCTCAAGCTATATATTTCTAAAGCTTATGATAGAGTCTCATGGACTTTTCTATTTCAAGTGATCAAAAAATTTGGGTTTAATGATAAAATGTCTCACTTAATATGGAATGCAGTCTCTTTTGCAAAATTCTCAGTGCTAGTTAATGGTGTTCCTAGAGGTATTTTTTTGTCCTCAAGAGGAATTCATCAGGGAGACCTTCTCTCCCTATACTTATTCGTCATTATGGTAAAGGCACTGGGAAGATACATACAAGCAGATATAGCCTCAAAAAAGCTAGTGGGCATCAAACCTACCTCCTCCCTTCATCCTATGGTGGTACAACAGTTTATGGATGATACCATCTTCTTTGGCATCTCATCGGTGATTAAAGCTAGAATATGGAAGAATATCTTAAATAATTATGCTAGAGAGTTGGGGCAAAGGATAAATTTCTAGAAAAGAAATGTGTATTTCTTTAACACTCCTAATGAACTTAGACATATAATCATTGATATATTAGAATGTACTGAAGCTGCCCTACCAGCTACCTACCTAGGTCTCCCACTCTCGGTCAAAGAGGTATCTCCTAGTTTTTGGAATGGAATTGTGGAAAGAATGCAAAGGAAAAATTTTGGTTGGAAAGGGAAACTACTCAGTAGTGCTGGTAAATTACAACTTCTTCGAGCTTCACTGCAAGGCATTCCTACATACTTCCTATCTCTTTTTAAAATTCCTGTGTATATTGCTAAGAAACTGGAGCAGATCTAAAGAAAATTTTTATGGATGGGAGTGGAAGATAAACAAAGAATGTCTTTAGTCAGATGGAAAAAAGTGTGTCTTCCAAAATCTCATGGTGGACTTAATATTAGGTCTATCAGGAACATGAACAAATCTCTTCTCTCAAAAGTTAGTTGGAACCTGATCCATAAAAACAATGATTAGGGGGAAATAATATATGCCAAATACATGCATATCATTGATGATTTCAACTTTATTCAACAGATGGGATTACCCCAGGGATTTATGATACGGAATAAAATGTTAAAAAGTAGAAGCCTTCTTAAATAGGGAATTAGATGGAAACTTGGAAATGGCTAGCATATTAAATTTTGGGATGATATCTGGTTAAAGGACAAGGCTCTCATCACACAAGGAAACTATGGAGAGATTACTGACTTGGCTACCCAATTTTTTGGAGATAGGGTCAGTGATTATATGGAAAATAACAATGGGATGAGGAGCTAGAAAAATCTATTAGACTGTTGTGATCATTGGCCTGAGCTTTTCCCTAGAGTTTGGGAGATCTAGTAGTACATTTAGGAGATCATAATCCATCTCTTCCCCCAAGAGGATGAATAATACTGGTGGCCAAATAAGAATGGATCGTTCTCTGTCAAATTTGCTTACCATATGCTCATTCCTAAAGCTCAAAATAAAGATGTATGGAAAAAGGTTTGGAATCATAAACTTATTCCAAAAATTAACATGTTTTGGTGGGCTGCTACTCATAACAAAATCCTTACTCAGGATAACCTTCAAAAGAGAGGATTTACACTAGTTAACAGATGTCTCTTATGTGGTTCAAAAGAGGAATCAGTTTCACACCTCTTTATCCACTGTGATTTTGCGCGAGAATTATGGGGCACAATACGTAACAACTTTGGTATTGAATGGCTCTACAATTCTAACCTTAAAGAAGTAATTCTCAGCTAGAATCCAAACTTCACACATCCCTAACTTATGGAATTATGGAAGCAAACTCTGCCATGTTTGAGCTAGCTTTTATGGAAAGAGCACAACCACAAAATTTTTAGGGACACTGCTAGAAATGCTTCTCAAGTGTTTAACTCCTTTGCTAAGACCATTATGGAAAGTGTCACAATAGCTCATATTCATTTTGTAGAGAAAACCCTATCTCAAATTGAAAACCAAATTGTATCCAAATGGAAGGTTTTAAACCAGATCCCTAGGTATAATAACTCCAAAATGCTACAGAGACTAAATACTAAATGGATCCCCCTAAAACCTAACTAGATGAAACTCAAATTTGATGGGGCATCCAAGTTGGATGGTAAAGCTAGTGGAGGAAGAATTATAAGGAATGATAAAGGATGGATGTCTACTATCTATGCTGGTGGAATTGGATGCCAAAGTAACAACTATACTGAAGCAATGGCTTTACTATAAGGATTAAAGTTAGTTATATCCCTAGGAATAAGGAACTTGAATATACAAGGAGACTTTAAGATGGTCATAGATGCCATTAATAAAGCATCAAATGTGGGAATCAAGCTAAAAGACATCATTACTGATATCCGATTTCTCTTACAAATGTTTTTTGAAGTTGAGATTTCCCATACCCATAGAGAAGGAAACAGGGTTGTTGATGCTTGTGCCAACCTTGGTTAGCAATTTTTAGGTTGGAAGGTGTGGTGACAAGGTGTTCATATTCCCTTAAACATTAGGGAGAGTATTCAAAAGTAGATGACTTGTTAAGAATGAGGCACATTGATGACAAGGATAGCTCTCAGAGGTGATCCACGTGGAGAGGGCCATCGGGGATCTTAGAACTTGATAACCTTAGTACTTTTTTGTTAATCATTCATAATTCATTGTATCATGAGGTTGAGGTGCATGGGTCTCATCATGAAAATCAAAGGAAAATAATTTTCAAGAATGGGAGTAGACAACGTCATCTCTATAGGGTATTTCATAAAATGAGCTATCACATCTACATTTTGGATAGACGGAAACAAGGGTTAGCAACCAGTTCAAAGTTGAAGGTAGAACTTAGGAACTCCACTATTTGGGTCTACAAATATAGAATGGGGGGAGACCATATTCAAATTAAACCTGTCTCCTATTGTGAATTTAAAGATAATCCACTGGTTTGGCATTATTTTAAAGAAGGGGGTATTAGGCCATATCTGGAAAGGCTTAATGGTTATGACGAAAACTTGTCTGAGCAATTTGCGAGATCCTAGTTAAATAGGCAGGTCACAGTGGGCAGAATTAGTTTTAAAATCTCTAAAAAGGTGATTTTTATGGCCATGGGAATGACCATTTAGGGTATAAAACTTCAAAGGAAAACCAAAATCATGGATATGGCAAGCCATAAATTGTTTCTAGGTGAGGGAGAAGAACTCATCCCGTATCAAGGAGGGTTCAAGTGCGCTAAACTTCCAAAGCCATGGGATGGAGTGTGCTTCATTCTCATGAAGTACTTCACACTTGAAGGGTGATTTACTAGGGGCTATTTTTTACTTATACAACTTTCACTGTGCCCTTGAGCCATCTAAGACTATCAGAGTTGATAGTGGAGACATTCCTTCTAACCTAGTGTTTGATGATGCTATTGATGTGTCCTGGGTTTCCCCTACTCCTACCAAAACAAAAGATGTTTCCTTCTCCACCCTTAAAGATACCCCTATTGATACCCCTAGCTCCTTTGTGAGCAAGAAGGGTAAGAAGAGAAAGGTTGATGAAGAGGAAGAAAATATTAAAGAGACAATAAGGGGAAAATGTATGTCGAGGAAGTTCGTGAGGGTATTGAGAATGAGACTAATTGGAAAGCTAAAATTGGGGACCTGAAGGACCATATTCAGAAGCTAGAGAAGATTTTTTCCAAAGGACTTTAGAATACAATTCTGTTGAACATGTCTATGCTAGAAGTGGTGGGTAATACTGGGCATGCTGACAACGCAGAGAATATTGAGAAACTTAATGATCTTATCAAATCAATATTTATGTAAGGGGAGTCCTCTCTAACTCTGGTCTTTCCATTTCTTGTGTTTTATTTCTATCTATTGTTCTCGGCTAGTGCCATCATCTCTCTGAAGGCATATTTTGTTTGATTGCCTTCTTGTATTTTTTGGTTGTAAAGGGTTCGGCCCCTGGTTTACCGCCTTACCTTATCAAAAACATGGGATTCCTTTAATTTATTAGATTTATTTGGGAGAGAAAGGTCATGATGAATAATAAAATTAGCTAATTTATCAAAATTTATTCCTATGATTGTTTTAGAGATGTGTAATATTTCCATAGAGTTTCTATAGGACATAGGTAATCCTTTCAATGCAGCAGTAATAGTGAGATCATAATTTAGTTTACCAAACCCATCCTTAGTATATTTAGTAGTAATATTATTTAACTTAGAAATGTACTCTCCTTTATCCCCATCTTCATCTAATGACAAAGTAAATAACTACATGTGTATATCTATCTTCTTATGCTTGGGATTTTTATCATACAAGTCAAATAAAGTCTTCTATGCAGTGTAACTATGAGGAGAGTTTTCAATATGAATGTAAGTATTTCAAGTGAAACAACACTTGATTAAATCTAGGGCCTTCGAATCACATATATTAAAAATGTTAAGCTTAGACTATTCTATAGGCAATACATGATTTTCACTCTTCACAACATCCCATAACTCATTAAAAATTAATGATGCTTCCATCAACCATTTCCAATTAGTGTAATTAGAAATCATTAAATGCTCACTATCTAAAATCAAATTTTGAATTTTTGGTATATTGAAATGAAAGTAAGTGTAGAAATGAAAGAAGAACACACTCATAAAACACTTAATATAAAACGATGCTTCTACAGGGATTTTCACTTAACCTCCACGTAAAGTAAAAGAGGGATTTTTGATGGGTTTTACATTGAAACTCACCAAAAAAACAAAAGTATTAAACCCTTATTTCACTACGTACAACCTTATTTCACCAATTAAACCCTTATTTGACCAAATAAACACATAATTATTGCTTTTATCAAACTAAATTTAACTCTTTTTCACAAATTATGCCCTTTTCAAAGTTTGAAACATGCAAACAATTCCAATTTTTTTGGAAGATTCCTCCAAAAATCAAATCACCAAAAAGAAACTTTCACCAAAAGAGAGTTTTGAACCCTGGACCTCCAACTTCTAAGGGTTCTTATAAAATTATACTTTCCAATTGATTCATGAGACTTTACAAGAAATATAAGGAGAAATATGTATTTAAAGTTGTTTTTTTCTCTAGGAATTTAAAAAAATGACTTTCCAATGTAAAAATTTATCATCCATGAAAAAATTTAACAAAGGAAAAAAGATTGGTGATTTTATGGGACCCCAAACCCTAAATTTTGTGGACAAACTATATCAAAAAAATTTAAATGAATAAAATTATTTTGTATCTTCACTCAAATGCTAAACCTACAATAGGGATGACATGGCTAATAGGAATAATTTCTATAGCTCTTACAAACCGTTCAAATCCATACCATGCTACAAAAGGCCATATAAAAGGGATTTTCAACAATTATAATTAGACTAAAAGAATTATAAAGTGATTTTATACAAAATAAATGTTATCTTCAATGTTTTGGATGCCATTGAGGCTATACCAATGCTTAAGGAGGCCATACCATTCAATAAAACTAATTAAAATGATTTTAGGTTTGATTTAGATCAGGTTTGTGACAATCAGAAGCTTCAAATCATAGCAAAACTAAGTAAATTTTACCAAATTGTTTTTACATTTATTAAATACATATACGGAGGTTGTACCACTCTTTAATAAGGGGTTTTAATCTAAAAGTGATTGTACAAATGGATAAATCTAACTATTTGAGTAGAATTTTGATAATGAATTTGAACAGATAGCTTCTATAGGATTCAAGAAGCTTCAAAAAAACATGATCAAGATTTTATAATCATAAATCCATACAAAAAATAACTCTATACATATATATAATTAATTTCTCAATATTTTAATCCCTCCAATCACATGCTTGGAAAAAATTCTATTTGAAGATTTTGATATTTGAAAGTATTTTCAAATATTAACACTTAAGTATTTAATAATGTATACCTTATATTTTACAAATTGACTTCACGTGAATCTTCCTTATCCAATCACATGAATAAAAATAAAATTGAGATCACCACACTTCATTTTAGCATGCTTTGATACCACTAATAACACTCCAATTAATTCAACCAAGAAAAATCACTTAAGGGTAAATCTTGTGCCCATTGAGGCGAGTCCACATGTATTTTATTAATCATGAAAAAACAAGTACTTGAAAAAGGTTACCAATATACCATTAACCATTTTAATTACAAAAACATGTATATATAGCTTTTATCCATGACCAGTAAAAATAACTAACCTTATAACCAACTCATATGGGAATGCAACCCAAAAGTTAGTTTAATTATTAACCACAAAACATTAAAAAACTAATTAACTATGATAAATATTTATCAAAGGGGGTATCTTTATAAATAAATATGCATGCCCCTTTTAAAATTATTATTACCTAACACCGAAACTAAGTTAAGACTTTGGAATAAGTCCTAACATGATTCTCATACTAGAAAATTAGAATTATTTCTTTTTCAATGATCAAGTACCCAAAGTAAGTTTCTTCTTGTGAACAAATCATCTAGTAACATTGGCTGAGGTAAAAAATCAATACAATAAAATTGAAGATGATAATATCATGGATGGAAAGATGAAGAAAGAAGCCTTCAATGCCAAAAAACACAATTTGGTTGATTCTCTTATTTATAAATTAGCAAATGATATTTTTTCTTTGAAGAAATAGATTCCCCAATCTCAAAATACTCTATATATAGATACCTAGGAGTCCTTTTATTTTATGTCATCATAATGTTAGACTTACATTGCCTTCTCCAGCTCCTCAACTTATTATTTAATTAACTATAGTTTTTATTCATTACTCTTTTAATTTTCATGCTACTAACGATCATGATGGTTCAAATTTCTTGGAAATGGAAAGAATGTTACAACTATACATAATCAAATAACCACCCGAAAAAGGTGTTTGGGCACCTCTAATCCTAAAATCTAATAACCTAATGGTGACTCCGCTATGGGTTACTTTGATTATGAACCCAAAGGTGATGATTATGAAGAAAGTGTTGAAGATATGAATAATCATTCATATGAAATGTTCACCCAATTTTAGAATGAAAATAGGAAAGCTTCCAAAAAAATAGAGACATTGATAAACCAAAGGCCAAAGAAGTTACTAAAGCTATGACAATTCCAAAATTTGTTCTCAATATAGGTACCCTGATGACTAATTTTTTAAAAGATAAATAACTGAAAAAGTTTAGCAATTAAAATATTCTTCATTTGATTACAAATGAAGAACTTGTCAATTCTTATTTTGATATAATTGATCACATGATTAAAACTAAGGTTCAAATTTCTCAAACTAAATATCTCAAAAACAATCATGAACAGTTAGATAGGTTGGTAAAGTTTACCAAAGGAGTAGGTCCTAGTACCCTTGTTAATGGTTCACACATTAGGATGGATAATTATAATTTGTAGAATATTTAGCCATCACTACTCCAAGAAATGAGAGGCATGCACTTTTATACATATCTCTTTTCACAAGTGGTTATAAACTAAATAATTACATAATTTATCTAGGGGTTTCTGATAATATCATGCCAATAAAGGTGGCCCATGTCTTCAGGCTGAATTACACCAAAAATTTCTAGTGTTGTTTCAATATGGATTCTAAACAAGTTTCATTGATCAGACAGATAAAATATGCATAGGTTGATCTAGCCACCTTTCCATAAAAGAGGATGAAAATGACTATATTAGTGGCATACATTCCTCCCATCTATGGAATATTATTGAGTAGGTCCTTCTACAAAGATCTTGGGGGAAAAATCAAACTCAATTAGAATCAAGTGGTAATTCTAGTAAAATAAATTAATGAAAAGTTTCTCTTGTTAGAGTATCTTATTAATCATGCTTGTTAGGTTCTAGCTAGGTTATTTGTCTTTACTTAGTTTTGTCCCATGTGAGGATTTATCCCACATTAGCTAGTTTATCTTGCATCTTATTTTGCCTTTCCTATTTAAGAAAGGTCTCTACATTATAATATATGATCTTTTGCACATCTTTTGTATATCCTTTGCAATACTTTTGTGAGTAAAAATTATTTTTTTTTACAATTGGTTTTGTTCTTTGAGTTTATGCTAAAGCATCTATGGCTATAGTAATGAGCTCTTAGAGAGATATTGGATGAAGACTTTTGATAAATCTTTCATGGTATCAAATCCAAATTCCTCAAAAATCTAAGAATAGTTTTTCCTTGTCCTCCAACATAGACCTTTAGAACCATAAATTTCCAACACACATATTATGATAGTTAGATCTCCACAATATGGCTTTTTTCACCATTTTCCACACTCTTACATCATCCCATGATATGCTCTATTCTAGTTTATATATTGGCACTTTGACACACTTTTAATTTGTGTCATGTGTCCATCATGGCCCTTTTCTTAGCGCCTTGCCTCATTCTATGGAGATACCTTTTTAGCTCCCTTGTTTTTTAAAAATCTCTCATGATAATTGATGGCTTATTTGACAAGTCGATAGTCTCCTCATTTGAAGCTATTCTATTGAAGCCTAGTGTCTTCATTATTTCCATTTGGTAATTTTTTGTGTATGTAATATGTTGTACTTGTACTAATTTATAAAGTATTTTGGGGGGTTTGTTGATTCATCCTTGTCTAGCTTCATGTATTTGTGTGTTTTATTCTAATCACCTTTTCACTTTGTCAGTTGCATATCTCTTCCATCACCACCATGGGCCATCATATTTGGGAGACCTTTTCTATATTTTTGACACCACTTTTCAAATAATTGACAGTCTCTCATAGATTGAAATGTAGCTATTCTGGTGAATCCCAATGTCAATTATCATTTTTTTATAGTTCGACAATCTCTTTTAGCATGGTATGGAGTAATTTTGGTGTATATAGTGTCATATTATTTAGTGTTTAAGTAGTGGATTCATACTACTTATTTAGACCATTTTCTCCACTCCATCTAGTCAATAATATGGTGGGGGTGTGGTGTACATTTTACTTCTTAGGTGTTGAACATTCCTTGAAGATGCAATACTCTTTTGTACTTTCATTACCATTGATAGTCTTCTTGATTGAAGCTATTCTAGTGAAGCCCAGTTTCAATTATTTTTTTGATCAAGTAGTGGATTTAGACCACTCATGCAAATTGAGTTCCTTCATAACTTACAAGTACTTGGAGTGCAAACTTATTCGACATCATCTTTGGGGGGATTTATATCTCTCTCTTCTTTTCTCTCTTCTGGTGGGGATTTTTTGGCCCAAGTTTTCTCTCTTTTATCCAATTTATGAGAGTTATATGTATATGTTGCACTTTTTTTAGTGTATTACTCCTTTTTACATGGGTATATTATTCAATAACTTTGTTTAATAGAACCCATATGAGTATTTTTTAATTTTTTCCATCACCTTTTTGGTGATTCTTATAGTGATACTAGTGTGGATCCCCACTAGTGACACTAGTGTGGCATCCCCACCAGTCTTTATGCTTACTTCTCACCATCTTATTGGAGGGTGTTCAAGTAATGCTTCATCAGGTTCATCATTTTACCTAGTATTTTAGAGTGCAATTTTCATATTTAGTGATCATCATATTCAAAACCATTCCTACTTCAACTTGGCAGTTACAACTCAACATCCATATACTCTAAAAAGATGGATTATTATCTATAAGAATATGTGGCTTCATACTACATCCTCTATTTTTAGCCCCTAGCTTCAATTTAGGGGGGTGTTAGAGTATATTATTACTCATGCTTTCTAGGTTCTAGCCAATTTATTTATCTTTACATAGTTTTGTCCAATGTGAGGATTTATTCCACATTGGCTAATTTAGCTTACATTTTTTTTGCCTTATGTATTTAAACAAAGGCTCTACATTATAATATATGATATTTTCCACACATTTTTCATATCCTTTGCAATGATTTTATGAGTAACAATTATTTTTTTTACAATTAATTTTGTTCTTTGAGTATATGTTGAAGCATCTGTGGCTATAGTAATGAGCTCTTAGCTGAAGAGTTTTGATAACTATTTCAATTCCTAAAGCCAAAATCTAAACTCTTAGTACATAGATATAATAATTCAAAAGCATATATATTTTATGAATAAATTAGACCTAGAACTTATATGATATGTCTGAAAAAGATCTAAAACTCCTAGAACTAATAGAAGGTGACTCTAATGATGTTTGGACTCTAGAATTTGATGGAAGTTTCTCAACCACTAGTTCAAAAGTTGGTGTGTTGTTAAAATATCCACACAAATAACCTTTTCATTTCTCATATAGATTCTATTTTGAATGTATAAATAATACTACTAAATATGAGGCTTTGTTGATAGGATTATAGGTAGCAAAAAAATGGGTATTCATAACCTCTAAGCTCAATAAGATGCTAAATTAATCATTAAACAAGTGAAAGGTCAATATCAAGATAGAAATGATAGGCTCAAACATTACTAAAATAGATTTTGGGACTGTATCAAGGCATTTGAGGCTTTCTCTATAAATGTTGTTCCTAGAGTAGAAAATTCCAAAGGATATGCATTGGTAGTCTTTACTTCCTTGATGATCCCTCCATCAGAGATCGACTAGGATCAATATGTTATTGAAATTGTATACCATCCTAGTATGATAGACAACACCAAACATCAGTAAGTTTCTAATAATGATGAACAAATCATTTCCTTCTTAGAGAAGAAGGATAATTTTATAAATTTATTCTTCAATAGAAGTCCAATTATGTATAGAGAATCTTATATCTCAAAAGATAAAGGAGAACGATATTCATCAACACCAAATATTAAAAAAGAGACACCCAAAGGTAATGTTATTCAATTTAAAGGAAATAATATACCAAAATGTCTTGTTTATTTAGAATAAATGTTTGATAAACATGGAAAGTATGTTAAATAGAAAATTCAAGAACACCCTCAAGGATATCCTAAATATGAAAAAGTGTACTTGGTACTAAGGAAGATCCAGGTATGTGAATATCAAAAAATGTTGTTCCAAATAAGATAATAAAAGGTTAATTACTCTCTTTAAATTATAAAAATATGTGTTTTCTTATAATTATATAGATCTAAAATCCTTCAGACCAAAAATCATGTAGCATGACATTCTGTTAAAGATCGATATTAATCTATTTAGGTAAAAGTTGAGGCATTATAATCCTAAGATCACTAGAACAATATACAAATAAATTAAAAAAAATGTTAGATGCTAGAATGATCTCTCTAGTTCAACATTCAACCTAGGTAGCCAACATCATACCCATTCATAAGAAGAATGGAGAAGTTAGGATTTGTGTGGATTTCCACAATCTTAACCAAGCCTCACTCAAGGATAATTATCTCTTTCCAATAGTGGATAAAATGATAAAAGCCATCACATGATTTTTAAAAGTATGTTAATGTTAGATGGCTTCTCCAGATATAATCAAGTTGAAGTAGCCATGAAAGATTAATTCAAGATAATCTTCACTGCCCCTTAGGGAAATTTCACCTATAGAAGAATTCCTTTTAGCTTCATCAATGTGGGAGAATTTTTTTAAAGAGTGATAGATTTTGAATTTAGTGACATGAAAAACAAATTCATAGTCATTTACCTAGATAATCTCATAATTTTATCAAAAAGGAGAGAAAATCATTTCAAATGCCTATAGAATTTTTTGAAATATGTTGTTTTTATGGCATTTACATGGATCCAAAGAAGTCTAATTTCAAGGTAACATAAGGCAAGACATTATATCCTGTGGTATCTAAATAAGGTACTAATATTGACCTAGAAAGGGTGAAAGATATTCCATAGTTATCCTTGCCAACCAATAAACCTAGTACTCATTCATTCTTTGGTAAAGTTAATTTACTTAGAAGATTCATTATAGACTTTTCCAAAATCACCAAGATCATTGTGAAAATGATGAGTGGAAAATATTCCTTTAGGCAGAGAACTGATGGGAAGAAAGATTGAAATGAAATCAAAGAATCAATAACTAAAGTACCCATTTTGACATGTCCAAATTTCAATAAAAACTTTATCACTTATATTTGATCTTTTGATTATGATTTTTTAGCTATCCCAGTACAAAAAAATGATGGAGGAGTTGAGTCCCCTATTGCCTTCATGAATTGTGTATTAAAATATTATGAGCCTAAATATTCTCTAGTAGATAAACATGCATACTCCATGGTCAGAGCTATGAAACATTTTAGGTTCTACTTTCTAAACTCTCATATAATTATCATGGTTCCAGATTCAATAGTAAAATAATTTCTCACTCAAAAAGAACTTGGGTCAAAGATATATGGTTAGATCACCAAAGTATATGAATATGATCTAGATATAAAACCTACAAAATTGGTAAGAAGACAAGGCCTTTTCCAATTAAATGTTGAAATCACTAATTCTCAGAGAGAATAAAAATAAGGTTTACCTTTAGTTATTTTTGTTGATTCCTTTAAGGAATGGTATTCAAATATAGCATTTTATTATCCTATGGAGAATGTCTAAATCACTTAAATCTCAAGAAAAGGATAACTCTTAAATTAAAATCAACCAAATATGTGATTTGGGATAATATTTTGTATAAAATATCTTTAGATGGTACCTTTATAATATGCACAAATAAAGAACAACAAAATAAGATCTTGGAGGCTTTTCATGACAAAGCCTATGAAGGACATTTTTCATCCTCAATTATTACATTCAAAATTATACACGATCATTATTATTAACCCATGCTATTGAAGGATACACATGAATGGGTTTCTAAATGTGAATCTTGTCAATATTTTTTTAGGAGGCCAAAGCTCATCACTTTACCTATCAAACTAGTAACCATTGAAGAACCATTTCAACAATGGGGGTTAGAATTCATCGGCACACTAAATATTTATTCTAGTGTCAAGCACACTCATGTTTTTACCACCACTGACTACTTCACAAAGTGGGTGAGGCTATTATAGTAAGTTATACTACTTCTGAAGTTGTGTGTAACTTCATTGAATAAAATATCCTATCTAAATTCAATGTCCCATAAAATATAGTGGTGGATAATGCTCCCAATATTTCCTCTAAATAAATAATCAATTTATGTTATGGATAAAATCTCTCTAACACATTATTTAGATATTGCCATCAAGGTAATGGTTAGGCTGAGTCTAATAACAATAATTTAACCACCATTGTTTACAATCTAGTCGATGAAAACCAAAGGATTTGGAATAAAATCCATATGATGCAGTATGGGATGACAAGATCACTCCTAAAAGGGAAATTAGAATGTCTCCTTTTCATCTATTATATGGGAGGGATGTTGAACTTCCCATTTATATGAAATTACCATTGTTAAAATTAGCTCAAGTTATTGAAGATGAAATTTTCAAAAATTCAATAGATAAAAGAGTAATGTACTTGGCTAAGATTAAATAAGAACAAAAAATCATGGTTGATAAGATCATAGTTCATCAAGATAAGGTCAAAGAACTACTTGACCAAAAAGCTCAATAACATTATTTATAGATTGGTGACATGGTATTACTTTGGGATAAAAGAAGAGATATAAGGGGAAATCATGAGAGATTAGAATCTCTATAGATGGGACCTTTCAAAATTTGACACTTATATGGTGAAAATATATACTACCTATCATATAGATATGTACTCACCTCCCTTTACCCTATAATGGGAAATACCTAAAATTTTATAAAGAATGATGATAGGTTGTCCCCTACCATTTCTATTTTATTTATTTGTTTCCCTTTTATTTATGTGTTTCCTTTTCACTATTTTATTCCCTTCCTATCAATCTTCAAGTTGACTCCATAGCCCAATGGATAAGGTACTGGTCTGCTAAAAACCCAAAGTTTTGTGGTATTTTTCTATGCCTTCTTCCAAAGTCATATCCCTAGCCTAATCTAACTATTATTTGATAAAAATGTTAGTAAAATAAAACAAATGCAAAATTCCTTAAAAATTTTAATAAAGATCATGTTCTAAAAAATTTGAAGGCCATAGCTAGACTATCGAGCCCTCGACCACATGGAAACATAAAATGTAGTACATTCCATGTCTATGTTTGTGCATTCCTAGGGAACCATCGATTATAAGTTTAGGCCCTCAACCTCATAGAAATTTGAAACAAAAAATTCATCACATCATCATCTGCACATCCCAAGGGGACCATAGACTAAACCTCTAGGCCCTTGGCTACCTAGAGATGCAAGATGTGGTGAAAGTTACCTCTACATCCATGATTCCTAGAAGGATCCTTAGTTGGACCATCAATCATCACCTGATGCATGTGTGTAGGGACCAAGGCATTTGAGGGGGAAGAAAAAAGGGTTTATATACTTATTCATTAGTCATCTTCCCCCATTTTTTCTCTAAACCTTTACTCCACAATAGTGAAACTCTACCAATGTTTTTATAGAAAGATTACAAGATTATATCACCAATAGCTCCCTCATATTGATCTTTTTATGAGAATCCATTTTCATAAAATAAAAAATTACCACATTTCTACCATCCTGTATTTCTTTCAACCAATCCAACATATTCTTCCTCTTAGTCCACTGGATATCCTTGCACTTTCTTTCTAGGCATTTTTCAGCCAATCTAGATTCAAATACATGGGATATGAACCTTTGTTGGTGTTAGATTGTGACATACCAAATATTTACGATTCTTAGATTGGGAACATGGACCTTATTAAATTTTATAAAATATTTAATTATAAATTTTCAATAATTTTGATCAAACACCTAGCATAAAGTAACCTTCCACAAGTAGTTACCTTTCCCACTTTGATGTAATGTTCAGATTCATTATTTTCTTGTGCCAAATATTAAAAATCATAGACTAGGGAAATTAGGTCAAAATATAGACAACTCATGGCAAAGATATCTAAAATGGAAATAAGCATGAAATTGTGAATCCCCATCTATGAATAGTTAGTCACTATCAACATAAGGCAAGGAAAGGCACATTGGAACGAAAACCCTACCAAGTTTTTGACCACTATCAATAATTTTTGGCTAAAACACAAAAGAGAGAAACTCTCTAAGGTTCCCAAGATGTTATGTATAGTATAGTTGAAAGAGTAAGTCTTAGATATAATTACCCTCTGAATCAGATGGTTGTAATGAAGACACTAGTCCTTTTAAACATTAGATGTTCTTCCCAATGTAAATCATTTATTGTAGAAATAAATTTGTAGATTAGGGTAAATTGATTAGTGATTCCATAAATGATCAGTTATTGAATGTGCAAACATTAGGGTAGTTTTTCATGATGTCTTACCTAGTATACTCCTTGGCCTTCCATATGGTGTACCTAAGGATATCTCAATGTGGAAATATCACTCAATTTACATAAGTATTTGAGTGTCTTCCCCAAATCACCTTGCAACAAAGCACCAAACACTATACCAGGGTTAATAATGCATTCATAATGAGAGTAGTGTAGTTGATTTAATTATATTTGGGAATGAGGATCTTTATCAAAGAAACAAAATTGGTTAACCAATATGGAAACTACTATATTTAGTTCTAAAAATTTACATACATCAGAGCTATAAGTTATAAAGGCATCCTTTAATACTTCCATGGTTGGATAATGATAAGATCATCCTTTTTAGGCTTTGTAGGCAAGTGTTAGTCATTCATAAATGATGTAGATAAAAGATGTGTTCAATGTTTATTTTCCCATTGCATTAGGTCATTTCATCTACAATTATACCATAAATTCTCATGACATAGAACTAGCCATTTTGAGTTCAGTCTCCAAACCTATACCAATAGAGCTTTTATGGATACCAAAGGGTATGTGAAGTAAAATATGGGTATAGGGTCTGCATATGAACATAAACCTCATCTCAAATACTAATAGGCTGATTATTCATATGAATTTGAGGTGATTCAAAAATATTAGATTCAAATGACCATAGATCAAATAAAGGAATTCATAGATGAGTGGGTTCTTGAGGAAATGGTAGATGACAAGTCAGATCTTATCCATCCAAAATATGCCAACACAATCATGAATGCACCTTTTCCAACTATTAATTGGTTAATCATAGAACCAACTAACTTGAAATGGAAGACACAATGAATATGGACCCACATGAATAAATGGTTATATAAAAAACTAATTGGAATAACTATAGACATCTCAAAAAGAGAAAAATATTCAACTCCATTGAAGCAAGATCCACCATTTATTCCAAAGAGTAGTTATAAGGTGGTTATTAAATTCTAAGGATCCTCTAGTTTGAGTTATGTTAGAGATGAGGATACAAATCCCAAGAATCAACTGGGAAAGTAATGTGAATAAAATCTAGTAAATGTGAATAAAATCTAGTAGGGAAAAATAAGCAATCAAGGAAATCAATGAGACCATAGTCTTAAACTAAAACCTTGGGTGATCCCAACTTGCTTATCCCAAATAACACAAAATAATACATAGACTCGTCTTCCAAAATAGAACAATATAAAAAGGATTAAGAAGATAATCCACATTCTCCATCTAGGTCCTCACAAGTTCCTCCTCCTCTAAATCAACCTACTCCTTATCCATTAGCTACTTAAGTAATTAACATCAAAGTTATTTCATTTCAATGGATGCAAACTATTCTCAAGAAAATAAAAAGGGTGGTTGAAGTTGAATTACTAGGTTTTGATGTGGTAGATTATCCCTTGAAAGTTCCAACACTAAAGAAAGCAAAGACCACCTCTAGTTTGGTGTCAGATTCCTCGAGCACAATTTATAGAGATTATTGAACCAAATATTGAGAAAGTTATCATAGAAATTATGGTAGGAGATTATAATTTGAAAAGGATATTACTCAAAAAAGCAACATGAGAAGTTGATATTCATAATCTACAAGAAACTAATGAGATTCTCATTAGAACAACTTAGAGGACAAATCAAACATCTAACAAGCTATGATAATTATCTACTCTATCTAGTAGAAACTCCTACAGTACTACTAATTAATGCTCTGACATAATTACTAGGAATAAATAAGGATGTTATTTCCATAATTAAAAAATACAATACCTATAACAAAACCCTCAAAATATGGGTAGATGATTTCTTCACAATTGGAATGAAGTACATTGAAGAAGTCATGAGAATATATGATCTTATCAATCAAGAATTGCAAGATAACCATGTAAATATCAAATCCAACACCTCCACCTTGAAGGTATGGGAAGAATTTATTAGATACATGAAGCAAATGATCATGATGGAAGCCAAAGTAATAGTATGAGTGTTCAAAAAATAATATGATGACACATCCTATAAATGGGCAAAATGTATACTTCAAAAAATGGAAATATTGAACAAGGCCATAGAAGAACTAGAGGAGAGTAGAGATATGGGTGAAGAGAAAATCAAATTAGTTTCTAGTAATTTGGATGAGATCTATTTCCATTTATATAATTAAGATGGAACTATGACACATACTATATACACATAATATTTTCAAACTTAAATCTCATTCCATTTCTAGTTTGGAGGACTTAGTAAATGATTTAGTTCAAGAATTATAAACTAATGATCTTCCTAAAAACACTTTGGCCAATTTTATTGATTACAAGCAACATGAGAATGAAGCTTCCCAAGCCTTTGTTAAGAGATGGAAGACTTTGTTAAATAAATATGAACATAACATGGTGGATGAAAACCTTTTTCATCTCTTTAAAAATGCTCTCTTTCCTAAACTTCAATATCAAGTCCATTCTCTCTCTCCACATACCTTGGAGGAGGCTATTGACCAATCTAAAAGACAAGATTTCCTAATGTATTAATTCAAGCCACCTCAACCTTTTGTGGGTCCCCATCTATTATTTAAGAAAAAAATACAATATCACTAATGTTTGTGTTATCGATACTCATGATACCATCTAAAATGTTCAAACTATCATTTCTAACCCTTCTTCGAAACCAACCTCTTCTTAATAATATACCAATCCTCATTTATATTCACCTAATAACATCAATGTTCATAAAACTCTATCCTTAACTGAATTGCTTAAGTGTCTGCCTAGGCCTCTTCCATGAGAATTTGACCCTACTCATCCTATGAAATTTAGGTATGATCCTAACAATTTTTTTTTGTTTCATGTTAGTTGGAATCATTCTCATGAGACCTATAGACAGCTTCATAATTTAGCTATGGATTTTATTTTTGTACCTAATTTTGATCATGATTCCATTATCCATAAGCATTAACAAGCCTATGAGATTGATTTCAAGTACTATAAAACACATGACAAAACTCAAGCATTGAATCAAGAAAATGCTCATTTGGGTATCTACAAATATCCTTTACCTAATCATCAACTAATTCAAGACACTCGAGATAATCCCAACCCTTCCACCAATAATGTAAAAAGTCTTGTTGAACTAACTTCCAAATAAAATGTGGTTAACATGACTAATATGTGGAGGGTGGTGGTTTTCATTGATTCTAAACCTTTCTACACTCCTTCCCATAAGACATATCATGTTATCTAGGATTCTTATCCAACTCATTTAAATGAGTTGGTGCAATAAGATCTTATCACTTTTGATGATCTAATTTATGATTGTCCCTTGGATAACACATCCCATTATATTTCTACCACTCTTCCATCATATTCCAATGCTAATGATAATCAAGATTCTACTAGCACTTCTTCTCCTTCTCAAAATCAACTTGAACCAACCACTTCTTCATCTCAACATGACTTACCACCTTGTTCCAAATCTTCTTCTTCTTATCAATAAAAATTCCACTGTAATTTGAGTCCTCCTTATGAAGATCTCCTTAACCATTATGCACCTATATCTAACAACCTTCTTATGGGATATGATGAGTGGGATCCCATTACGGAGCTTACTAATCTCCCATCTCAAAATTCATTCCTTAAGCTTATGAGAACTTCTCCACATCATAGAAATCATCTCATGCATCTCTTATTTGAGATGAATATCCCTCATCCTCCCCTCACAAGATGGGAGGCAACTTTATCTAGTTTTGAAGATATTATTTACAATAATGTGAAGAGATGTCTATTAACGTTGATGAAACTATAGACATTTCTCTTTCTATAAAATTTCATATTTCATCTATGATTCTTGATGATATTTTGCTTCATGTTGATGATCCTCCCTTATTTATTATCATCCAAATTAGTGATATCCAAGTTAAGCATGCATTGATCGATGAGGGCTATGGAACCTATGATGATTCTCTTAATTTCATTAAAAATCTTGGATATTATGAATGTAATCTTAAATATACATGAAACACATGCCAAGGATATGATAGACAACAAATGCCTCCTCTAGGTTGTATATGGCTTCCCATTACCATACCACCTATCACCATCTAAATGAAGGTGATGATATTTAACTTCCCTATTTCTTATAACATCTTTCTTGGTAGGCCGTGGACTCACCACATGAGAGCTATTACTTCTTTCACCTAAAAATATATTACATACCTCATAGTGGAGCTAGTTATAGGATTCAAGGTGACACTAACCCTTAGAATTTTGAATAATTCCAAGATTGTGGTGTCTTCAAGATTCCTACTCTTGAACCTTTGCCAAGCATTCCATTATGTGAGTCTCAATGTCTCAAATTTATTGTCAACTCAACCTAGAGTTATAATGGGAATCCTAAACTCATTGGTAACATTCCTCCTAATCTTATAGATTCTTATGATGATGAACCCAATGAGATTAACTTAAAGATCAAAACTTCTAATCTCTCATCTCATAACTTCCTACTTCCTTTCAACCTCATTTTCGCTAGCCTCCTTGTGATGACATTCCTATAGTCTTGACCAAGACTAGGCATTCTATTCACCATACTTCATTGGATGACAAGGTTATCCATTCTTGTATCATTAATCTTCACACCCTAGATTATGATGATGGTTATTATTTAGATGATACATTTTTAGGTGGTCTTGTATAGGCCCACAATATCAAGATTATCCTTTATTGTCTTCTTTACTTAAGTCTTTTCATGCATCTCATCATTTTCCTTCACTTATAGTACTTGATTCTTGCATTTTTACCATTTATCATAAGGTAGAGATGGCACTAACACCTCAAATTTTTTAGGAGCCATGTAGGACTATGCTCATAGATCATGCTATGATCAGGCCTTATCATTTTGATAGGTACCCTAACCCTCATAGCTAGTTTACCCCTGAGGTTAGTGAAACTCTCCTTAGACCTTCTGTAGATCCCATCCCCCTTAGTAGAGCCAGATATAGTTGAACCTCTTCTCACTCCTACTATACTTGATCTTATTCATGTTCCTACTATTATTGAACCTACCCTTGATTCTAATTCCATTGTTCCTTTCATGGATCCTAGTTCCATCCTTCCTCATCATCACCTTCTCTTGGTGATGGTTTGATTCCTTTACCTAAAATGGCTCCTCTACCCACCAAATGGGTTTATGAGTTCTCTCTAACTTATTTTAATCCTATGTACCTCCTTCTACTAAAACCACTCACAAGCATTTCTATTGCTTTCGTGGAATAGATAACCATTCTTCCACCCATTATTGCAAGTTCCAATAATATATTGATACCTTACATCTTTCTTTCCCATCATCAAACAAAGCCATACTCCCCCAAAGGTACTTCCTAAATATATTCATAAGTATGGTGAGGTATATTATTTATGGAATCTATGCGGTACCCATCACACTGATTATTTTTGTATCCTATAACATCTCCTCAAATATCACATTATAGACATTATCAAACATTCAAATACTCTTCTCATAGGTTGTTCCTATAAGAAGGCTCTTCCATATTCTCTCATGGCTCCACCTATAATGGTTCCTTACCCTCTTGTGGTCCCTTCACCACCTTTTATGCCTCCACCTATGACTTCTTCACCTATGGACCTTCCCTTACTTGTGGATCCTTCTCCACCCATGAATCCTTCACCTGTGAATCCTTCTCCTCCTATAGATCCCAATCCCATGTATTATCTTGACCAAATTTTTCCTAATTTTCCTCCTCAACATGAACCTTTAAGCATTCCTACTTTTTCAATTAAGGAGATCAAAAAAGAAGTATTTGTCCAGTATTCATTGAAGATTGATGAAACTTTAGCAACAATTTGAGTATAGCTTTATAGATACTTATCTGATGTATTGGATAATGTGTGTGGATATATTTAATAGTATTTATGAGCACATTCATGGTGCTCTCACATTTATATTATATTGGACATGTGCTCCAGTCTCATTTCTATCTATTATATCTTTTGACACTATGTAAAATTTTTCCTTATCTTATATCATGATTTCTTACTTGTACTATATCTTGATTAGATTTTATATTTTGAATATGATTGTCTTTTCTTTATCATTTATTTTCTTTCCCTTTTTACTAGAGTTTTTCTCAAAGCTCTCTTTTATCTCTTTATGATTATCTTTCTTATCTTTATTTTTCATAGATAATTTGTCATGGTGATTTGGTTATACCTACCCTATTCTCCTTAGTTATTATCTCTCTTTACCATGTGATCAATTAGAAAACAATCTATCTCATTGTTATCTCCTTTCACTGGCCTATTTTGGATCTCCTTTTTTCCTTCTTTCTCTATCTGCAAACTAAGCATATACATGGTTGAGATTTGAGATCACATATTAGTTCATTATCAAGCCTAAGTATCCTAGTCAGTATTTGTCTTTGGTTAGTTTCATTTAGCCTTAGCCTATAACTCATTCGTGTGTATCACTATCTCTCTCATGATTGGTCATTCCAAATCCATATGGAAGAGGAACCTTAAAAGGATTTCAAAAGAATGTTAAAATAAAAATCATTTAAAAAAAAGTAAATGATATCAAAAGGCAAAATTATTCTTAAAAAAGTAAAATCACACTAAAAGACATGATTTAAATCACATCTCCTTCTTATATTCAAATCTCAAACTCCAAAATTTGCCTCATAGTAGAGACGAGGTCCTTTGGGGTGCGATAGGCTAGTAGATTAGAAGAGGAGAATTAAAAAAATCTTTTAGTGCTACCTACTTTCTCACACAATTACCTATTGTCACTTGAACTTGCACCCAATGAGGATATGGTACAAGCTTCTCCTTATTCAAGTGAGACAATGGAACCACTCTAGGGTTGTGGGTATCTCTATTGGAGGGTGGATCTCTAGATTAGGGGCTAGCTCCCCTTGATGTATCACTAAAGCACATATCTTTAAAATATCACTTTGGGGTTGAAAAGGGTTAATAATAACATAAAAATTAAGCCTCATTTATGGGGGGTGATATACTAAATGTTTTTTATATTCACACTCTTTGAAATGCACTTGAAACTAATAATAAGTTACATATACACTTCACTCAATATCAACTTTCTCTCTCACACATCAATGCTTCAACATGGGATCTAGGAAATAGCATAAATTAGGAAGAATTAGGAAATAGGAATGCTAAGACACTCTATTTAATGATATATTCACTATACTTGCAACCTCACTTGAAACTTCTTGTTGACTTGCAAGAAAGACAACATAACACACTAGGTACTAGTAGGAATAGTATGTGAAAGCAAATAGAAATCACTCTTGCACAATACCAAACACTAGAATTTACACTTAGTGAATTATTTGAATGAGGTAAAATTACTCGTATTTATTTATTCAAGGCACAATTTTGGCATGGATTCACCATACCCAAGTGGAGAGATTCTAAAAAATGGTCAAAAAAGCTCAATTTATAGAACTTAGAAGAAGAGAGAAGGAAGAGAAGTTGAAAAGGCACAAGGACATGTGTCACCAATGTTAATATGAGTTAAAAATTCATGAGAGAGAGTTATGTGGTGATCCATATCATGTCAAGAGTTACAAATGTCATTTCCAATCATCCAATACTTGCAAATAGTCAAAAAACTCATTATATATTCATAAAAAACTACCCCTCATGATTGGCCTTAAAAACTATCCTAACTATACAACTGATCAATTTTTATGATGAATCTGAGTAGGATGGGTTACTAAGAAGCCCTCACATGCATTAGGGAGGCTACAAACCCTTCTTATCATTTTGGCCATGCATGATCACACTTGGCAATCTCAAAATAGCCCTTTTCCCTTCACCTCTCATACTTGTCACCTTAAAGCTCTTCAAACCTACAATATGATATATAAAATAGTAGAAATGACATGTTAAGTAGTTATCATACCATAATTTACAATAAATTATCCTTAAAAGGCTCCATAAATGAAGATTAGTCATTTTTTCTAAGTCCTCACTAGCTGGCTCATTGGATTGGCTAAAAAAAGGAGTTGGTATGCAGACTTATAATATTTTAAAATTTATATAATGACCATATGGACTTATAAAAAGTCCTAATATTCCATCCAAATTTGATTTGATCTCTTGGAAGTTCATCGTCCCTGCACAACACAAAAATGGTTAAAATAAGCCCTATTTTCCTTGTTTCCATATAGTTGTATATAATTCAAGGCATGTATGTGATCCTCATGGAGTTGGTAACAACTTATCTTCAGAAATTATGATAAAATTTGTTCATTTGTATGCAATTTTAGGCTCATTTTCACCTCTAAGTCTCAAAATAGGGTTTTGAAGGGTTTTAGAGTGACTAGCCCTCTTAACCTTTATTCATAAAGATGGCACATTATAATTCCTTCCAAATTACACTTATGGATTTTAAATTACCTTATACAACTATATTAAATTCCTAAAATTCCCATGCATCAGATCATGAAAGTTATGAGCAATTAAAGTTGACCATTTGAGCCATTTTGGGCATTTTGTGAGGGTTTGGGAGCTTCTAAGATAAGAATTGGCCTTATGATGAATTTTTTGAAAAAAAATGGCTCAAAAACCTGTATATGCACCCAAAAAACATGTTTTAATCATTTTATTATCTCCTAAATATATAAAAATGAAAACTTACCCTTGTTTAGCACTAAGCTTAGACCTTGCAAATAGGCCTGCTTACCATTTGAGACTCCACCTATCACTCCAATGGCTTCATTTGACTCATAATGGCTCAAAAACATATTTTATACCCATGAAAACATTTTAAAATATATTATAAGGCATGGAAAAATACAAAAATTTATATGACCCCCAATTTGGCTTTTAGGCCTAAGGATTCTCTTCACATATGACTGCAACACTCCTTGGTTGGAGCACCCTATTTGGTTCCAAAAATTTTATCAAGGTTTTTTTTAATATTTTTTTATGTCCCATAAATCTCATATAATCATCATTTGGTCTTTTATATCCATTTGTTTCATCATTTTACTAATTTTCCCAAAATCTTCATCTCCATGCAAGCTAAAATAACCCTTGATCTAAGACAAAACAAAGAGGGTTTTCAGTATTTGTTCATAAAATATTATTTATTTTATATTTTTATATATGTCCTAAGGGTAATTTTTACCAAAATTTAGCTCTAAAATCCTCCACTTGGTCCTCCAACTCTCCATTTTTCCAAGGTAGACTTTTGAAAAAACATAATTTGAGAGTAGGTAGGGTATATCATGTATTTTGGAGAGAAATGTGATTAAATTGAGATTAATTATTAAATTTAAGTATAATTAATTATTATCATAACTCATTCCAACTACTTCAACCTATATCATTCAATGCCTTATTTAAAACAAATTCTTGCCAAGCTTGATGTGGATGAGTATTCCCAGGCCTGTATGGATTGACTCCATTTTGTCAAGGGAAAGAGAGCCTTGGGTGACTTGAGGATGTTTATGGAATGAAACTTCATTAGTTTTATGTTACTGAGTCATGTTACATTATTTTTAATCTTCCTTTCCTTCCTATGAGATCAAACTCATACCTTGTTCTTCTCTAACTAGAACCTTGCCTGTAGATAACAATGAACATGGTATTTTCTATAGATGCATCTCTTTTGGGGTGATATCAAGTTTTTAAGAGTATTTTATAGATTATTTTACCCTATTATTATTTTACAAATTTGATCTCTTCACTTGATCCCTAAGCAATACTAGCATCCTCAAGATTCTCAATTGTTCATTATCTTCCTAGTGGATTGAGATAAAAACCTCCTTTATCTCAAGCTTGTAGGTGTTGGTTTCTCATGAATTAGGCCTTAAACCAATGTTTTAATAATTTATTTTAATTAACCCTTATTTAAATAGGATTTTTGACTCATAAATTAACCCTAGGTGGCATTATCATCATTAATAATATTAACTTCACCCTATTGCCTGTCTCAATCCATACAGGCCTATAGGTGGTGATTTAGGGATAAATGAAGTGTTTATAAATGGAAAGAAATCCTTGATGCATCATGAATATATTTAAAATATTTAAATATTCCTTATTCACCCTTTTAATACTATGAACACACTCCAAACCATCTACACAAAAGAGACCCTTTTCCAATCTTAAATCTTCATTTTTGTTGTAGGTTGTCATGGTTTCAAATGGACTTTTATGATGATGCTCAGAGGTTGTCTTAGAGTTTTTAAAATAATATAACACTTTCCCATGTTTACAATTACCTTTAAATGGATAAATTCCACTCAAAACATCAATATGACAAGAAAACTCACTGTCTTACTTGTTTGGTTGTGAGTGCCAATTCCTGAGCCTGTGTACGGATAAAGTATAGGCCTAATAGGTCATTACAACTAGTTACACCCTCTCTCATGGAAAATTTTCTTGGAGTTTCCTTTTTTAACATTTTTATTTTATTCCACTTGTTATACATGGTCTAGGAATTACCTAATGCATTGTAGGATGAACACTCCTTGAAAATCTTGTATATATCACTGTTAACTTTCAGTAGGTTTCTTGACAACTTGGAGGAGTTCAAAGTCCCCCTTAAACTTACCCTTTGGCTCCCAAAAATGTCATAGTTTCTCTAGGTTGATATGGATACAAGGAAAAAACAAAAAAAGTGATGAAAAATTCTTATATCATGGCAAATATTAATCCATAAAAACTTGAGAACTTCTATTTTCCACACTTGGGGACTGAGAGCCCAAAATGGAGATGACCTTTCTTCAAGTGAAAAATCTATTATATATCATCCTAGGTATTCATGGCATGAAAATAATAGCTATTGGGGAATTTTAGGGATAAAAATTGATTCCACCATGTACTCCAATATCCTCACCCCCATACAACCTCTTGAAACAAGCATGAACTGACTGAAGGTGACAAAGTAGCAAACAAGAGAAAGATGAGCAGTTTAGCCTTAGAATATTACTAATTGGACTTATCACATGGTTATTACATGAAATATATCTTAAAACATTCACTTTAAGCATATTATCACGACCATGAAACTCCCTACACATTGAAAAAACACAGGTCTTACACCCATCTTTGCAACTTCAAGAAAAAAGTACCATTTGAAATATCCTTTTAAGATAATGGAATATAATAGAGAGAGATTTATTCCAGCCTAAAAACACCCAATTAAGATCACACATATCCATGTAACTTTGAAAACTAGAAATAGATGCATAAATATACCACTCTTGAAAGTAATTCTATAAAAGGTTGCCTAGATTGTTAACCATTTTTCATAAAGGAGGAGACACAAAAACAAAAGTTCCTATTATGAAAATTAATTTAAATCAGATTAAAATCCACCTATAGAATCACTCCTCCCAACTCCACCTTTACCTTCCATACCAAGTTCTTGAAGTTGCCCTTCCTTTGCATGCCAAGAGAGAAAAAAGGAAAATGAGTTATAGATGAATATTTTTGCATTATCCTTAGAATAAAAACGTGTAAATTGGTTTGGGGAGTGAAGAGACACTCCACCCACATTTTTATTTTAGGATCAGATCATAGAAGTTGTACAAGTTCCCAAAATGGCTTAAAAATAAGGGAGAACTCCCATTTTTTGAATATAACTAAATATTGACTACCACCTAACATGACCCTAACATCCTTTGACCTCTTCCACATTAGAATTCATCTTAGCGGCAACCTTTTCCTTTTGAAAAATTTTTACAAGTCAATTAATAGGCTAAAAGGTGGTCAAAAGACCTTTTTTTGCACATGAAACTTAGGAAATGACCAATTTATAACTTGTAAAGACATAAAAACATGATAAATTCAATATTAAGACAAAATAGACACAAATATACCTTTAACCAAGTTTGATTAATATTTGACCATGTTTGACTTTAGTTGACTAGGCCATTTCAAGGGCAATGGGCTTCAACAAAGACAAGAGGAAGGATAAGTGAGATAATACACTAACATGACACCCTATAAGACACATGAGAACTTTATTAAAATTTTAAAAATTATAATGGTTGACTTCATTTGAATATAAGTCAAATTTGGTCAATAATTTGGCAACTCCTAGGTGTAACATGCTTGCCTATGTTAAGGACTAGTTGCCTTATCCTATCCATTGGGCAAGGGAGTTACTATACACTTGTAAACATTAGTACCAGACATTGAAAATATCAAAAAGATAGTAATCTCACCTCAAAAAACACAAAGGGAAATAACTCTCACAAAATAGACAAAAAAAAACAAGACAAGGACACACTTGTGCTACTAAGCACTTAGGGAAACAAGATAACTAAAAACAAACAAATATTTACATGCATCTTGATCATACCTCCCTTCCTATATCAAAACATAAGTACCTTAGGTCTCCTTCCTCACTAGATGAGTGAGGATGCCAAACTTGCTTCTTCTTGGATGGGATATTAGATGACTCTTGCTTTCTTTTTATTTCTTGTCTTTGTACATCATCCAATGGATTTATCTCCCATATGTTTCCAAATTAGATAAGTTCCTCTTGAACATTGAATCAAGCCTCATATTGTTTTCCTCCTAGATCTTCATGACAAATTAGCATACTTGGACATGGGACAACTTGTTGCAAGTTTATGTTTCCTTGAAGGATTCCATCATTCTTCTCTATTGTCATAACTTCTTCAAACTCTTTAAGGAGCATTATATCAGGTCTATTCAAAAGTGTTTCTTATTCAAGACCTTTTTTGACTTTGGTGGATGTATCTTCATAGATGGATGTAGAAACAAACTCTAAATCACCTTCAAAAGGCCACAGATCATCATAGATGACTCCATCATGAGCTAGACTTTCTTGGAGGTGATGTTTTTTAGCATGTTCTTTCTCTCCTTCATCTTGATCTTGTTAAACTTGGAGATCAACCCTCTCACCATCCTCATATTTTTGAAACATTTACAAGTAGGTTTGCCACATGTTTTCCTTTTTAGACACAACCTCTTGCTTTTCATGGCTTGGAATGAGTTTTAAAGGACTTGTAAGCTCTTTGAGGCCTTCACCTTCATTTCATATGTCCTCAAACATATACCATAAGTCCTCCTTAGCTGACTAGTCTACATCATGAAATGGAAAAACAAGAGGGACTTCTCCCTCTTCTTTTATGGGATTCAAAAGGAGCTCTAATAAAAACTCTCCCTCAACTTTTCTTTTATCATTGTAAGTAAATGTCTCCTCATTATCATTCAACACCTCCTCATCCTCTATCAAATCTGAAATTTTAATTTCATCCTCCCTCTTGGTGGTGTCAACATCAAAAATCTCAAAAATAGGGAGTTGGGCCAAGGGGATTCCCAAGTAGCAAGATAATTATCCACATTAAGAAGGCAACCTTGATCAGTTGGAGGAGGTGGAAGGATGGATTCAATGGTCTCTTAAGGAGGGGTGGGAGGGATTTGAGTGGTTTCAAGATTCTATCTTCTACCAACTTCTTCACCCAAACAAGATTCATTCCTCTCTTCACAAGCTACTATCACTTCTACCCATCTTGGAAAGGTGGGTTCAAGGATATTTTCATAGGATTGAGATGCTAGTGAAGGAGCGAAAGATATGTTTAGGAAACTAGGAGCTTCTTGAGGTTTAGTATCTTGATTAGAACTTGAAGGAGTAGGTTTAAAGATTTTACCTTCCATTTCCATGATGGAATACCTCAAGGCCTAATTGGCTAATTCAAACTCCCTTTCAAGATGAGCTTCAAAATTCAATTTCTCCCTCTCAAAATCCTCTTCAAATAAGTGAACCTACTCAACCATGATGTTTTCCTCCCTTGGGATACTTTCTTGGATAGATTTCCAAGAGGGGAAAATTTAGGAAGTAAATTATGGGTTTGGGGTATTAGGAAACATGGTTGGACTAGTATCTTTAAGGGGAAAGGATGGCACACTTGAAGGTTAATTTGGGGAACTTTGAGGTTGTCAAGATGGAATTTTTTCATGGACTCTCAATCTTTCATATAGATTAAAGATCAGGCCACAAACATCAATCGTTTCATAGGTAATATCTAGCCAATTATCCCCCTCTATAGGTATCTACCCCTAGATTTTTTCCAAGGCATTCCTTACACTCTCAATACAAACACTAGGTATAATTTCACCACAACCATATCTAGTGTCAAGGTCTAGCATGTATTCTTGGTAACCAAGGATAGTTATTTTGAAATCTACAATGGGATGGTTTGGAGAGGGGTTAGGTGGCCTAGATGGAGTATAATCTTGATATGGCTAGTCATGGGTAACATATGATTGATGAGGATCATGACAAGGTTGGACAAGGATCTGTTCACATTGAGAAGGGATAGGCCAAGAAGGACATAGCTCCTCAACTTGAGTTAGGACAAGCTCAAACTCAAAAGTCTCCATGGATAACTTCACAAAAGAGCATAAAACAAGAAAACAACTTCAACTTGCATACTTGGATTGCTCAACTAGTAGATATGTATTTGGAGTTACCATTGATGTTTATTAGAATTGCCTCCAAAGGTTGATGTCTTGAGGAGAACACCAAAACTCCTCAAGGAATAGACTCAATAGTCCCATCAAGTGTGCCAAAAAATGTTTTCACTTTAAATTTCACCAAATGAGGAGATGGGACAAGATTATCCTTGTTTAAGTGAGATAATGGAACCACCCTAGGGCTGTGTGTATCCCTATTAGGGGTGGATCTCTAGATTAGGGGCTATTTCCCCTTGATGCATCACTAAAACACATATCTTAAAAATATCACTTTAGGGTTGAAAAGGGTAAAAAAATATCATGAAAATTAAGCATAATCTATGGGGGTGATACACCAAATGTTTGTTCTACTCACACTCTTTAAAATTCACTTAAAACTAAGAATTAGTTAAATATACACTTCACTCAGTATCAACTTTCTATCTCACACATCAATGCTTCAACATGGGGTCTAGGAGATAGCATAGATTAGAAAGACTTAGGAAATAGGCATGCTAGGACACTATATTTAATGAGATATTCACCATACATAAAACCTCACTTGACAATTCTTGTTGACCTGCAAGAAAGTGAACATAACACACTAGGTACTAGTAGGAATAATATGTGAAAGCAAATAGACATCACTCTTACACAAGACTAAACACTATCATTTACACTTAGTGAATTATTTGAATGAGGTAAAATTACTTGTATTTATTTTTTCAAGGCACAATTTTTGTAGGGTTTTCCATACCCAAGTGGAGAAATTCCAAACAATGGCCAAAAAGGCTCAATTTATAGAACTTGGAAGAAGAGAGAGGGAAGAGAAGTTGAAGAGGCACAAGGACATGTGTTAATAATGTGAATATTAGATAAAAATGTATGAAAAATAGGTATGGGGTGATCAATATCATTTTAATATTTATAAATGTCATTTCTAATCATTTAAGACTTGCAAATAGTCAAGAAATTCCTTTTCAATGCATAAAAAACTGCCCCTCATGATTGGACTTAAAAAACTATCCTAAGTCTAAAATTTATCATTTTTGATGATAATTATAAGTATTAAGGATTACTAATAATCCATCACATGTATTTTGGAGGCTCCTAGCCCTTCCTATCATCTTTTCCATGCATGATCACACTTGGTATTCTCAAAATAGCCCTTTTCCCTTCACCTCTCATACTTGGCACCTTAAATATATTCAAACCTATAATATTATCTATAAAAGAGGATAAATGGCATGTATAAGGAGTGATAATACCTTTATTTAAATTAAATTGGTGTTAAAAGGCTCTCCAAATGAAGATTTGTCATTTTTTCTAAGTCCTCACTAGACTAGCTAAAAATAAGGAGTTTTTAGGCACACTTATAAGATTTTAAATTTTATTTATTAAAAATATAGACTTATAAAAATTCCTAATATTCCCTCTGTAATTGATTTGATCTCCTAGAAGTTCACCATAGCTACACAACATAAAAAATGGTCAAAATAAGCCCTATTTTCCTCTTTTTCATATAGTTCCATATAATAAAATTAAATGTCTGTAATCATCGTGAAGTTTTAAAATAATTATATTCATCACTAAATATCATATTCATTCATTTTGATGCACTTTTAGGCTCATTTTCACCCCTAGTTCTCAAAACAGGGTTTTAGAGTGACCAGCCCTCTTAAGCTTTATTCATAAATATGGCACATTGGAATTCATTCCAAATACCACTTGTGGCTTAAAAAGTACCTTATATAACTATATTAAATTACTAAAGGTCTGATTCATCTATTCATGAAAGTTATGAGCAATTAAAGTTGACCATTCGAGCCATTTTGGACATATTGTGAGGGTTTGGGAGCTTCTAAGCCAAGAATTGGTCTTATGATGATTATTTTGAAAAAAAATAGATCAAAAACCTATATATTCACCCAAAAAACATGTTCCCATCATTTTATTATCTCCTCATGATCCAAAAATGAAAACTTGCCATTGTTTGGCACTAGGCCTAGACCTTGCCAATAGGCCTGCTTGCCATTTGAGACTCCACCTGTCACTCCAATAGATTCCTTTGACTCCTGATGGATCCAAACTATCTATTATACCCAATGCATGAAAAGTTCCAAAAATTTATATGACCCCCAATTTGGCTTTTAGGCCTAAGGATTCTCTTCACACATGACTAGAACCCTCCTTGGTTGGAGCACCCTATTTGGTTCCAAAACTTATATCAAGTTTTTTTAGATTTTTTTAGGTCCCTTACATCTCATCCAATAATTATTTGGTATTTTCTATTCTTTTGGTTCATCATTTCACCACTTTACCCAAAATCTTCATCTCGATTCAAGCTAAAATAGCCCCTGCTTTGAGACAAAATAAAGGGTTTTCACTATTTTTTCATCAAATATGATTATTTTATAGTGTTATATATGTCCTAAGGTTACTCTGTATGAAATTTTATATCTCAAATCCTCCTCTTGGTCCTCCAACTGTCCATTTTTCCAAGGTAGACTTTTGAAAAAACATAGTTTGAGGGCAGGCAGGGTATATGGTGTATTTTGGAGAGAAATGTGATTGAATTGAGATTTATTATGAATTAAATGATAATTAATTCTTATCAAAAATAATTCCAACTAATTCAACCTATATCATTCAATTATCTATTTGAAACAAATTCTTACCAAGCCTATTGTGGATGAGTGTTCCTAGGCCTATACGGACTGAGTCCATTTTGGCAAGAGAAAGAGAGCCTTGTGTTCTGTGAGGATGTTTAGGGCATGAAAATTCATTAATTTTATGATATTTATTCATTTTTTTAAAAAAATTAATCTTCCTTTCATTCCTAGGAAATCAAACTCATACCTTACTCTTCTCTAACTAGGACCCTGCCTGTAGGTAATAGTGAACATGGTATTTTCTATAGATGCATCTCTTTTGGGCTGATATCAAGTTTTAAAGAGTATTTTATATCTTATTTTACCATAATGTTATGAAAATTTTATCTCATCACTTGATCCCTATGAAATACTAGCATCCTCAAGTTTCCTAATTGCTCATTGTCTTCCTAGTGGACTAAGATAAAAACATTCTATGTCCCATGGTTGTAGGTGTTAGTTTCTCATGAATTAGGACTTGAACCAATTTTTGAAGAATTTATTGATACCTCCCCTTTATTTACATAGTATTTTGGACTCATAAATTAACCCTAGGTGGAATTATCATCATTAAAAAAACTAACATCACCCTACTACCTATCTTAGTCTTTGCAGGCCTGTAGGTGGTGATTTAGAGCTACATGAATTATTTGTAAATGGAAGGCCATCCTTGATACATCATGAAGATATTTTTAATCTTGAAATATTCCTTATTCATCCTTTTAATACTCTGAAAACACTCAAAACCATCTACACAAAATAGACCCTTTTCCAAGCTTGAAGCTTCATTTTGGTTGTAGGTTGTCATGGTTTCAAATGGACTTTGATGATGATGCTCAAAGGTTGTCTTGGAGTTTTTGAAACCATATAACACTTTCCAATATTTTTAATTACCTTTCAAGGGATGAATTCTAGTCAAAACATAAATATGACAAGAAAACTCACTATCTTACTTGTTTGGCTGTGAGTGCCAATTCATAAGCTTGTGTACGAATAGAGTATAGGCCTAATAGGTCATTACAACTAGTTGTGCCCTCTCTCATGGAAATTTTTCTTGGAGTTTCCTTTTATAAAATTTTGAGTTTCTTCCCCTTGTTATACACCATATATGACTTACCAAATGCATTTTATGGTGAAAACTCCTTGAAAATCCTATAGATATCAATGTTAACTTTCAATAGGTTTCTTGACAACTTGGAGGAGTTCAAAGTCCCCCTTCCACTTACCATTTGGCTCCAAAAAATGGCATAGTTAATCTAGGTAAATATGGATACAATTCCAAAATTAAAAAAGTGATTAAAACTTCTTCTACCATGGCAAATATTAATCCATAAAAAATCTAGAACCTCTATTTTCCACACTTGGGGACTGAGAGCCCAAAATGGAGATGACCTTTCTTCAAGTGAAAACTTACTTGTATATTATCCTAGGGCTTCATGGCATGAAAATTATGGATCTTGAGGAATTTTAGGGCTCAAAATGGAAGATCTTTCACCCCTGTAAAACCTCCTAAACCAAACATGAATTGACTGAAAGTGACAAGGCAACAAACAAGAGAAAGATGACTAATTTGGCCTTGGAAGAGTACTAATTAGACTTATCATAGGGTTATTACATGAAATATGTATTAAAACATGGCCTTAAATCATATTATCACCACCATGAAGCTACTTACACATTGAAAAAATATAGGTCCTACACTCATCTTTGCAACTTCAAGAAACAAGCACCATTTGAAATCTCCTTCTAATACAATGAGAGTTGAAGGGTTATATTTTGGGAATATCATAGAGAGAGAGAAGTTTATTATATCCTAAAAAAACCCCATCAATATCACACAGCTTCAAGGACCTCTAAAAACTAGAAATAGATGCATAAATATACCCCTCTTGAATGTAATTCTATAAAAGGCTGCTTGGATTGTTAACCATTGTTAATAAAGGAGGAGGCACCCAAAAAAATTATTATTATGAAATTTAATTTTACTCATATTAGAATCCACCTATAGAAGCACTCTTCCCAAATCCATTTGTACCTTTTGTACCAAGTTCTCGAACTTGCCCTTCCTTTGCATGCCAAGAGAAAAAGAAGGAAAATGAGTTACAGATGAAAATTTTTACACTCTCCTTGGAATAAAAACATGTAAATTGGTGTGGATAGGTGAATAGACACTCTACCCATGTTTTAAGCTAAGGATCAGATCATGAAAGCCATACAAGTGTCCAAAGGGCCTAAAAATAAGGGAAAGCTCCCATTTTATGACTACAAATGAATCTTGACTACCACATGACATGCCCTTGACATCCTCTAACCTCTCCTAAGTTATAATTCATCTTATTGACAACTTTTTCATTTTGAAAAATTTGTACAAGTCAATTAATAGGATAAAAGGTGGTCAAAAAACCCTTTTTTGCACATGAAACTTAGGAAATGACCAATTTATAACTTTTAAAGATATTTAAAAATGATAAATTCCATATTAGGACAAATTGGACACAAATATACCTTTTATAAATTTTGACTAAGGTTTAACCATGTTTGACTTTAGTTGACTAGGCCATTTCAAGGGGAACGGGCTTCAACAAAGATAAGAGAAAGCATAAGTGAGATAATAAACTAACATGACACCCTATAGGACACATGATAACCTTATTCAAAATTTCAAAATTTTAGGGTTTGACCTTATTTGACTAAAAGTAAAATTTGGTCAATAGTACCCAATCTTCATAATAGACCGACGGCTCTGTAAGGGGTCCTGAAGAACGGGGAGCATGTCATGGGAAAGTACGTCCATTTTATTTTTCTTATACCAATATACCTTCATGATTTTATCTTATTATCATGCTTATTTTCCTAAAAATATTTGTGTTATAATGAACATGTTTCCTTTGTACATAGATGACCACTAGTCACTTAGTGTCTTCTCATGTCCTTAGTATGCCTCTTACCTCCTAAGGTCTTCTCATAAGATGCCTAAGTCTTGATTTTTACACTCCATTTTTCATTCCCTATATACCTTATATTTTTTCTTGAGAAATATTATTTTTTCTATTGATCGCTCCCCTTGGTATTTCATTTGTGAGTTACATTATAAGATCATAGATAGGACCTGACCATTTTCACAAATTACCATCTTTTCTTTCCTATTACCCACATCCTTGATTACCCAATTTTCTTATTTATTCCACCCTAGTGGTGTTCTCATTATCAATTTGTAGTGTAAGACCGCGGATAGGACCTGACCCTCACAAAAAAATTCAATGCCCAAGTCACCATCCAAATTACGTGTGTCAAATTTGAGATAAGATTCATTGATTATGAAGTTACACATCATTTTACATGCTTCCCATATTGATTTAGTATGTTTTATGCTTACTTATTTTTTATTTCACATTTTCATCTTCTTATTTTCTAGATGTGTATAGGATTTCAACCATTTCTTGAATTTTTCTTACTTCCCAGCTTGAATTAGTGTGACCAATCATTTACAATTTTGTTTTACTTTCATACTTGTCAGCATGATTTAGTATGATTGATTAACTTAATTAATTTGTTTTTATACCATTTGTGACCTTTTAGATACCTTCCATTTTATTACTTTGTTTTTCATACTTCCCAACGTGATATTAATATGATTTTACTTATTTTAATTTGGTGCAAAAATCTCACATTGGTTTAAAAACAAATTCCTTTTTACCATCTTGTTTGGCCATTTCTTGGTTCTTTATACTTAGTCATTTCTTGTTATTACACGTTTTCTAGCTTGAAATAGTGTGTAGTGCATTTTTTTGATTGATTATATTTTTCCAAGTCCTTTTTGCCTATTTATTTTTAACCATGAATGTGTCTTTCATAATGCTAAAAAATAAACCACATCTCATATATTTCCTATAGCATATACAACAAAGCTAAATACATGTGCTAGAAAGAAATATATCCTATGCATCCACAACCTCAACCATAATGAATGAATAAAATAACCCATAATGTAAACATACACATCCAATACCAATATGCCAAAATGATGAGCTGGAGCATTATATATGGTTGCATTCATTATATTAAACTCATGAGTTTATATATATATATATATATATATATATATATATATATATATATATATATATATATATATATATATATCATGAGTTTAATACAAAAAATGCAACCATATATAATGTTATATTCAGACCTAGTTGGCAGAGTCATAGATGTGATCAATGCACCTACAAGGATAGGTGTAAGGATTGAGATCTCATATGACCTCATTATAGTGTACCATTAAGAGGAGTCAAACCAAGGCCTTTATAGGCAATGTGGCTAGGCCATGAGATAGATATGATAGGACCTAGACATAGATCTATAACATTATATATGGTTGCATTTTTTGTATTAAACTCATGATATATATATATATATATATATATATATATATATATATATATATATCATGAGTTTAATACAAAAAATGCAACCATATATAATGTTATAGATCTATGTCTAGGTCCTATCATATCTATCTCATGGCCTAGCCACATTGCCTATAAAGGCCTTGGTTTGACTCCTCTTAATGGTACACTATAATTAGGTCATATGAGATCTCAATCCTTACACCTATCCTTGTAGGTGCATTGATCACATCTATGACTCTGCCAACTAGGTCTGAATCTTTGTCATCTATGCTACTATAGCTAGATGCATAGATCTATCATCTACTAGGGCCTACCATGCCTATATCTCCCCTACACCCATCACTAATAGTGGTTGCATCCTCTCTCTCTATGCTCGTATCTACCTTGTTGCCTCTCTAGCTAATCTAAACCAACTTGCTTGAGTTGGGGTAGATGGTACACTCAGATCCTCTAATGTTGTGGGGTTATATGGTTGTAGAGTCTCATCTAGGATGTCATTGAGTGATCCCATCACTAGGGACCCCCATATTTCCTCCTCATCCTCACCTAAACCTATAAAATCACACAACATGGATATTAGATCACTGTTATATCTTAAAATATCTATCTATCTTCCAAAAAAAATATAAACAATAATTTAACTATCTCTTTTTACCTATCTATGTCTTAGCTACTATGGTCTCACCATCTACACAATTTCCTAGCATAGTCTCCCCATCTATGAAACCTCCTACCACCTCCTCTATAGGTCTCCTCCTTAGCTCAAACTTGGCTATCATGGCTCATGTCAGTCTTAGCTTGCATCTAAGTGGTCTCTCTATCATCTCCTTTGGCTCACCTATGGGGTGATCTAGGATGGTAATAGTCTCCACTCTCTCCTCAGCATCCTACCTACATCAACACCATGTCCTTGATGGCCACTACTCATCTCACTATAGAGATGGTAGTGGTACATCTAGTATCTCTGCCTTTACATCCCTATCCTCTTGCTTAGCTCTTCATTATGCCTAACTAGTCCATGGTTGATCTAAATATGGCCTTAGTATTGACCTCACTACTAGTGGCCCTAGTCCTTTCCTCTCCTATGGCTCCCTCACATGTCAAACTCACTACTTAGGCATTAATATAAATGTTGCTAGATGAGGTAATCCCATCTACCCTAGCACTCATACCACTAGGTGTGGCTCTCTCTACTAGAAATAGTGTCCAACAACCTCTATCCTTATTATAGCTAATACAACTACATCCCAATTCAACAACATAATTGTTATGTACTTGTATGGTTGCCACATTATGTATGTACATCTCACTAACTATAGGGCTAGTATGTGGGGCATGACCTATGCTACCTAGTCCTCTCTCCATCTATGTACCCAAGGTGACCTATCATCGACTACATGGGGTAACCCAACTGGGTGATACATAAAAAACCTCTCATATATCTAAGATATTAACATTATAATCATCCCATGATCCTCTACTCTATGACTAGCATCTAGTACATATCATGTACTAGTTAGACCTAGATGATAGATCCTAGGTCATATATAACTCACTCCTTGAAGATTATCCTACTCAAGGCTACCATGAATAGTGTTACCTTGCTATCTGACTTGTGACATAGCACCCATTATATCATAAGGCCTATTATAACCTTCTAGATGTCTAAAATATATGATTTATAGACATCAAACATACTCACCCTCCTAATTGGTAATATCATCTCTAAGCCTATAGCCCACATGGCTAAGGCTCTCCTCTCCTCTAGACTATATGGTGTCCATATGGTCACTGCACTCCTACTAAAGGTAGCCTCAAGATGACATGGACATCCTCTAACATGATATCCACCTCTACTATATCCTCATCCACCTTCCATCTGGAAGTATTAGTCAATCATTCCCAACAATCAAGGAACATGACTAATAGATCAACACTAAAGGAGATACATCACATCTCTACTATCTCACCTAGACCTATGGATCATAATCTATCCCTATCTCCATCTAATAACCTATCTAACAAGTCTGGTAACCATGTTGCATCCACAAGTCTCTAAAATCTTTGTCATCCCTGTACCCAAGAAACAATAAAGGATGTATGAGTTCCTCCGTGTCATGTATAGTCATAATATGTTCTTTATACATTCTTTATACATTTTTAAAGAAAAAAGCTTACATTAATTTATTTTATTCATTTTAGCTTACTTTTAGTCTTTTCAGTCCTTCTTGATCTTAATTGGTCATTTCGAGCCATTTTATCCCTCTTTTAACCTTTTTCATGCTTTTCTATATCTTCTAGCTCTTTATTCAAACTAGTTTAACCAAAATTTTCCTATCTTTTTGCCTAGTTGACTCAAAATTTAATTCAACCCCCTTATTTTCCCCTCCCTAGTGCTAAGTTTCCATTCTAGATCTTTTAGACCACTTGGCAACACCAAACTAGGCCTTTAGCCTACAGAATGTACAAGTTCGACCCATACCTAATGGGTCGACACTATGGATTCTACTTATTTTCTAGCTTATTAGGTCAACTGGGTTGACTTAGTGCTTTTTGCATGCTGACCCCTTGCATTTTTCAAAAAAGTACAATTTTCTTATTTTTTGCCTAAACCTTCCAAACCTATTTCCTATCTTCCTATTTGATACCGCTAAAATCTAACTTTACCTCATTTTAACCTTTAAAAATGCTTAAAATTCATAATTACTAAAAATTCACTTAAATCAAATACAAATTTCAAAAACCAATTTGAGATTTTTAGTTTCATACTTGCAATGCACCTACTGCCACCTCTGGATCCTCTCCTTGTCTAGAATGTTGTCTCCTCACCATCCTAGCTTATTTTCTCTTTAGATCTCTCTTTTCTCTCCTTTACAAGTCAAAATAACAAATGACTTGTCTTTTCCCCTATTTCAAAACACTTTTCAAAATAAAATCTTTCAATTATTGTCCAGTAGATTCCTTGTTTTGATTTTATCTTTGTTTCTACTCATCCATTTTGCAAACCATAAAATGCATTAGATTCGTGATGATGTAGAGATTATTTTACACTACCATATGCTTATTTTCCAAAAAAAATCAATTTTGGCTATTTTTTGCACCAACTTCTACAAGTTCATCTAGTGTTCTCTACATTAAACACCTTCACATTTATTATAGTCTACTTATTTATCTACGACACTAAGGTAAGTTAAAGATATCTATTTTTTAATTTAGTCCTTTGATTTATCTTATTTTCTACTTACTGCACTCTACTTAGTATCATCATTATGTGTTATCATGTTTTTTCTCAAAGAACCATCCTGTGTTGCACTTATATGACACATGATGAGCTTTGAGTAGGGCATATGTATGCACATAATATTTTAAAACTTTTATTGATTACTAATACTTTATAACTTGAAGTAACCTATTGAGCCTCAATCTCTCTGAGTGCATGCATTATGGGGTACACCAAGAAAGAGGTTGGTAGGCCATTAGTGCTTTGTAATATTGTTTTCCCTTTTTCCACTTACCATATATACACTTGTCTCTTAAAACCATTTACCCTAAGCTTATTCTTCTTAGTCCTACCTATTCTAGTCTTTTCCTCTTTCCATCTCTCCTTTTCTTGTCTTAACTTCCTTTTGGTCATTTGGCTATACTAAGTTGACTCAATCGACCCAGTATAATTTAATGGTATTTTTCACTTTTTTAACTTGTTAGCCTTTTAGCTAACCTAGCTCAAACCTAGTGAATTGTCCTCGAAAACACATTGGGTCGACTGGGTTGACCCTTTACAACCAATGTTCCCAAGAAGATTTAGGACAAGATCCACCTATATATACAAGTTCATTTCCCACTATTTTATAATAGAAACATTATTATCAAAGAAGTGCGAGAAAACATTTGCTTATTAACCATTCTACTTGAGGAATGAAGATTAGGGTTTCATACTTTATTTGGAGATATAGATATTATCTTGTGGAGAAGTATTTTGGATGCTTAGATATGTTATGTATCCTAGAGATGATTTATCTTGGTTATCCTTACATACAATAAAAATGTATTGCAAAGAACCTTGGCTAAGGGAGATATTGAGGCTCCATGGGTTCATCTTCAAAGGTAAGTATTCCTAACTTTATTTCTCCTTTGTAAGAGCAGATAGATAATGCATTTGTAGTCTTCTCCAATGTATTAGGATTTTGTATACATTAATATGAGTATATATATTATAATACATGTTTAATCTAGTTTTTTTAATTATTTCTAACCCCCACTTTGTGCCACAAGCTTTGGTGTGCACTAGATTAGATTTAATTTCTTGTTATTAGAATAGAGTGAATGTTTTAAACTTTAGGACTCCATAAGGGTTGTTGTATGATTATGTTAGACTATAGGCTTTGGAACCCTTTCTATCATGATGTGTTATGACAAGTTATCCCTAATCGGTTTTAGCGAATCCCCATATTAGTCATGTTCTTGCTTAACAAGTGTATCCCTAAATGGAAGTGTAAGTATGCTCTATCTTCTCTAAGCGAGGATTGATTTATAGGCATGATAAATTTATGATTGTATACACATACTATAGATAAATTGAAAGCTCATTCCAAAATGTAATCAAATAAGATATTTTAAATTAAGGCAAATTCAATAAAGCCTCAATGAAATCTCTCAGCAAAATTAATATTTCACTAGAAGAGTTAAACACCTAGTTGTAAAATTTGTTTAAAGATCAATGTTCCTTAACGTTTATTTTATAAAGATGATTCACACATTATTTTCATGTTTTGTTTCCAAAAAGAAATGACATTCTTGAATCAGTCTATAGATTATATAAATTCAAGGAAATATGTAATAAAGATCAGGTCAAAGAAGATTCAACAACTCTGAACCCATCTGCTAGTGCTTTTGACTCACAAAAAGCTTCTTAGTGAAATGTGTTCTCTATCTTTCTTTCCTATTTTCATCCAAATTATATTTTAGGAAACTCATATTTCCTGATTTTAAAAGTTAAAATAATGAAAGGTAGAATAAGACAAGAAATAGAATATGAAAGGTCATTTTGGAATGTGAAGGGTCAACCCATTCCCTTTGTTATAAATACAATAAATGATAATTGATAAAGGGCCTTTTTATGCCCATGATTTTTGAAACTTGAAGAGGAAGAAGGAATCATTGTATTTAGTCTTTATCTAAGAATGAGGAGTTACTTGAACTTTGTGTCTAGTTACTCATTAATGAGCATACATTTTTCTTATGTCAATGCATTTCTTATTTTTCCAAGCATGAATGGTGTCTGATATCTTAGAGTACATTTCTATTTTTAATTTAAATATATTACATAAGTGGGTGAAATATAGGTTTATTCACTCCCTTGACTCTCCATTTTCTCTTAAGTTTCCTTTTATTATTATTATTATATTGAGTTTTTACTAACCCCCATTTCATTTAACTTGTAAATGTTATCCATAATTGTGTTTGTTGTTAATTATTTCAATAAAAGGAACCTCCACTTATAATAGAGGAGAGACTTCAGTATTATAATCTATAGTGAAATATTTATGTGTTGTCATTTACCAAATATTTCACCAATAAACACATTCTAACTTACCTTGATACCTTTTTTTATTGCTAAACACACATCGACTTGATTTTAGATAGTTTGTATCTGTATAGTTGGAAGTTTATTTTCGGTGCACATTTAGGGTATTGGTTATGATTGCATGTACCACTCCTCATCTATTGGCACTAATCTTGATTCATCTATATGGTCACATGCATTTATCCTTTAGGACTTATCTAATTTTAGGGGTCAATATCACCCCACACTAAACTAGTTATCCATTCTTGGACAACTAGTCTATCTCTTAATTATTTTCCTTGTGCAATATGTTTGTTCATGAAGGTGCACCATAAGCAACTGCTTTGTCTAGATTTATACATTTCTTCAATCATTTTTTCGCAACTCCTTATGAGACACTTTTCAATATTCTCAACATTAAGTGAAACCTTGAACACCCTCCCAAGCTTTCTCCCGACCTTGACCTCAAGTGGTTCACTCTTATGGATCTCTTTCTAGCCTCTTTATTAGGATTAGGTACCTTGGGGTGGGTGCACCAGCTCAAGCCCTTCTCCCTAGGGATGGGTTTTGATAAGGCAAGAAACTTTGTCTTGTCTTACACATTGTAAATAAATTTTCTCTCATTGATTTATTTCTAAGTTTCCTCCAAGATAACATGAGCTTATTATGATTGTGAACATGTCTATTGGATGGTGGAGCCTAATCTTATTAGAATGCCTAGTTCCTGATGGGGGAAGGAGGGTGTGGGGGGCTTTCCCTACCACTATAATCACCATGGGAGTTTGGGGGGCTGGTGACCTACATGGATTCCCCCTAGTGGGGCTTTGGTGGCAACACCCCTAAATCAAAATGATTGTGACAAATACATTGTAAATATTGTAATTTCATAATAAATATGGAGTGTTCACTATTATGTCATAGATCTAATTGTAAATATTATATTGGTGCATTTTAACCCTAATATATAACCCCCCTTTGATATGATGGCACTATAATCATGATGGTACACTATATGTGAGTGAACATGAGATTGTAATGGATGTATTTCAGGTTTATCTCTTCATTTTTTGGATTGAATAAGAGAAGAATTGGTTGTTTCTATGTGGATGTAGCCCATATTGGGTGAACCATGTTAAATATATGTCTCTCTTATATTATGTTTTATGCATTTTATTTTTGTCTTTATTCCATTAATATTACTCTACATCCTATATTCCTAATAATATCTAGTGTCCCCAAGTCCCATTATCTTTATTTATCCTTCTACCATCTCATTTTGGGCACCCACATTACATTGCATTAACCTCCTCCATTTTCTTAATGGGAGCTTAAAAATTAGCTTGTTCCACCCAAAAACTTATTTTTAGCACAAATATCCATGTTATTCATATCCAGATGAGTGAAATTCATCTAGTTGGTTGCTAGTGTTGGTGAGATGCTTTAGTTTCTAGGTGAAATTGAGAATCTTAGGGGACATATTCCATGCTTACCTATCCTAACTAGCATGGTGGTAACTTACTCTTTACTAGAGGTGGGACTAAAAAACTACTACCAAACATGATAGTGTGGGTTCATGCCATCCCATCACTTTACCTCACCACTATATCCCCTCTTCAAATTATCACCATCCTCTAGGTGAACCACTCCACTACACTTTTACTGGGCTTAAAATGGTACCAATCTTCATTGGCACATAATTGTGCTCACTAATCTTCAACCACTTCCTATTTTTCCTTAGGTTATCTTCATAAGTAGGTCTTCACCGATATTTTTGTTAATTATATTATGTTTATCTACCTATATCCATTAACACATGATGTATGCCGATGAATCTTTCTTGATCAATCATCCATCTGGATACTTCACTGAGTTGATGGTCTCCTCCATTTAACTCCTATTGCCTATAGGTCGTTAATCTTTGAATGATCTCCCAAGGGAAATGAGAATCAACTTATCAAAACCTTCTTGATTAAAATTGACCAAAATGAATATAATAGTGTTTCATCTTTGCCTCTCTATCTCTATTTTATTATATCCTTTTTTTAGAGCCTGGCCCCTTGGTCTAATTTCCACTTTCCTCTAAACTTTTTAGCTTTTTCTACTATTTATTAAGTAGAATGCCTTTCTACCTTTATTTTTTTAGCTATCTCTTTCACTTTCACTCTTTAATTTATAAAATTTTACCATAGGCCATCTTCTCATATTTATGGTGTGAAAGGGTTACCTATTGATTTAGTTGATAGGTTGACAACTATCCATTCAACACCCTCATTGCCTATTTATGCATATGTTATATCAGATAGCTTATCTAATTCATGTCTTTTTTTTAAATGTGATAGGTGAAATATATTCTACATGCCTCAATCCATCCCATTCTTTTCCCTTCCTAACTAGGTCACTTATCATGTTTTTCAGTTCTGACAATAATTAATATAGATCAGGACTAATATCAACCATCATTTCTTATACTTTGGTATAGTTGTAACCTTCCTTCACTTTTATCAACTGGTCAACTAACCATTATTAATTTTGTGTGTGAACTTAACACCTTTCTCTTTGTGTCCTACTCTTACTTGGTCAACACACCAATTTTTATTGTATGTTGTTCTTTTCTATGTGTGTGTTTTTTTCATCTACTCCTCTAATGCACTTATTTCCTTCTCATTATGTCTTCTATTAAAATATATACTTATGATTTTATCAGCACCATCTCTTACAAACAAAAAAATATGTGCTTGGTCCTCCAATGCATGGATGTTTTTAAATCCTCTATCAAGGTGCTTTTGAAAACTCTCTTTTTGGTGGTGCAAGAATGATTTTTATGATTTTTTAGTACTTCCAACCTTACCATAGATATTTAGAAATATGGTGGTTGTAAATTTAAAAATAAAATCCTTAAATGACTCACCCAACTAAATATTAAGAGGTGAACACATCTTATTACCTCCCACACATAACTACCACATGTAGATCCTACTCTATTTTGCCAAGAAAAACTAAAAATAAATTGCCAAAGTAACCTTATTAGAAATTGGTGAAAATGCCTTATTGCATATCAATCCTAGTATGGTAAACAATAAAAAAACTCATGTGAGAGCATATTAGTACCAAAATATGATCCAACATCTAGTTTAGTTTATCATGAGGATTGATAATTCTTACTCATAGGATATGGGGAGCATATTTGGGTTCTAGGGTGGGGTGCCTTCTTACCATCAAAAGAGCATGATGTGAATGACATCCACACCTTGGTTTCTTAATTATTCCATCCCATCAGGTCATGCTTTAAAAGTCTCTTATCAATGCATGTAATACGTGATAGTGTAAGGGATATTTATTTAGGTGTTAGTCCATATATAGTGTATGGGATTGAAATGGCTTGTTTAATGGGTGAATTAGTGCAAGAGGAAGGACTCATCATATCATATTATAACATGTTAGATCATCTAGATGGATTTTTTTAGGGGTGGGAATAATATGTGTATGGCTTGCTACATGTGGGATCAAATAAGGGGTTCAAGTGTATTTCCACACATCTATACTGGGTGTCCTCATAGGTCTCCTATACCCATCAGATACTGAATAAATTTGAGAGTGAGTTGTTATCACCCAAATTTTCACCCTTAGAATATATTTTAAGCATTACAAATTAAGGGTAACATGGATATACCTCTAGACTATGGGTGGCCTAATCAGTGAGGTGAATCTCTAGATTATGGAGATAACTCGCTTGATACATCATTTAGGATCACAATTATACCACTTAATTGTAAATGAAAAGGGGGAGAAACCTAAAAATAATGGAGGTGATTCACCAAATCATAATACCACTAAAAACTATTGCATGATCACTGTGACCTATAAGACTACCATAAACATACACTCCCCATAAAATAACCTATTACATCAATGTTTTGTGAGAAGGGAAGATTTTTCCCACTTCTAATCCACTTGGATCTCCTAATGACACTCTCTACCACTTTTAAAATAGATTTAAACTACAAGGAGGCAAGAATAATAGGACAACAAGACAAGGTGAGCTAATTTTACATTTGCCTAGGTCAACCATTCAAATCTTCACACTAAGTAAAATAGTCTTATTATTGATTAATAGGAATTATAGTAAAAAAAGTATTCACCATACTCTTGGTGAAAATATGTAATGAAATTACTTATATGTTTTCATATAATGATTTTATATTGCATAAAATAAGCAAATATGATAGATCACACAATTATAATTGACAACAGAATAGAATACTAGATAGTATAGCAAATCCACTTTGAGGGGGGAACCTCCATATCAATGCACTAATAGTAGAATACTTAACATAATGAATAAAGAATAACCACTACCTCCTATATATAGTCTACTTAGTCAAGTTTATTCCATAGGTTGACCTATATAAGAACATATAGAAATGTAACAAGTAACTAAAAGAGGTATGTAAGCCACAAGTTAGTAACATAGATCCTTAGATACACCAATGGATAAGGGCATAACAAGCTCCTCCCATTCAAAAAAACATTGTCCTCAATGTTGTGGCAACTCTAGATGCTACTGTACAAATGCTTCATCCTCCCAAGTGGCATATTCACGTGGTAGATTCTTCCATTTGATCAGGTACTTTATAATTACTCTAGAACGTAGCTGTTTGGTATGCCTTTGAAGGATCTCCTTAGGATCAAGAACAACTCTACCTTATTCATAAAATTATGGTAATTTTTTTTGAATGGAAACTTTGTGTCTAATGACTTTCTTCAAGCATGATACATGAAATATTGGATGTATGCAAGTGGATGAAGGAAACTCTAGCTTATAAGCCACACTGCCAATTTTCTACAAGATTTGATAAGGCCCATAATACATAGGGGATAGCTTGTTATCCTTTTTTTATTTATTTAATGACATATATTTGTATGGATAAAATAAAATAAATATCTAATCACCAATGTCAAAATGCTTCTTTCTTTTGTGTTGATCTTCCTATTGCTTCATGTAATTCTGGGCCATAGCTAAATTTTCATGCAAACTTGCAAGGGCCTCCTTTTGATGGTGAATATGTTATTCAAATACACAAAACTTAGGATGGACCTTCAAGGTTGAAGTAATGGATGGAGGGTGTATCCATATAGTGCCACAAAAGGAGACATTTTGGGAGAACTATGAACATAAGTATTATACCACCATTCAGCAAGTGACAATCAATAAACCCATTTATCCTATTTATCAAAAATAAAATAGAAAATATATCCTTCCAAACATTTGTTAAATACCTCAGTTTGTCCATAATATTGAGGATGATAGGATGAACTATTAGCCAATTAGGTGCCCAAACATGTAAATAACTCAGTCCAAAAATTACTAGTAAAAATGGGATCTCTATCACTAACAATGATCTTAGGGGTCCCATGCAGTTTCTAAACTATATTGAGGAAAGCAAAAGCTACTGTACTCACAATAAATTTCTAGGATAAAGAATAAAAATGAGCATACTTACTGAGATGATCTATAATAACCATGATAAAATTTTGACCATCAAATCTTGGTAACCCTGTAATGAAATCCATAGATACCTCTTCCCAATGCTACCTAGGGATGGATAAAGGTTGTAAAAGACCTAGGGTTTTGATGGTTTTGCCTTTATTTTGTTGAAAGATCATATATTCAACCACATATTTTTGGACATCCCCCTTGAGACCTTCCCAAAAAAAATCCCACTTAATTTTGTGATAGGATTTTTAAAAATCTTGAATGACCCCTAATTAGAGTTGCATGAAGTTCTTGAAGGATTTTTTATTTAAGAAGAGAATTCTTACATAGGTATAATCTATCTTTATACCATAATGCATTACCCTTCCATGTGAATTTTTCAAATCCACCTAAACCTTGCTAAATATTTTGAATCCAATCATGGGAAACACTATCATGTTCCCATTCTGATCATGCTTCACCTAGCCAATCTACCTACAAAATGGTTATGACACACATTAATGCCTCAACTGATTCATCTTTTTTGGATAGTGCATCTACCACCAAATTGTCCTTGCATTTTTTTTAGACTATTTAAATATCATAGCCTAAGATATTAGTTACCCATTTCTATTTTTATTTAGATGAAAACCTTTGTTCTAAAAAATATTTGAGACTATCATGATCAATCTTTACCTAAAAGTGATGACCCATCAAATAAAATCTCCATTGTTTGATTGAATGTAAAATGGCCATTGTTTCCTTCTCATAGATGGGCTTGTGCTGATTTTTAACATTTATTTGAATACTTTCAAATGCAAGTGGTCTACCTTATTGCATGAGTACAATACCCATACCATACCCAAATGCATCACATTTAAACATAAAAGTCTTAGAAAAATTAGGAGTGGCCAATACTGAAGTAATGCACATAGCTAATTTCAATTGTTCAAATGCCTGAGTAGCTACATCAATCCACTAAAAGGAGTATTTATTTAACAAAGAGGTGAGTGGGTCTATAACATAACCATATTTTTTGACAAACCTACAATAGTAACCAGTAAGCCCCAAAAATCCCTAGAGTTACTTGAGTCTCTTAGGAATTGGCTATTCTACCATTGCTTGGATTTTTTTAGGATCCACTTTCACTTCTTTATAAGACACTAGATGAGTCAAATATTCAACCTCAATAGCCATAAAAGTACATTTGGAAGGTTTGGCATATAATTGATTTTGCTCCAAAATGGAGAGTACCTTTTTCAAATTTTTATTGTAAATGAGGATATCATCAAAGAATACCAAAACAAATTTCCTCAAAAATGGCTTAAAAATAGTATTCATTAAACTCTAAAAAGTAGATAGGGCATTTGTTAGACCAAAAGGCATAACCAAAAACTCATAATGGCCCTCATGAGTCCTAAAAGTGGTTTTGGGTATGTCTTCATCACAGATCTGGATTTGATGATACCCAAAATGTAGATCTAACTTGGTAAAATAAAGGGCACCATTAAATTATCTAGAAAATCATCAATGATAGGAATAGGAAACATGTCTTTGATAGTGTACTTATTGATTTCTCTATAGTCAGGGCACATCTTCTAGGTGCCATATTTCTTTTTCATCATGAAAATTGGTGAAGAGTATTCACTTTGGATATGGTGAATGATTCATGCATCTAACATCTTTTGTACCATCTTTTCAATTTCACTTTTTTGGCAATAGGTATACCTATATGGCCTGATGTTGGGTGGTGTACTACTAAGAATAAGTGTGATAACATGATCATGCATGTAGTTAGGTGGAAGTCCTTTTGGCATGTCTCTAAAAACAAAAAAATGAGAATCAATTCTTTATTGTAGATCAAGAGGTGGAGATGGCTAATTTAGCTATACTTCCATAGAAAATAAGTGAGCTAAAAATCCCTTAGCACCCTTATAGATAATCTTTGTCATTTGATGGGAGCTAACAAGTTATGAAGATTTAGCCTGTAATCTCCTTAACTCAAATGTCCTTTCTTTAAAATGAAAACACATGAATAATTCTTGAAAATTCATCTCAATAGTGCCCAAAGTGGTGAGCCACTAGACTCTTATAATAATATCAGCTCCACCCATGGGAATGGAAAACATAGGAGAAACCAATAAGTAGTCTCCTATGGCCAACTTAATACTATGACATTTTCCTAAATAGCTGACAGTACCATTATATGTAATAATAACTTGAAATTCTAGAGCTAGATAAATGAAACAGTTTAAATGAGCAACCAACTTATTATAGATGAAGTTGTGTATGCTCCCAGAATCAATCAAGATAATGATCTTATATTTCTTAAGGAAACCCATCACCTTAAGATTTTTGAGAGTATTAATACCTAAAAGGGCATGACAAGAAATAATAGGTTGAGAGTCTTCAAATTCCTCCTCAAGAACTTCTACATCCTCATCATGTACTTATTCATCATCTTCATAATCATTGGCACCTTTTATGTAAAATAGCTTCTTTGTAGCATAATGATGGTCTTTTTTTCATTTACTATCATAGCTATAACATAACCCTTTGGCTTGCTTCTCCTTAATTTATCATTATGTTAATCTAGTGGGTTGTGAAAATGATGGTGCTATAAAGTTACGATCATGACCAATAGTGAAAGTTTTCCTTTTGACCATCTATTTTTCCTCTATCATGTATGCCTTAGGGATAGCTTATGATATAGATGTTGGGTTAAAAATTCAAACCTTGAATTGGATGCTATATTTGAGGCCACCCAAAAATATATCAGTCAAATTTTCCTTAGTGATATCTTCCACCCATAAAGAGAAATCCTAAAATTGGTGAATATAATCCTTCATAGTTCTTATTTTCCATAGCTTGGCTAATTGGCTAAAATATTTTTCAAATACATTATTCTGATAATGAGCTAACAACTCCTTAGTAAAAATAGACCATGTAACAAGAGCACCATTATTTTTCTTTTGAGCACATAAAAAGTGATACCAAATGAATTGTTCAGGTTCTAAATACAAGGATGCCACTATCACCCTCTGAGAACTAGGGGTTTGATGCAGCTCAAATAAATTCTCAATTTGGGTAATCCAAGTGAGAGGATCCTTACAATTAAACTTATGCATGTCCACTTTTGGTAACATTAGTTTCATACCATCATGGGAGTTGTTGAGAGGAGGATTTGAATGATGAAGTGGAGGACTATTGGGCTAAAATCGAGATGTAAGGTAACCCAAATGTGTAGTGATATGTTGCAATAAATTTTGAACCCCATTAATCTCTCCATGCATCCCTAAAATATTAGATTGGACTGTAATAAAGTCATCATGCCTCACCAAGTTCTTTATGCCTTATTGAAGTTGAGAAATTGCCAAATGCCATCAGTAAAAGGATTCTTAGGAGTTTCTTGCCCCCTTTTCTTCCTCGAGTACCTAGAGTTACCATATACAAACCATAAGAGGGTTTTAACTCCCAAAAAAGTGTACCAAGAAATGGTACCATTATGATAACCTTTTTAAGATGAATCCAATGACTACCTTTGTACACTAGGGTAAAAATTTTGATACCAAAAAAGTATACTGACAAAATATACCATTAAGATCATCTCATCGAGATGAATCCAATTACTGCAATTATGCAAGGGGAAAAAAATTCCAAGATTTTTTTTTCAAAAAAGTGTTGAGTAATACTGCACTATAAAAAAAATTAATTCTTCCTAAATTTCAAGTTGTGTTTTTTCACTCTCACCACTCCTAGAAGCCATGCCTCACCATTTCTATAAAAAAATTCCATAAGAAACTTTCCCAAATCGATGCTCTGATACCACTTGTAATGAAATTACTTAGATGTTTCCACAGAATGATTTTATATTGCATAGAATAAACAAATATTATAGATCACATAATGATAATTGACAATATAATATAATAATGGATAGTATAGCAAAGCCACTTTAAGGGGGAAACCTCCACATCAATGTACTAATAGTATAATACTTAACATAATGAATAAAGACTAACCACTACCTCCTATATATAGTATACTTAGCCAAGATCATTCCATAGGCTAGCCTATTTAAGAAAATAGATAAATGTAACAAGTAAATAAAAGAGGTATGTAAGCCACAAGTCAGCCACACATATCCCTAGAAATGCCAATGGTTAAGGGCATAACAAAATATCCCTTCAATACTAAACAAGGTAGTATTTAGCAATAATGAGAGAGATTAAATGGCATAGAAGAAATCAATTGACAAGTGTCCTTCATGAAAGAGAAAGTTACAAATAAGAAAGTTTTCAAGTGAAAATTTATGATGCTCTTCATCATGTGTCATCCTTTCTTAATCATGATTTTTAAGAGAGTTGGTGTAGGATACCTCAATGATTCATCATCCATTCAAAACTACCCATCTTGGCTTGTGAGGAATGATAAATGGAATTATTTATCATCAAATCACTTGAAATACCCTTTGCCTTCTTCTTTTACACCTTTCATCAATTTGAGAACCTCTTATATCAACATTTCAGAGGTGATCATCACATAACACCTTAGGTATCTTGAAACCCATTTGGTCTCATTTTGCCTCTCTTGTTCAAAAGCCTAAAATATTACTTCTATCTTCATGAATGTAACATATATTTATGAAATGAATCTCTCATTCATAAAAAAATTGATTCAACTCTCTTTGAGGAATAAAACATTCTCAAAGAATCCAACTTGCACCTAAAGCTCATACATGCCTTCAATTCCTGATAGATCTCAAAACATAGAAAACTCATTGTATAGAATAATATAAAAATGATATTTGAAAAATAAACAAATTTTTTAGTACCTAGTATGATCTTATATCTCTTTGAAAAAATTCATGACCTAAAATCAAGTGAAAGTACACTTATCCACCTATTTTCTCTCTCTAATTAGCACTCAATTAGGCATATAGGCCTAAAAAGTGAGTTTTGGCTCTAATCAATTCCCATAGCTGTGAAACTCCAAATAAATGTTTAATTATCTTTCCCTACCCCTTGACCATGCTCCATGTCTAATTTGGGATTCTAAAACCTTGTATGGATGGGTGAACCAAAAAATTGCCAAAAACCTAACCCAGGTACTTGTTCATGCTCAAGAGGTAGTTGGAGTGATATAACAAAACATTTTCAAGTTATAATTATTAATTATGATTTTTTTAGGTTTTTAACATCATAATTCAACTCAATATACTAATAATAAGGTCTCTAATGACACTCAATAGGCATGTAGTTAGTTTTTTAGACAATAAAAGGTGCAATCATGTCTTCTTTGACCCACCTTGATGACTTGAAAATATTATATACCCTCTTAAGTGATATTTTAAAGGTAAATATGGGTTATAATACCTCTTCCTAGGCCTAAAAATTATCCCTACCTGATTTATAAGCTTTAGACCACCCTGTACACTCACCATTAGGCATATAGCCATGCATTTTGGGTTAATTCCATATAGTTTTGCCTTCCAAAATGCCAACCAATGGCTTATTCAAGTGTAAATGAGTTTCATTAAGGTAATCCTAGTAATTTCAAGGTTAAAATTTTAATTTTAAGGAATTTGAGATCATATATCTCTCATCAAGTCATTAGAAGGCTTCTTGGCAGCTTGTGAGTTTCGTGCACTCTTAATGATTGTTCATAGAGTTTAAGCCCTTGATGAACATCCAAATTCCATGTATAAGTAGTGAATAAGGGTGGTATTAATAATATCTTGAATCACCATGCATGTTATCATGTAATATGTGAGCATCTCAAATGTTCCTCTTGAGCTAACAAATTATAACTATAAGGTCTAGAAGTAGGTTTTTGGGTTTAAAAGCCTTCGAAATGTTGTTTTATGATTAATAATGTTTAAAAATGGGTTATAATCACTTATTTTGACCTTATAAAATTATTTAAAAACTTATTTACCCCTCAAATTGCCTAGAACATGGTCTACTCCCTCATAAGGGTTTGTTGGCTACTTGAGCTACTTGACCCTAGAGGTTTGTTTCTAGTGTTTTTTCTCATCTCAAGACATTAAAATGGTTTTAAAATAAATTACATGGAATTTTAGTACCTCAAACACCCTACATTCCAACCCAAAACATTAGTTTAAATACCATTGCATCATTGTTACCAAATATGTCAAAGACATGATTGTTTATACCAAAAGTCTCTTGGTTATAGGTGTGTATTAGGTGTTTTAATTACAATTTTAGAATGGAAACATCTTAAAAAAAGTTTATAGAAATTTTTTTGTTCTTAAAAACTATTAAAGTTTCTTTAAACTCCCTTTATATCCTCTATTCTTACATTTACTCACAAGACACAAAACTTCTCTATAAGTTTACACACAGGCATGTGTGTTGCTCCTTGGCTGTTAAACATGGAAATTTGAGATTTCCTTGTTGTCTTTAACCTTACATTATTTTTATTGGTGAGTGGTAAAAAAATTTATATTTATTTTATTTCCTATCTAACCCTTTGCCTACCTATTTTCATTTTCATCTCCAATGCCTATCTTCATTACATTTCATATGAGTAAGAGACCTATAGGTCTATAGACTTGTAGGTCTCCTTCTATCATTTTAAGCCCTTGAAACATGAATATTTCATCATGTTAGTAATGAGAAAAAAAATATAATGTCTCATACCATACTTAATTAGGTTGTGACCTTCATATAACAATTGATAATGTAATATTATCACTCTTTGGTGCATTCTTATGTAGATAGGCTTTTAATACAGTCTCCAACCTAGACTGATAATAGGCTTGCCTTGGTAGGTTACTAATGATATTTCCAAATTATATGAGTTATTATATATGTTTAATATTGACTTTTAGTTTACATGAAACCACTACCTATCCATTCTCATTCTCATCAAACATTAAACCTTGATTTGATGACTAGCATAACCTATAGATCCACATTTAAAATATTATACTATTAGGATCCATTGAGTGAGCCTATTAAATGATATTTGAGTCCTTTATTTTGAGACCCTTAGGATTAACCTATTACTCCTCTCTTCATTTTTATTTTATAACCTTTCAATTTTCCATCAATGTACATAATTAGTCTCCTTCCTCTTTAGGATTGCAATAGACTTATGTATGCATGTTAAACTCTATTAGGTGAAAATCTCAAGATTAAGGTTTATTTTACTTTTGAGTGGATTATTTGTAATAAATTTAAGATAATATATATTCATTAACTCAATCCATCCATATATTAAACCTCATAAATGTAGAGAGGATTACATAACATGATTAGTCAAGCATTAGTCCAATAAATCGAAAGAAGAATGCATAAGAACAAACCAAATTAAGCCTATCTATTTATGTGGGAATTGCAAAGGATAAAATGAAACAATTGAAACAAAACAACATCATATTACCTTACCAATTGGATTCACCACACCAATTTGGCTCAAAATCATGTTCTCCCTTGATTAAGAGCTCTTATCTTCAACAACAATGGTGGCCAACTCCTCCAATGTCTCAAGAACTCCTTGTAAAACCTAGGTTCATGATTTGGAATCACTAAATAGCCTATCAATGAACCTTGAAAATAAAATCAATAATCAAATTCAAAGGATTGTGGAGATAATTCAACATAATAAATTTGCACAAATAAATCTTAAAAATGATGTTCATGGCCTCTCTATTTATAGATTTTTGAGATTAATCAGGATCAACCATGACCGTTCATCTCAAGATAAAGATGTGTGACCATAGATTAATCTAATTATGTAATTAAATATATAAATATCCCTCATAAATATTTTGGATAGAGGGGCATTTAAGAGGCATGGGAGACCCATAATCTTGATATTTTATGCATTTATGGCTTATGGATGCCACCCCATATGATGATGTCACTAGGTGATACCGATAATAGAAATCAATTTAAAAACAATAGATATTCAACAACTCTCAAGGAAAATCAACTTAAGCTCTTGATTTGGATTAATTAGCCTTAAACAAGGTTAATCAATATTTATGAAACTATTTGGAAATTGGTCCTCAATTAATCAAAATGGTCCGAAAGCCATATTACTAGGTCATAACTTGACTCAATAATAATTATAAGGTGATGTTAGATGTGTTGGAACCATATTCCCATTTAGGATTTTGCCAACACAAACTAATAAAGGTAAGTGACATGTACTAATGAATTAGAAGAAAAGAGTGATCCAAAGCACAAAAAGGTAAAATCAAAATTTTGACTCAAAATGAATTGATCAAAGTTAGGTATCACATAAAATGCATTACCCTATTTAGGGATGCATTAGCCTAAATCAGCACTTATAAATGATAAGCTCTAACCATTTAGTGCATTTTATGGATTTTAGCCTAAAATGTGCATTTGAGTGTAATTTAAGTAAGATTGACTATTTCAACATAAATGGTGTTAGGAATTAGATGTCTACATTTTGCCCCTATTTGAGATGGCATAGTGAGACATTTAGGGAAAGCAACATATTTTCAAATAAAAGAGTTGTTAGGAATAAATTATAATACACCCATGATGCCCCCTCAAGAGGACATACTAGGATGAAAGAGAAGAATGGACCCTCGAAAAGAGAGGAACAATGAGAGATTAACCCATGGAGTAGATCACATCCAAATAAGCTAATGCTTGCACACATGATTACCATAAATGATGAAAATATAGTTAGAGGTACAATAGGCCCCAAATATGGAAGAATGGGAAAGATACAATCCATAAATTTAAGGGACATACTTTAAATGTACCCAATTTGAGAGTACAAGATGCGTGCTTATAACATTGATCAATCCCAAGAAAAATTTGTACACTAAATATTGCCATCATGGGAAGTAGTGTGGAGAGCTTGGAATTAGAGGAAAATAGAGAACACTCTACTTCAAAAAGGGAAGCACCACTAGAATGGGGTCTCTAAAGAGAAGATAATAATAAGTGCCCCAATAGAGTAGATTTGATTGTGATAAGATAGTTTTACCCCAGTAAGGCAAATTTTGATCATTGATAAAGAATAAATAATGGTTTGACCTTGTAGAGATGATTTGATTTTGATGTTGTTTAGATAGTTTTCCCCAGCATGGGTAAATGGTAAGAAAAATATCTCAAGGATATAACCCACAAGATAGGTTTAAAAAAGTAGGTGCAAATGTACATGTGAGCGTGGAATGGCTTAGAAAACCACATAAAACCCACCATATGAAAATGCACAAAGTGATGAAAAATATGAAAAAAAGAATGAAAGATAGTCAAGCTAACTCTAAATGTGTTACACAAGTGAATGACGCCTACATAGTTCCATGGACTCATGTTCCAACATGAACTTTAGGCCATTATAGTTCACCCTAGTTTAGGAGAGAATGGAATGAGGAATGATGAAAACTGACCAAGAATTGATTAGACTCATAATATATGCAAAGAGATACACATCTAAGCATAGATTTGATTGCTAAAAAGGATACTACATAGATTCCTAATTCCATATCATGAGCCTAGATTATGCAAAGTGTTCTTGAGAATCATTCATCAAAGCATTGTTAACGTAAAGACTTTGAGACCTAAGCACAAATTTCTTGTTAAGGCAAAATAAATTAGGCATCATAAGTATGAATAACTTAGAATGACATAATATTCCAATTGCACTGAGCCAGTTCAAATGTGAATACCTATAACTAAGGATAATGGTAAAATAATGACTAAAACTAGAGTTACAACTACTTACATTTAAACAAAAAAAAGTAAAGACCAAAAAAAAGATAAACATAAATGAACCTAACTTAAAATCAAGATATGATCAATAAAGACTTAAGTAAGAGCAAAAATGTTTAAAAAGAAAAAGCAATAACATCTTAACAACATGAGACCAAGATATAAATAATCCATATCCATGTGGACCATCAAGGCATTCTTGAACACAAAAGAAAAATCAAACAGAAAAACAAGACATCAGCAATAATCAAATAAACAAAATGATCCAAGCACAACTTAATAACATAGGATTAAGATATAAATAATCAAGATCCATGTGAATCATAAATATCTTTTGAAATACAAAAGAGATAAGCAAAAACATATAGGGAAACATAAGACCAAGATGATACAAGAAATAATAAAAAGAGAAAAGGAGAAGAAAGAAAAGGAGAGGTGAGAAATCACAACAAAACACCAAGAAAACACAAATAAACACACACACACACAAAAAAACCAAGTTAGTGTGGTTCAAAGACAAATGTTCATGCATGTGCGATAGAGGCATTAATTTCCATAATAACATAACAAAGAACAATGACACACCAATTTTTCTCTAATTAAAGAGGAATAATGATAGAATAAATGGGGGAAGAGAAGAAAAAGAAGGGGTTGGTTAAGATGAATCCAGATGTACAAGACAAGTGGACACTACCTACATAGTTTTATGAAAGCATGTTCTAACATGAAATTTAGGCAAAATGTAGTTCTCCCAAGAAATGGGATAGAAGAAACATGATGATCAGACCAACATAATTAATGTTATAGAAGAAATGGAAGTTATGACAAACAAATGAGAATGGTCTTGCAAAAAAAAAGCTAATGGAATAGTGGGACAAGATGAATTAATGTTTTTTTTAATTTCAAAATGGTAAGAGCATAGCATGGTGGGATGGGAACGTACAAAAGTTTGAGACATTATTTTTATTATTTTTTGGATCAAGTTCTAATGTTTTTGGTATTTCTAAAGTTTTTATACTATTTTTGGTGTTTTTTGGGATAAAATATGCACAAGGTGGTACCATCTAGTCAAGGAGATACACGTCTAAGAGTAGAGGGTCCAATAATATAACTAAGATAGATGTAATGGCCCATGCTCACAAATCGATGAGAGTGAGGCTTAGGTTGCTCACAAAATGGTGAGAGCATTCAAACTTATAAAAATTACTCACAAAATAGTGAGAGATAAATAAGGTGACTGAGCTAACCTCAAAAGAAATTGAGTATTGCCTATATAGTCCCAAAAGACCTCAAGTCAATGTAGTTAAAGCAACACAGTTCATGGATCACAATGGTATAATAATGCCTATAATAAAATGATCTATGTGGTTGCCCCCAAGAGACTAGGCAAGGACAATGTTCAATGGGTAAATGGTAAATGAAAAATAGTTATGTTGCTCTTGTTGACATGGATATGCACATCCTAGTCAATATGTGAAACAATAGAAATGATTAGTTATAAATTTGCTACCCAATTTGCTTTCAAAAAAGCTACTCTATCAAGAACTTGTTGCTGATCTAGATCTCAATTATGTGTTTATGGTCTTCATAGATCATTGCTTCTACTTCTTTCAAATGCCAAGATAAGATAACCTCATAGCCTCTATAAAATAAAGTGCTACCAATGATAAATGGTATAGGTGGGTGATAATGGAATGTATAATGAATAGGAAACAAATAAAGATCAGGACTTTTAGTCACATGTAATGTTGTTAATGTTGGATTCAAAATTAATTTGGTTTTGGTGGGGCCAAATACCTCTGAAGATGCTCATGATAGGACCACTAGATTGTTTTATTTCTTGACCTTGAGAGTAGCTACCATCTATTTATGTTGTAGATTGTAAGTTATTTTGATTTTATCTTGAATAATATCTTTAGTAAATAGTGAAAAACTATTGTGCTTAGCTATTAGTGCCTTGATGAGGTTTTCACCAATGAATTTATTCTGATCATCCCATAGTGCCTATGAAAAGGTTTCATGAAGAGATGTTAAATTTTGAATTTGATTATCTTCTAACACTTTTAAAAAGGTTTCACTAAAATATTTTGAGTTTGAGCTTTGATCATCCCCTAGCACCTTCGAAAAGGTTTCACTATGATATTGTTCTTCTTCTACATGAATTTGGTCTTGACCCAATGACATTCTACAAATAATATGTCACCATGGATGTAGTTTAATAAAGTGTGATTATGTCAATCCCAATCGATGTTTGTGGGAGGTGGAATGTCAATATAATGGCTATGTTGGGTGGAAATAATGGTGCGATGATGAAAGGAAACACAATCCTCATAGAATATATTAAGAGAACTTGTGTTGATGCTAAAGTAATCATCGTCAAAAACCATAAAAGGATCACAAATATATTCAAATTGATCTACAAGCCAATTATAACCAATGTTGTAACAACCATGATTATAATCTATTTCTAAATCTAATTTCAAAGCAAGGGAATATAAATATAATGTGTAACTAATATTTATTTTATTTTTTATGTTAAATCCAATGTCAGTTAAAAAATAGAACCTAACTTTAATTTTGATTCTTCATCGAATATGGTTGTTTTGATAATGTTTTGTTAAATGCTAAATGTTTGAGAAGTAAAGGCCTATGATGGCATAATGGACTCAATAAAAACTAATTCATCTTGAAAGGGTTCAACATAGACTGGCTCATCTAAGTGAAGCCCCTAAAAAAGAGGGTACCATTCAAGGGATGTCTCAAAAAAATCATGTCTATCAAAGTGAGACTCCTCAATGAGTGGGAAAAGATCAAAAGATAACTCTACCAAGACTAGCTTCTCAAAGAGATGAGGCTCTTTGAAAATAGGTAAAATATGAATAGGTAAATTATCATAGTTTGAATTGTCACAAATAGGAATGTCAACAATAAAATTTTATTTTTGGTTCACAATTGGTTGTAAAAAATCAGTTTTGAACACATTTTGATCCTCATAAGATGTCTTTTGAAGAGGTAATGGTTCTTGTTTTGGCTCAAAAATTAGCACAAAATTTCTAAAGTGGGGAACATTTGGTTTAGTGAGAACAATGGTTTGTGGTTCAATAATGAAATCTCAAAAGATTAGATTATTGAAGAAGGAATCAAACATAACTGGTTCATCAAATAGAGGTTCTTTAATAATAGGTTCATCAAAAACTAGTGATGGGCCAAGAATGGTAATAACTAGACACTTCTTAGTTTGGTTGTTTGTGTAAACTAAAAGAGGAGGTCCTAAAAAAGTAAAGACTAGATGCTTCTTAGTTTGGTTGATTATGCAAACCAAAGGATGAGGTCCTAAAATGGTGATGATTGGATGCTTCTTAGTTTGGTTTTTTGTGTAAACCAAAGGAGGAGGTCTTGAAATGGTGATGACTAGATGCTTCTTAGTTTGGTTATTTGTGCAAACCAAAAGAGGAGGTCCTAAAATGGTGATGACTAGATGCTTCTTGGTTTGGTTGCTCATGAAAACCAAAGGAGGAGGCCCTAAAATGGTGATGACTAGATGCTTCTTAGTTTGGTTGCTCATGCAAACCAAAGGAGGAGGTCCTAAAATGGTGATGAATGGATGCTTCTTAGTTTGGTCGCTCATATATGCCAAAGCATCTAAGTCTTCCTGATAAACCCAATCATCCCAATCTTGAGTTGGATCATAATTTGGACCTTGATTGTGTTCCCATGACTAATTTTTGTGAGGTGGATATAAATATGTCTCATAAACCATATTATCACCATTGGGGTCTTGACTAAAGTCATAAAAGTCATTTTGTTTGACCATTATATCATAAGTTGGATTATTCATGACTCCACCATAAGTGTAACTAGACATATCCACATTTAATGAACAAATATATATAAAAAAAGGCTTAGAGTTTTAAAAACTCTGAAAAGTGATGCCCAAAAGACAAAAGGTTAAACCTTGGTTGAAAGGGTGGAGTTGTATCTAAAAATGGTTTGTGCCAAGATTTGTCATAAAATAACCTAAGGTCAAGTGTCTAACATCAAAGGATTTTAGAGAAAGGTTACATTCTCCCAAATAAAGGCACAAACAATGATGAGGATAGGTGCTTAAACAAACAAACAATCAATAGTCTTCAATTTTAGGTAATCTTTTAACCAAAGTTATGAAACCCAAAAGAGAAAGATATGTGTATCAGCCTCATGAATTAAGGCCTAAACATAAATCAATCAATGTTTGGATCCAAACTTGACAGGTTTAATTGAAAATACAAAGTTGAAGACTAGGATTTGACCAAACAAGCTAGATAAGAGCAGACAACATGATGACACATAAATGAGGTCCAAATGTCACACACACAAACATGTTTAGTAAAAATTTCAAGGCACAAGTGTGGTGTAAAATGGATAGCATAATTCCTCTTTAAACAAAAGAGTGGCATATAAACAAATTTATTTTGACATGGTTTGTAAACAAACAAGAAAATTTTAGTTTCAAAACATACCAAGCAAAAATGACCAAAATACACTAAGTATAATTGTCCAAATCCTAGCAAGGGTATGGAAATATGGGGTTGACTAAACTAGCAAGTTTTTTATCATTCTAAATGGATCAATTGCATAATTACTTTTACACCTAATGATGCAAACTAAATGCACTTTAATTGGGTGTTTGTGGCACTTGGCTTGTTACAGAAAGGTCTTACCCTTTTTGCAACCACTACATCCGTCACTTGCTTAGTTTAGTACAATGTCCAAAGTGAAAATATGTCCTAGTGATTTATCCCTAGAGAACTCATGGGAGGTGATGAATTCCCCCTCACAAGCCAAGTTTGCATAAAATAAAATACATAATATAAAGACTTTATGGTCACCTCAAGATCACCCAATATTATTGTGAGTTTTTGGGGAGTGCTTTAAGAGACATTATTTCTATGCCTTGGACTAGGCATGCTTTTGACATAAGAATGGTGCTTTTGATTCTAAAAGTTCCCCAAAGGGGATGGATGGAAGAGCATACACAGAATGTCCCTCTTTTTGTAAATCAATTAATTAATCACCTATTGCATACAAACTTGATAAATGAGTTCAATTTTAAGCACCAAATAAGACATTAGGTGATGTTCTTTTTGGCCCTTGGCCTTAATTGATAAAATGGTAAAAGATTACACAAAAAAATCCACATGAAGAAATAAAGACCTAATTTCATTTTAAGCCCAAAATGAAGATTCAAGAATTAACCTAGATTCATTATTAAAAAACCAAATTTACAATATTTCAAGAGTTACAATGTGTTCTGAGCACTAAATGAAATGTACCTAAGACTTAGCCAAAATCTTAGGTTCATTTTAAGCACTAATTCAAATGTGTGAAATCAAGCATGTTCATTTTAAACTCAAATGAAAGTGTATTTGGTTAGTTAAAAGCATTCAAACCAACTTCCAAAATACCCCTTCAACCTAAAAAAACATAATTATAAGGGCCTACTTTAAAGCACTTAAGAGCTTGAGAAAATGATGTTAAGAATTTATCTCTCAAGTTGATAGTCAAGTTGGGTTGACAGGTGAGTTGGGTTGACATTTGAGTTGGGTTAGATAAGTGAGTTGGGTTGATAGTCGATTTCGGTTGACAGGCGAGTTGGGTTAGACATGTGAGTTGGGATGGTAGGTGAGTTGGGGTGAGTCAGGGCAAGCTAGAGGTGAGTCAAAATCATCTAAAGCTGAGTTAAGTTGAGCCTAAGTTGAGTTGGGGTGATCCAAAGCTGAGTCAAGGCAATCTAGAGCTAAGTCAGGTCAAGTCAGAGCTAAGTCATGGTGATCCAAAGCCGAGTTGGGATGAGCTAGAGTTAAGTCAGGTCAAGCCAAAGCTAAGTTGGCCTAAGCTGGAGCCAAATTAGGGTGTTCCAAATCTGAGTTTGGCTGAGCTAGAGCTAATTTTGGTTGAGATAGAGCTGAATCAGGCTAAGCCAAAGTTGAGTTGATAGTCCTAAGAACAAAACCATGGTTTATAAAAGTGGACATTTTTGGCTCAAATTTTCACCTTCTTTTCTTCCATTGTCCAAGATCCTATATGATAATGGTTAGTAGGTTGCTTATAGAGGATTTTTGAGAAAATTTATTGATTGTAATCTCATCGTGCATGCTAAAATGTAGAGAGAATTACATAACATGATTAGTCAAGCATTAGTCCAATAAATAAAAGGAAGAATGCATAAGAATAAAATAAGTTAAGCCTATATATTCATGTGGGAATTACAAAAGATATAACAAAACAATTGAAATAAATAAACATCATATTACCCTCCCAAAGGATTCACCATACCAATGTAGCTCAAAATCATGTTCTCCCTTGATCAAGAGCTCTTTTATTCAACAATGGTGGAAAACTCCTCCAATGTCTCAATAACTCCTTGTAAAACCTAGGCTCATGATTTAGAATCACTAAACTAACTTATCAATAAAGTTGAAACTAAAATCAATAATCAAATGTAAAAGATTGTGGAGACAATTCAGCATAATAAATTTGCACAAATCAAGCTTAAATATGATGTTCATGTCCTCTCTATTTATATATTTTTGAGATTGGTCAAGATCAACCATGACCATTCATCTCAAGATCAAGATGTATGGCCATAGATTAATCTAATTATATAATTAAATCTATAAATATCCCTCATAAATATTTTGGATAGAGGGGAATTTAAGAGGCATGGAGGGTCTTAATGAGGTATGGAAGACCCATAATCTTGATATTTTATACATTTATGGCTTATCAATGCCACCCCATATGATGATGTCACTAGGTGATGAAAATAATAGAAATCAATTTCCAAAAAGAAATATTCAAAAAATCTCATGGAAAATCCACTTAAGCTCTTGATTTGGATTAATTAGCCTTAAACAAGGTTAATCAACATTTATGCAATTATTTAGAAATCAGCCCTCAATTAATCAAAATGGTCAGAAAGTCATATTATTGGGTCATAATTTGACTCGAGAAGAATTAGAAGGTGATGTTAGATGCGTTGGAACCGTATTTCTATTTAAGATGCTACCAACATAAAATAATAAATTTACATGACGCATACCAATGAATTAGAAGAAAAGAGTGATCTAGAGCACAAAAAGGTAAAATCATCATTTTGACTCAAAATGAACTGATCAAAGTTAGGTATCACATAAAATGTATTGCCCCATTTAGGGATACATTAGCCTAAATTGGCACTTGTAAATGACAAGATCAAACTATTTAGCACATTTTATATATTTTAGCCTAAAATGTGCATTTGATTAATATTGACAATTTCAACACAAATGGTGTTAGGAATTGGATGTCTATAATAAAGACTTCATGAAGACTACCTACAACTTCATTAAGGCCTGTACTTAGAAAAAATGAGGTTTTAATCACTCTCCACTACCACACATACTAAAAAAAATATGTAAGATGATATGATGGGATTGGATAAGGTCTATAAATGTTTTCAAAACCTTTATTCGTCACCAAAAATTTCACATTTTCATTGAAAGTGCCCATAATTGAGCCTACAGGGTTTAGGTAGGGTTTAATACCACCCTACCTTATTAAGGATTGTTCATAAAGGAGTGGACACTAATATTATGATTATGTCCATTAATTTGAATTATATTAGGACCCCCTCCTTTGTTTTATACAAACCAAGCATGTGAAGTTGGTCATTATAAACTTGCTAAGGGAGTGATTAGAGAGAGTGTGTGTGTGTGTGTGTGTGTGTGTGTTTTTAATTTTATTATACGTATACCTTCCTAAAAATCATGGATTTGACCTATGGAATATGAATATGTACCATTCCATTCATCTACACCTTCAAATAAGACTTCTTGATTTGTATAATTGGATGGAAAACTTCTTCTAAGCATTGAAAATCACTTGTAACTGCTTATCATAATTTAAAACTGACTTATCATAAATTCCTACCAACCTTCACATTATGTCATTATTCATAAGTCATTTAAAAATAACTATCTACATGTTTTTCACAATGTTTTGGGTCTTAAAGTGATTTTTGACAATTTTACACATGGAAGTGATATGTAGAAGAGTTTGAAACATGAATTATAGACCTTGATCATAGCATGAAACCTATTTGGGCACTTGTACAGACTATAGGGAGGATGATATGACCCTAAAACATGATATATTACTTAAAAAATCACCTTAAACCCATATCACCACTTAAAATATCTTGAAGCATGACATAAAGTGACTAGACAAGCTTCAGATTAAAATAGGCCATTACCTTAATTTTGTCAAATTTACTTTAAACTATGCTAATATGCATTGTAAAAAGAATAATTTTATGACCCTATCCTATGGTATCTAAAATTTGGATAATAGGAGGTTCATGCTTATGAGTTTTTCTAACCTTGTAAATCCTTCTCATTTAGCCTTGAGCACACCTTAGTGAAGTTGTGGTTGATGTGGGGTCCATTTGTGGGAGTTATAGGCTTGACATTCATATTTCCTAGATCAATGGTTAATGGGATAATCATGTGATCACTTATATTATAATATATCATGTAACACTACTTGAAGTATAAATCCAAATTATTTTCATAACACAAAAACTTCCCATTAATGTAGGGTATTTGTCCTCCTTAATGAGATTGATCACCTCAAATTCAACATAAAATTTGAGATCTATGATCTTGATGTTGGAATTATATAAAATCCCAATGGGATACACCTTGGTATTGTTTTCCATGGTCAAGACATGAGGTAAAGGTTATATTAGGGAACTTCTAATATTTTTCCATGTATCCATGATGAGGATGTTAAAATTTTCCCCAATATCCATCAATATATCATAAACAGACCAGCCATTAATCTCATAATCAACAAATTACTCTTGATCATAACTTATACCTTTATCGACATATATCTCATGTCCTCACACCAAGTTATAAATCTAAACATCTTGTGTCTTCTCATTATCATTAATATCCATAAGGTTATTCATAATGGATACCATCTCATCATTATGTAGAAAGGACATTATCTCTACAAGTTCTCCATATTTCCACTCTTAGGCCTAAACTTTCTATCAAGAATCTCTCTCCAACTCTCAATCAAGCTAAAGTTCTATTTGTAACCTTTGGATCACATGTAATTCTTTCTATAACACTTATACTTATCAAAATTAATCCAAGGAACTCAAGGGGGTAAGTGCAGAGTGTGAAACATCAATTATCCATTCTATAAGTTCATATCCCAATGTGGTTTCACTCTAGGGTTTTATTATATCAACTCATGATAACACTTGGATGCAGGGTTTACTATTCCTCTACCTCTTCCTATTGTGTGGTCATTATTTCCATGCACATTAGCTCATACCAAAATCCTTCTTAATCTTGCATTTTTATGTGATCCTTACATATAATTATGAGTGATCCTCCACCTTATGTGTACCATGATAATACATGGAAGTGGGATGCTGAGGGAAATCATGTTGAACATGGTCTGGTGAACTACACTTATAATATGAACACCAGGGAAATTTACCACCATCACATCCTCTTATGTGACCTCTTTTTTTATTGTTGCATGTTATAGACATATCTAAGGTTATCTAGCCCATATATTGATGGTCTTGAAACAACTAGTTGTGCATTCCATTTATGTATCTCATGGAATTATTCAATCACAAAATAATTATATATGGGTGAAGGCATTTCAAACCTTATGGTATAGAGACTCTTTGGTCTTATTCACATAATGTATAAGAGGGAAGTAAGGTGTCTCATGGTAGTCATGGAAAATTTCATAGGAGATCTGCATGTCAAGAACACTTATCCTAGATAAATTATTATGGTTAAGTCCTTCCACATTATATTCAACACACCACAAACTAAGGTGCATTTTTTGTTCTTTCCTAGCCAAGATACGTTGTAGTAGTGACTCCATCATAATGACTTGATCCTATATGTATAGGTTGATTCCCATATCCTTAGTATTAGTAATCATTGATCAAAGTGTAGCCTCTAGTTCTTCATTGTTGGGGATCAACCAACAATGTTGATTACACTTATTAAAGCAATAAATGCAGAATTAAATTAGAATGATAAGTAACTAGAATGATAAATAGCAAACAATGAGAGATACAAGAAACCACCCTGAAAACTTGTATTAAACTCTTTACAAAAGGAATACAATTGAAGAAACTTCTTTCTTCCACACCTCTCTTAGATGTACAGATCTCTCTCTAGATCTATTTCCCTCAAGAGCTCTCTCTCTCTCAAGTACAATCAACTCTAACAACCTGGAATGATTCACATATACAATTTTGTACTATTCTTCAACATTCTACAATACATTACAATAAGCTAAGAAGATCTATCCTATTATATAATAATTAGGAAACATGAGCATGCATTTACAACCAATAGTTATGCCTCTTAAACAAGAGCTCTAAAAATAGTCTTACTAATAATAGAGACGTGGACTTAAGACTATGACTTAATCCCATCATGCAAACACTCAGTTTTGTCCATGGAAATAGCTTTCTGGATGCACAGGTAACCGACATCAATTCTTGCATGTTTGCCTATGACCGACATCGGCATCTCTTGAACTACTTTTGACCGACGTCAGTCGCTCTTGACCGATGCCGGTGACTGTGTAAACCTACAACTGCTACAAAGTGCTCCTTTGGTGAAGCTTTTAGCTCCACACCTTAACAATCTCCCACTTGGAGATAAACAGCTGCACTAGTACCTGTACAGCAACATCTTCTAGCTCCTCCATCTTCAACTCAATCATGAAGACCAACAGAAGTTGAATGAAGATTCAACTTCTCCTTTGTAACCAACTTGGTTAACATATCAGTAGGATTCTTATCTATATGGATCTTCTCCAGCTTCAACTCACCATCCTCCAATACCTGTCTTATGAAGTGGTACCTAAGTTGTATGTGCTTTGTTCTTGAATGAAAGGCTAAATTCTTAGCCAAATGAATTGCACTCTGACTATCACTATATAATATGCAACTCTCTTTCTCCTTTCTAAGCTCTTCCATGAACCATGTCATCCATATCATCTCTTTGCTAGCCTCTGTGACTACAATATACTCTACTTCTGTAGTTGACAAGGCAACAACCTTCTGCAACTTTGATATCCAGCTAACCATCGTTCCACCAACAGTGAAAACATATCTTGTGGTGCTTCTCCTACCATCCAAATCACCTACCATATCTGAATCTTCATAACCATGTAGAGAAGTATCTAAACCTCCATAGCACAAATGCCTACTGTTGGTTCCTCTCTGATATCTAAGGATCCACTAAACTGCTTTCCAGTGCTCCTTTCCTGGATTGGCCATATACTTACAACTCCCACTGCTTGGGCAATATCCGATCTAGTACAAACCATTGCATACATTAAACTCCCTACTGCAGAAGAATATGGAACTCTACTCATGTACTCTACCTCATCATATGAATTAGGACATTGTTCTTTACTCAATTTAAAATGTCTAGCCAAAGGTGTGCTTATCAGTTTTGCATCCTGCATATTAAACTGTTTACACACCTTGTTCACATAATCCTCTTGAGACAAAATCAACCTATGATTTTTCCTGTCTCTCTTAATGCTCATACCAAGGATTTTCTTTGCTGCTCCCAAATCCTTCATGGCAAATGTTTGAGCTAATTTCACCTTAAGCTCAAAGATATCCTACATGTGTGATCCTGCAACCAGCATATCATCTACATACAACAATAGAATAATATATCTACCATTATCCAATCTCTTAAAATACACACAATGGTCAGATTGACACCTACTGTAGCCATGCTCAGTCATAAACTTGTCAAATCTCAAATACCACTATCTAGGAGCTTGCTTGAGGCCATACAAGCTTTTCTTCAATCTGCACACTAACTTCTCCTTACCTTTGACCTCAAATCCTTCCGGCTGATCCATATATATTTCCTCATCCAAATCTCCATGAAGAAATGTTGTCTTAACATCAAGTTGCTCAAGATGCAAATCCTCAATAGCAACTAAAGACAATACAGTCTGTATAGAAGTCATTTTAACAACAGGAGAAAAAATCTCACCAAAATTAATACCTAGTTTTTGTGCAAATCCTTTCACTACCAACCTGGCCTTATATCTCATTTGTCCATTCCCACCTTCTTTCAATTTTTAGCTCCATCTGTTCTTCAGTGTCTTCTTACCAGCTAGCAACTCAACCAAATCCCATGTTTGGCTCTCTTTCAAGGACTCCATTTCCTCAACCATGCCATGCTCCCACTGACTCTTAGATTTTACCTGTATTGCTTCTTCAAAACTCTCTGGTTCTCCACCATCAGTTAGCAATAAATAGAATAATGAAGGGGAATATCGAATTGGAGGTTTACTTACCCTTTTTGACCTCCTGATGGGCATCTGAGACTCATTCACAACACATTATCTACCGAAATTCTCTGACAGTGACCGACCTCGATCACTTCCAAGCCTGTTATTAGCTGACGTCAGTTCTTCCTGACTGACATCGGTTCTTTCTTGGCTGACGTCGCTCACTGTATGATCAACATCGGTTTCTATTCTACCGACGTCAATTCCTACCTAGCTGACATCGGTCTCTATGTTTTCCTATTTTTGATTATTTCTTCCTGCGAGCTCATTTTGGACCATCACCTCGTCCAATTCTCCATTGCTCTACTCAGATTGATTTAGCTTCTTCAGCTAATCACTATACATCACTTTTTCATTGAAAACAACATCACAACTCCTAATTATCTTGTTAATTCCTAGATTCCAAAACCTAAATCTGAAATCATCAGAGCCATAGCCAATAAATGTGCACCTCATAGACTTAGCATCTAGCTTCTTTCCATTTTCCTTATCAATGTGCACAAAGGCTTCACAACCAAAAACTTTGAGAAATGAGAGATCTCCCTTTTTACCTATCCATGCCTCTTCTAGAATTCCACCATCTAGAGCTGTAGAGGGTCCTCTGTTAATCAGGTACACTTCAGTATCAATAGCTTCTGCCCAAAACTCCAAGGGCAAGTCAGCATGCAATCTCATACATCTTGCACGCTCCATTATTTTTCTATTCATCCTTTTATCAACTGCATTTTGCTGAGGTGTCCTTGGAACCATCCTTTGCTTGCAGATTCCATGCATATAACAATACCAGTTGAACTTGTAGCTGTAGAACTCACCACCATTGTCAGATCTCAGGCACTTCAATCTTCTACCTATTTCATTCTCAACCATAGCTTTCCAAATCTTAAAAGTCTCAAATACATTAGATTTCTTCTTAATACAATAGACCCATACCTTTCTTGTAGCATCATCTATGAACGAAACATAGTACTGTGATCCTCCAATAGAAGCAACCTAAGCCAGTCCCCACACGTCTGTGTGAACAAGCTACAACTTATGCTTCTTCTTTGTTGACCTAGTCTTGAGAAAACTCACTCTCTTCTATTTCCCAAAAACACAGTGCTCACAAAAATCTAGATCTATGCTTTTTAAATCTGAAAGCTTACCTTTTGACTTAAGAATGGACATTCCCTTCTCACTCATGTGGCCAAGCCTTGAGTGCCACAATTTTGCATCCACATCTGAAGTAGATAATACAGAAGGAAAATTATTAGTAACATAATTACATAAATAGAGAGTACCTACTTTCTTACCTCTAGCCATTACAAGTGCACCCTTGGTCACCTTCCAAGATTCAACTGTGAGAGTTACTTTATAACCCTCATCCCCTAACTTTCCTATAGAAATCAAATTCCTCTTCAAGCTGGGAACATGCATAACATCTCTCAACACCCATGTGTTGCCATTCTGCATTTTCAGCTACACTTTACCTTTGCCAATAATTTTACAAGGCTCATCATCCCCTAAATACACTATTCCAAAATCTCCATGGACATAGTCACTAAAATATTCTCTATTAGGGGTAGCATGAAAAGATGCACCAGAATCTAAAACCCAAGATTCTATATTATTATGCAAAGAGAATATTAAAGCATCTTGTTCAATACCTACAACCTTTGCTTCTTCTTTTTCTTCGTGTTGATTGTCCTCCTTAGGCTTTGACCAGCAATCTCTGCTTATATGCCCAATCTTTCCACAATTCCAACATTGTGGCTTCCTGCCATTTTTGGATTTGGATCTACCTCTCACCTTTGACTTAGACCTTGATCTCCCTTTCTTGCTCTTCTCTTTTTGCCTTCCCCTGCTCTCAAAACTTAAAGCATTCCCTAATGTTTCCTCTGTGCTTTTCTTGCAAATTTCCTCATTCAAGATTACACTAACAACATCCTCTACTTTTAAAATATTTAAAGCAGATGCAGTATTACTAACTTCCATTAATAAGCTATGCCAACTTTCAGGCAAAGAACATAATATTAAAAGAGCTTTAATTTCATCATCAAACACAATATTGACTGAACTTAATTGATTTACAATTCCATGGAAATTATTTAGATGATTAGATACAGATCCACCTACCTGCATACGCAAATTAAATAACTGCTTCATAAGATATACCTTATTAGAAGCTAAGGGTTTTTCATAAAAATTTGCTAAAGTAGTCATTAACTCTACCATAGACTTTGCCTGTGATAAATTAGATATCACAGTAGATGCCAGACTGAGTCTTATAGACCCTAGAGCCTTTCTATCAAGAACTTCCCATTCTTCATCATCCATGTCTGTGGGCTTCTTTGCAATCCCACCTAATGGTAAGTATAGATCTTTCTAATACAGATAATCCTCTATCTACATTCTCTAATGTTGATAATTCTTGCCATTAAACTTCTCCATTCTCAGTTTACTTTCTTCTGCCATTGCTTCTCCCACTCAAACAAAAATCCCTACAAAAACCCCTGTGAGTACCCTGTAATCAATACACACTACATAGATCTGAACCACCTGTTAGTGAACTTGAGCTCTGATACCACTTGTTGGGGATCAACCAACAATGTTGATTACACTTATGAAAGCAATAAATGTGGAATTAAATCAGAATGATAAGTAACTAGAATGATAAATAGCAAACAATGAGAGATACAAGAAACCACCCTAAAAACTTGTATTAAACTCTTTACAGAAGGAATACAATTGAAGAAACTTCTTTCTTCCACACCTCTCTCAAATGTACAGATCTCTCTCTAGATCTATTTCCCTCAAGAGCTCTCTCTCTCAAGTAAAATCAACTCCAACAACCTGGAATGATTCACATATACAATTATGTACTATTCTTCAACATTCTACAATACATTACAATAAGCTAAGAAGATCTATCCTATTATATAATAATTAGGAAACATGAGCATGCATTTACAACCAATAGTTATGCCTCTTAAACAAGGGCTCTAAAAATAGTCTTACTAATAATAGAGATGCAGACTTAAGACTATGACTTAATCCCATCATGCAAACACTCAGTTCTATCCACAGAAATAGTTTTCTAGACGCACAGGTAACCGACATCGGTTCCTACCTGTTTGCCTGTGACCGACGTCAGCTAATTCCTACCGACACCGGCATCTCCTGAACTGCTTTTGACCGACATCGATCGCTCCTGACCGACGCTGGTGACTGTGTAAACCTGCAACTACTGCAAAGTGCTCCTTTGGTGAAGCTTTTAGCTCCACACCTTAACATTCATGTGGCTTAATGAACATTTCATCACAAAGGTATACATAATTTGGGTAATCATTCCCATATAAAACTATTGAACATGCTATAAAAGATGAAGTGCATAAGATAGCTTAGATATTAGGGTTTAAAACCTAGAATCATAGGAGTGCACACTCTTTCCTAGTTCCTACTTGATATATTTCAATGCAATAATGATCTATTTCTCAAACTCTATGATGTCAAACTCTCTCAAAAATTCATCCTTCAATAATTCATAATCCATGATGGTCTATGTGGGGTTAAACTTTGTATACCATGTGTGTGCTCATTCGAATAGTCTAGTATAAAACTAAATTATTATATTCTCAAGTAAGTTAATTTAATTCACTCACCAAATTAACTCTCACTTGTGCACATGATCTATCATTATCTCCACTCCATAATACTTGGGTAAGCTCAAGATCATCCCATAATATATCTATGTGACATGCACAAATGCAACTAGTTCTTGTGGGACTAATAATGATAATGTGTTTCTTGATAGTACACCTAAACATTTAATTATACCAACTTATTGGGTGGATCCAACAAATATTATCTTGGATTGAGTAGTTATACCTCCATCTACTTGAGATTCCTATGGTCCCAACCATGTTCCTATAATGGTTGTTTTTACATTCTATGTAGATCACTTATTTTAGGTTCTTTATTCCTTCCCATGGGTTAAATTCCATTATTCACGATATCCATTATAAGCATTGTTCAAGTATCCTCCTGATCCAATGGAGGGTATGAGATGTGCTATTCTAATGGGTTATTTATCTACCCTTGTATGATGAGTCTAGCTATATCACCCACCTTGGAGGTGTCCTAATATTTATCCTATGATTATGATTAATGTAAATGAGCATGTGTATCAAGTTAATGGGATTCTATCATTCCATTATTATCTTCTTCATATCTATCCCCATCTTATTATCTCTCAACCTATTCATCTAAGTCACACTCTCACTAATTAGAACTCATTTCTCCATCATTGGATTATAATGCATCTACGTGAGAATCCTACTCATGCCCTTATTGAATGTTATAGGTCTTCATGATATCTCATGATTTAGACTCTTTCTTATCCATAGATCCATCTCAACTATCACCCTTTACCTATTCTTTCCATATCTTTGCCTTTTTAGCTCATGATCATTTGGTTCATCCATGTTGAGATTCTATCTACTACCCTCTAGAGTCCATTATTACTCCTTCCAAACCTTTTACATAACTCACATGTGTCATGGATTAATAAACCATCACTAAACTCCTCTAGTTAGTTGAACTCACAATCACAATAATGAAATGTAACTTGTCATGATAACAAAACCAAAAATGTTGCATGTCTAATCAGTCCTATAGTATAATAATTCTACCAAGCTCCATGCCACTTCCAAAATCAACTCATACTCAAGAATATCACACAAGAAGGAGAGCCTTGTGCTCTCACCTGAGGCACAAAGAGGGGAATTGGGGTAAGTTAGGTTTATATGCATGCAATGGTGAGTGAGTTGGATATTTTTGGTGTAGAATTTTATCCTATGGGTTTTGATTACATGGTTCATTATTCTTGATTAGGATCTCAAAGGCCATTTGGATCATTTTGGAAGATTAGTCCCACATTAACTAGAATATGGGGTTTCACTCTCTCTCCCACCTATATATGTACCTCTCTCCCTTTATATTCATAATCTAAAGTTAATGAATATTTTGGATTTATCCCTTTTAATTTATCTCATGTAATTCTCTTTTGTGATTTTAATTTGCTATAGCACTTTGGTGGTGTGCACTAGCTTCTTGTCTTATGTGACCATTCAACCTTCAAATTTACCTTATTTGGATTGGGATTAAACTTTGATATGGTATCAAAGCAATATTTTGTGAGAAATATTTAAAAATAAAGTGTTATTCATTTCTTCACTTGTTCACATTATACTTGCTTCCTTGGATGCATTATCGATTGAGTCTGATGTCCTATTTGATTTGAAAAAAATGTCTTTTTTAACACATGCACTAATTGATCTAAATGCACTATCAACTAAGCCTAATTTCTTTTGAGCATGTATTTTAAAAATTTAGGGGGTTCACCATTTCATAGTTTAGGGGTATGTATTATGCCTTTTTAGTCCCTCATTGCATTCTACTTCCACTTTTATTTGTGTAACAACTTAAACTTGCACTACTACTACATCTCATTTTTGCACCAATGGATTCAAGTCAAATCAACTCACTAAAACATTTTAACTATCATGAATGGAAAATCAATATGAAAATCATTCTAATGAGTAAGGGTTTGTATAGGATAACCATGGGTAATGAAATTAAACCTAACATAGATGCAAAGATAGTTAAGTAGTATAATTGTAGTGATAAAGCATATGGCCTATTATTTATTTCTATATAACTTGATCTTTTATTTCACTTAGAGCATGCCAAATCACCTCATGATGTATGGACCATTATAGGTAAATTAGTTGGGGAGAAAGATGTGATGAGAGGTCACAAGATTGAGAATGAACTCATTAGCCTAAGTCCTAGTAACTTTAACACCCTTCAATATTTCTTCACTAAGTTTAATTCCTTGAGATTTTAGTTGAAATAATGTGGGATAAATAAATAATATGACCAACTTGTTTTTTATATACTCTCTAAACTAGGTTCTAAGTATTTAGTCTGTGTCTCTACTTTTCATGGCACTAAAAGTACTTTAGGCACTATATGGAAAATTTCCTCTTTAGATGCTTTCATTACTGACTTAACTATGGAGCAAGACAAGTTGATCTAGATGGGCACATTGAAGTACACAAAACCTCAAGCCCTAATTTCTGGGAAAGGGAAAGAAAAATTTTCCAACAAAGAGAAGAAAAAGAATTAGGATCAAGAGAATAAGAAAGAATCAACCTCTACTAAAACCAACACTAAAGTCTCCTCTTCCAATGGAAAACCTAAGAAAGATAAGGTTAAGTGTGCCTACTATAATAAAAATGGGCATGATGAAAGTAAATGTAAGAAGAAGGAAATAGATCACCTAACTCATCTCCTAGAGAATAACAACATAGGTGTTCCTAAGTCCATTAAGTAGAATTTATCTTCCCAAGATTATACTAAGGCAAAGGACAAAGGGAAAGAGAAAGAAAAGGGCAAGGATTTTATATCAGTTACAACTTCAACATATTCATTGGTCATTAACTCAAGTGCTCAACACATGCGATCTTCACTAGTTGAGTTTTCTTCTTTAAATCCTTATAGCATGTCTTCTATCAGTTTGGATGATGACACTTCTATACCTATATCAAGGAGAGGGTCTATTTAAATGGAAACAGGAACATTCAATAATTTTCTAACTGTCACTTCCCTTTCAACCAATCTTCTATCAATATTTAAAATCACTCATATTAACAAAGGCATGAGAGTTGATTTTTTACTAGATTCAATTATCATCAGGGAGTTTTATAGTGATACGATAGTGGTAGTGGGTAGGTTAGATCACCAAGCCAAGTTATACACCTTAAATTTTTCACTTGATTCTTCTCTAAAAGTATTGTTGACTCATTTAGATAGAGTTAGCAAATTAGGGTGTGAGCAATTTAGCCATCTTAAATATTGCTACCTTGAAAAACTTAGCAAAAATGACATGGTCATATGCTTACCTCAAGTCCAATTCTCTAAGGAACTTTGTTTTCTCTCTTGGAAATCATCCCAAATAAAAACTTGACAAAGGAAAATCTTGGTGGGATTTACAAGCATTGGAGTTAATACAGATTGATGTATCTGGGCCTTTTCCTAGTCTATCTTTTACAAAAGCTAAGTACATTTTCACTTTCATTGATTTCTTGATATATACATGGGTATGCTTTATTAATAAAAATTCTAAAGTGTTTGAATATTTTCAAGGCTTCAAGGCATTTGTTGAGAAACAATCTTAGAAATCCATCGAGGTTATTTGAATTGACAATGGAGGTGAATATGTTAGCAATAGATTTGAGTAGTTTTGCACCATAGAGGGGATTGATTTGCAGTGGAAAATTAATTACAATCCTCCATAAAACAAAATTATATAATGTAATAACAAGTCCTTGAAATAAATGGCTAGTTATATGATTCACTTTAAGTCCTTGGTATGTAATTATTGGGTTGAAGCCATTAATTATGTTTTCTATATTCATAACAAGGTTCCTCACAAAGCTTTGAAAGGCATAACACCCTTTGAAGCTTGGCATGGAAGTAAACTTGATGTTGAGCACCTTAGGATTTTTGGATATCCAACTATGGCATGTATACTAAAGAAGATATACAGATCTATGGAACCTCAGTCCAAGCCTTGAATCTTTATCAATTATTTATATCATGTCAAGGGGTACTGCCTTCTACATATAACCACACATGAGTTGTTCATAGAGAGAATCATTCACTTTCAGGAGAGTCCCACAGACTCAACACTTAAACTTCTCTATCATTGGATTTAATTAGAATTAATGATTATTCTTCTGACTCAAATCATATAGAACAAGTTATTGAGAGAGGGTATTTTTATTCTTCTAGTTTTGATAATGAGGGTAGTGATGGGGAGTCTTCTACATCTACTTCTAGTCATGTTTTAGAGGATGAAGAGTTAGCACTTGACTCACCCACATTCAAGCCCTTTTAGGCTAGGTAGACAGTTCAAAGTGTAAGCACTTGGGTAGGGGATCTAGTAGATGATAGACATACTTGGGTAGATTATCATAAGGGTCCACATATATTTTGAGAGGCTTTAAGCATACCTGAGTGGGATAGTGATATGCAAGAAGAATATTCTTATTTGATCAAAAATCACACTTGAGATTTGACTTCACTTCCTAAGGGAAGGAAGATGGTTTGATGTACATGGTTATATCAAACCAAGTTTATAGAAGATGGGTTGGTTGATAATTATAAGGCACAATTAGTTGCTAAGGGTTTTTCATAGGTAGCTAATGTTGACTAATCAAATACCTTTGCACCTATTGTAAAGATTACTTTGATCCAACTCAAACTACATATAACCACAACACATAGATGGGATGTACACCAAATGGATGTGAAGAGTTCCTTTCTTCACAGAGACCTTAAGGAAGAGATCTACATGGAATAATAAATTAGGTTTATTTAGGATTCATCCTTAGTTTGTAGACTTAAAAAATCCATATATGGCCTCAAATAGGCCTCTCAATATTAGTACACCAAGATGGATTCCTTCCTCCTTATTCTAATTTTCACCAGGTGTCATTCAAACCCAAATGTATATTTTTATAGTAAGATGATTCTTTAATGATATTAGTCCTTTATGTTGATGATCATTTTATCAACAAGAATTCTTCATTGACTATTAAAGTAGTGAACATAGATCTATAGGACATATTTGGCATGACTAACTTGGGTATTCTACATTACTTCTTTAGCTTGATATTCCATAGTTTGATTGAAGGATTTCACTTGCACAACCCAAGTATGCTCTCAATATTTTGGATCAATTTTACATTGTTGATTGTAAGCCATCTCTAACTCCCTTTCTATTAAGAGTCAAACTTGAGGCTGATTGTTCTACACCTTTGGTTGATGCCACTTGGTATTAATAACTTGTTGGTAGACTTATTTATCTAACTCATACTAGGCTTGATATTTCATATGTAGTGGGACTTGTCTCTAGATTCAGGTAGGAACCCCATGAAATGCACTAAAAATCAGCTAAAAGGATCTTTCACTACATTCAAGGATCTTATATATTCAGAATTCAGTATAGATTGGGCACAATGGTTGATTTGGATAGTTTTATAATTTTACATTGGCCTAGTAATACTCAGATCACAAGTCCACTTTAGGTTACAATTTTGTTTTGGGTTCTAGCCCCATTAGTTAGTCTAGAAAGAATCAAAATTCTATTGTTATATCATTTATAGAGGTAGAGTATAGGGGAAATGTTAATATAGCTACTAAGGCTATGTGGATTTAGGGGATTCTATCTAATTTTAGCACCCATCATAATCTCTTATGACAAATAGAGTACCATACATATATGCAAGAATCTAGTTCAACACCAGCATACCAAACACATTGAGATTCACATGCATTTTATTTTGGAGCTTATTCATGCTCAAGTCATCAACTTGAGATTTTTTCAATTTTTAGAGTAGGTTATAGATATCTTTACCAAACCCTTCATTGAGATCAAGTTTATTCATCTACAAGATCTTCTTGGGATGTGATATACATTAGAAACATCATCATATTTATGGGGGACTTTTAGCCTTTTCACTTCTTCTATGTCTCTCTTTTTTAGGGGAGTTTTTCCTATAGGTTTTATCATTTTACCTACTTAATGGGAGATTTATATGAACTTGGGTACCTCATCACATGTCATTTCTGGGAGCCAATTCTCTAGCCCACCTAAGCTACGCTTAAAGGGGGTGTTGGTGTATAATTATATCTTAAAGGTTTTGTCTACATGATTTATTATGATTTCTTAGGGTCTTAGAGGCCATTTGGATCATTTGGGAAGATTAGTCCCATATTCACTAGAATGTGGGTTTCAGTCTGTCTCCCACCTATATATGTACCTCTCTCCCTTTATATTCATAATCCAAACTTAGTGAATATTTTGGATTTCTCCATTTTAATTTGTCTCATGCAATTCTCTTTTGTGATTTTAATTTTTTATATCTCTTTGGTGGTGTACACTTGATTCTTATCTTGTCTGTCCATTATCTAACTCCTTAGAGGCAACTCATTCCTTTATTTTCTAGCTAATTATTATAAGATCATAAGATAATTTCACACCAACTATTGTAATCATGAATTTATTATATTGATCTACCTACCTGATACATTGTGCTACTTAATGTCATCTACCACCATGTTTTATTATTTTCTTCCCAACTATCTTATCAAGATGTGCTATCAAAATTTACTCTACCATATTCCCCTAAAATTACCAATGTATTTCTTAGGTCAATGTATTCTAACTTACTTTGATCCTCTAATTTTGTTGTTAAGCACGCATTAACATAGTGTTGGATGGTTTGTGCCTATTTGGTTGGTGGTCTATTTTAGGCAAATGTATAGGGTGTTGGTTTGGATTAGGTATGACACTTCTTGGATATTGGTGTTTTTATTACTTCACTTGATTCACACTCACAAACTATGATCTTGACTTAGTCAATAATTGGGGTCAACACCCAATTAGATAAAATGGTAAATAGTAAAACTAAATTAATTGATGTAAAATGATAGGGAAGGGGTAAGACACATTTATTCACAATAAAATAGTTTAAATTTATAGTCTACATTTTCCCCTTTTTATTGATTAGTTTGTGATAACCTTATATGCGATAAAAAATAGGATGGGTCCAATGCCCTAGGTTTTAATGAGGAGGTATTCCCCCTCAAACTAGTAGTTGATGAAGGATAATGATATGGAGATGGATTTGAAAATGAATATGGTAATGGATAGGGTAAATATAAAATGAGTTTTGAAGATTTAAGGATAAGCATAAAATTAATACTACACTAATAAGATATAGGATATCATAAATAAGAATTCCTCAAGGCAAAAAAGGAATGGATTTCTAAAACTAAGAATGTGTGGAATCTGATGAAATTAGTAAATAAGAAAAAGGCTAGGATGGGCCAACTAAAGAATTCGGTGTGCTTGGTATGTGTATGCTACCTAGGGACACATTTCTTGCAAGATGAGGTACATTTCTAAGACCCATATGGGATAGACATTGAAATTAATGTAGAACTATCAAAGGCTATGGGACCATCAAGGGGCCTATATCCAAAAACCAATAATGTTGGGTAATAGAGGATAGAATAGTTGTGACAAAAGAGTCATTAAGTGGATTTGAAATAGGGATATAAGGATGTAAGAGATTTGCAAGTAGTGTTAAGGAGACTAAAAAGGGACCAAATCACAATCAATCAAAAGATCGATGCTGATTAGGAAGGAATCGATGTTGATTATGAAATAATGTCATAGATCCAAAAGGGATATAAATAGGTCATCAAATGGCTTCAGTGCTCATTTTGAAAATGAGATCCGAATGAGTTGAGATAGAGCCAAAAGATTTTACACTTATCAAAGGATTTGAATGAGATACCCATGATGGAGGCCAGTAGGAGTGGATGGCAATGATGGTAGTCATACGATGAGGTAGGGGTAACTTATTTTTGGTGTTTTTTATAAATTTTTAGATTTTATGAATTTTGAGATAGCTTAGGATAAGGTTTAGGATAGTGGTAGATTTTTTCAAGGATCGGTATTAATCCTAAGAGGATAGATGTTGATTTCTTAAGGATCATCCAATAATTGGTTAGGGATTGATACTGATATAACAATCATCAATAATCCATAACCAATAGTGATCAATCCACCAAAATTTGATGTCAATACCTTAGGTTAAACAAAACTTAAAGGATAAGATTATTTATTAGAAAACTTAGTGAATCTAGAGGAAATATAGGATTATAGTCACATGTACTACTTATAATGTGAGATTGAGTGCCACCTTTGCTAGAGCACTTGAGAGAGGTTATGGGAGATATAGACTAGGAGCATATCAAGGTAGTCAATTTAGGAGGACTATGCCACTATCACTAGGTACACTGAGATTGGAGTTTACTAGTGGTACTTTTAGAGTGATGGGATCTAGATGTAGGAAATTTTTACTTGTTAATAGGGAGAAGATAATGACCCTAGAGGATATTTACAAGATACTTTAGCCACCTATTCAGGGCATAGATATCATCCCAATCAATAAAAGAGAATGGGCAATTACATTGACATGGTTATACATGGATGATGTTATAGACATTGACTTTATAGTAGGAGGATGCATTTTTGAGTCTTTGTATGATCAAGAATGGGATGGAAGATGGGTGATGACCATGATGATGTTGGTCATATCTTGTTATTTTTTACCAAACTCAGGAGGAGGGAGGTTCACATGGAGCCTGATAGGGGTGCTTAAAGATATGTGGGATTGCCATACAATATTTTCATGGGTTCCTACCCTATTAAAACATATATATAGGGAGTTATGGGGGTGGCAGATATAGCAATGGTATGGACTCAATGTTACCTATGTGATCTAGTGTTGGGCCTATGAGTACATCCAAATATTACAACCACTAAGTCTATCATGGATGGGATGGCACATGTTTGCTTTTAATACTAGATTTATGAGATAAAGGGATGACTTGTTCCATCCTCATAGAGATAAAAGAGTTGAAGACTTAGATTTTTATAGATAGGTACTAGATGAATTGAAGGAGGATGAGGTTATATGGAAACCTTATGTTAGATTTACAACATGGCTAGGGTGGAGATGGAGTTGGTAGTAGGGTAGTAAGTTAGAGTGGAGATAACTAGAGCATGTGAAACTCTTTTAGTTTAGGCAATATGATGATAGTTTAGGATATGATAATATCTACCTAACGCACCTTAGGTATATAGAAGAGATGATTTGGGAGATCTCTGAGCCATAGGTGATAGATCTGGAGTAACTAGTAGAGGAAGAGCTAAAGTGGGAGGGGATAGATGATGTTGGGGTGATGGAGGAATATTTATTATTATGGTTAGAGTAACATGGAGGGGGGAAAAGAGAGTTTGTTGTGTTAGTGTGAGAGGTATAGTATGTGGATATGGAGGATGTAGAGGCTATAGGAGGAGATAAGGAGGGGGCATATAAGCTATTATGATTAAGAGGGATGTAACCAAGGCATAGTATTCGAGAGTAGTTTTTAAGCATGAATAGTTATAGGTGTAATTGATAGAGTTATAGGGGTACTATAATGCATTGTATCAAATCTATGATGAATCATGTTGAGCTAAGGATAGATATCATAAGAAACATAAAGGCTTTAGGTACTAACAAGTAAAATAGGGGGAGTAGTTTCAAGGTCTATTGTAAGAGGAGGCGGATAGGTTAGGAGGATGGGTCCTCTAGGGATTGTGAGACTAGATAAATATTAGGAATTGGTATTAGAGATACAATATTATGAGAAAATTATTATGAACCATTTACTATAGATTCCTAGATATGCCAACCACCTAGTCAGGTAGGGTTAGACACCACAAGGGTCATAGATGACTACAACCAATGTGGGGAGTGTGCCACAAAGTGATAAGAGGGATGGAGAAGGAGATGGATGGGATAGTGGGGGATGTGGGCTAGATATACACCTAAACCAAATCTAGTTCACTTAGTAGTCATGTATATGGCTATCATATGGATTGGCTTTCTATATATATTACACATTATGACATTTTATGATGTATATTTGATTTGTGGATATATATTCATGTTTATGTGTTTTATTAATATTGATTACATGAACTTGTGTTACATGTTTATGGATGTGGATTATATGGATTACATGTATATGGCATTTGATTTTAGTTATATCATGTATTATATTGATTACGAAGTGTTTACATGGATTATGATATTTATATTATGTGATGTAGTTTTTATCTTCATTATGGATTTGTATGTGTGTGATTTAAATGATATATAAGTGGATTATGGATTTTTAATTACATGTGATAATTTATGATGTATCATGAATTAATGACATATTATGTTGTGGATGTTATATTACATGTATGGTGTTTATGTGTCTTTTATTTTTTATTATAATTATTAGATTATATGGATGGGATTTTATATCATGGTTGATTATAGATTATGTAAGTTTTTTATAAATTTTTATATAACCAATTAAGTATGCATGTCTGATAATTTTCTAGGACCCTAACCAATGATATACCCCTTGTTGATTTTGTAAATAAGACCTTTAATCTAATGCTAATGAAAATCCTTAACAATCTTTTGTCAACCAAATTCATAAATCCTTAGTTTGAAATTAAAAAAAAGGATTAAAGAATGGGATAAATGTTTAACTCTTCAAAAATATGCATGTTTCTTTATATTTTTAAAAAATTTAACCTTAATTTAATCCATAGATAAATATAGACTGATAAATGCAGGAAGTCTACAAATGAAAGTTTATCAATGTGGGAAGATTTGATGGGATATAATTTTGATTTCATATATTTTTTCATGATTTGATTTTAATAAAAAACTAATCAATGCATGAAGTTTCCTAAATCATAGGCACATAACCATCCTTCAAGAGAGTGGTCTATTTATTTATATATATCTTATCAATTGTCCTTTGAGGGATCAATTTTCAATTGTTGCATTTTACTTGATTTTGATAATAGATGTCCTTCAAGGGATTAGTCTATATTTAATTTGTTAGAATCAGAACCACTGAGAGTGGGGGGAAGGGGGTGAACTAGTGGACAAACTTTTCGTTAAATTTCATATATATTTCATTAATCATCAAATAAATCTAGAGTTGTAGTAATGCACAGTCAACCATTCATATGAGCATGAAGTAGAAACATAACACATGAACATAATATCTATGTGGGAAACCCTCATGGGGGATAAAACCCACTAACACATATCTTGGAATATAGTATTATAATAAATTAATCAAAATTTAGTGAGGAACCAACCCCATAAGGAGCACCAACCCCTCAATAGTCAAACACTAACTCAACTAGTCATTTAACAAGCACCAACATGCAAGGAGGCACCAACCTCCTTGGTAACTCAACACCAACTCAGTCACCTAGAACCTCTAATCACCTTTATACACTTTTTTATCACTCAACTAAAGATTACCACCTTATTTTTCTCTTCTCACTCTTATATCTCTCTCAAATAGCCTATTAGGTATATTCACTTAACTAGTCCACTTCTTGGAAAAATTAGGTCAAATAACCTTGCTCATAATATGTATAATTATTTTTATATATTCATATTAAAAATAATTCTTTTATGGTCTTCAATCCCTTTACCTAGTTTCTAAATCTCTATATCATTCATTTTTTCAACTCAATATACTAACTAGTCAAATTAGGCCTATTGGACCTTCTCTTTATTCTTGAATCTTGATATCACACATATTGGTCATCTAAAACCCTATATATACTTGGATAAATGTTAAAATAGATCAAAAAACACATTTCACAAGTGAAAACACCCACTACATAGGTCAGTCACCACCCATAAGGACCAAAACCACCATTAGGCCTAATAGAGACCTAATGCAATTAGGCCTTCTTAAGGCACACATTTCACTTTGACCATCTTAGAACATCTTGAGACTTAAAAAATTAATGAAAAAATTAATATAAATTTTAATTAAACCCATAATAATCTCATCTTAGTTCCCCAAAACCATTTAGCTCATTTCACTCTTTGAACCACACAATCAGGTATACTCGTAAATAGGCTTTCTCACTGCCTACAAGTATGTCTTGAAAATTTGAATAATACACTCAAATTTGTCATATAACCAAAAAAAATAACATTGATAGAACCTACATGACCTTAGGTATTCACCAAATCTATTATATTTCATAATACATGGAAAAACACCTTAAACTAATCATCTTCATCTACTCACTAGAACTGCACACATGCTTCAAAAACCCAATCAAGAGCCTTTGAATTTTCACACCTTTATAGAAAATTTTCATGCATAAAAATAACATATGAGACATATAGAATAAATTTAGCTGCATTATATTATTCAAATCTACACAAAAAGACTCGAAAACATCATTCTCACTCACACACAAAAACCTACCTGTAGCTCCAAAAACACAGTCATGAAAACCAAGACTTAGAACACATGTGTGAAAATTTTATGAACTTTCAATAAGTTTATATGATCCTTAATCATCCCTATATATATATATATATATATATATATATATATATATATATATATATATATATATATATATATATATATATATATATATATATATATATATATATATATATTACATGTTTCAATATCAATGTTGGTCTTATAGATCAATCTCATGTAATATATATTACATTATATATATATATATATAATGTAATATATATATATATGTAATGTAATATATATATATATACATTACATATATGTAATGTATATATATATATATATATATATATATTACATTACATATATATATATATATGTAATGTAATATATATGTATATATACATTACATATATGTAATGTAATATATATATATAGTACATGTTTCAATATCAATGTTGGTCTTATAGATCAATCTCATGTCTTCAACCTACATAGAGCTCACTATGTTAGATAAGTCACTTTGAGAGCAACCTTTTTCTTGTATATGAGCTTAAAAAAATATTATCATCAAGGGGTAAAGATGATATAGGTATTGAAAAACTAACCCATGCATTTTTATCCATCCCTCATCTCATTTTCACTTCTATCTGGTTTTCTCACTATCTTGCTCATTAGGCCTTTTTAACAATAGGCCAACTTCCATGAATAATTAAGATCTGAAACCTGATCATAAACTTATATGGGCATAAACTAAAAGTATCAAACAAAATCCTACAATTATTTTCATGCTTTGACTTGGTCAACCTTTCCTTCTACATCAAAAATCCAAGAAACAAGGGGTTTCCTTTATCTTCCACTCAATATTCTAACAAACCAATGCCACTTTGATAAATATAATAGATTATTATACATTATCCAATCATAAAACTAGGTCATCCAATACATTCTAAGCCATTTCTAATAATATATTTCATATTGGGTCATTATGAGGGTTTTAGGAGGGTTTAGACTATCTTTCATTCTTAGCAATCATTCATAAAGGATTTCCCCTAAACTCCAAAAAAAATTCCAATAAATTTAATCTAGGATCCTTCCATAACTACCATGACTTTATTTTATCCTCATGTAAATTTTTCACATGCCAACGAGCACAAGAAAATCTATATTAGGTTAGCAATAGTTGATTTTGTGCACATAGAAAAACTCAACACCAATTTTCATGCTTTCTTCTTTAGAATTTAACCTAATACTTGGTCAAAAAACTAAATACAACCTATCACACCTATTGAAATTCTATTAACATCTATATCACCTTGAGAAATGAACTTGATCCCTCATTAGGTCACACTAGGTCTCTTTGCACATTAGGTCTTGAAATGTCTGTCATACTTAGACCTTGAACACACCTTAAAATATTTTTTACTTTTATAAACACCTCATTATCATATCATACAACCTCATACCTTTATCACAAACTTCCACACATATTCCTATAATCCTTATACTTCTCACCTCATCATGCTACCAATCTTGTGCCGCCTCACTAGGTCTCTCAAGTACATGACTCATGAACTTAACCTCAAGAATAAAAAATACAAATCAATATGACATAAATGAAACTTTCATGAAATCAATTAAAACTCCATGTATACCTTAAAACACATTCTTAATAATCTCCCCCTTTGTCATTAATGTAAACCACTCATTGATGGAAATTATTTAAAGAATCTTCTCTTATTGGGATACAACTCCCCTATACAGATCAATCTCCCCTTTTGAAATTAATGACAAATCACTACCTACAACAAAACTCAATAAATAATAATGAAAAATCATATCTACAAGCTTTTCCTATCTCATTACACACCTCAGAGATCTTTTTCTAAAAAATTGATATGATTCCCTCTTTGACCTCATAACTTGTGCACTTCTTTCCTACTCTTGGAGATAAAACACCTCCTTATCATCCCCCCTAATCACTTTAACTTTATTAGTGACTAATAGGAACAAGAATCACACCCAATTCCTATCTCAAATGTTCAAAAGTGGCCTTTGAAAGAGGCTTAGTCAATATATCTACAATATGATCATTGGTAGACACAAATTCAAGCTTAATACTTTGTTCACTTACTTGTTTTCTTAATAAATGATACTTTATAGGAATTTAATTGGTCCTTGAATTCATGAAATTATTCTTTGAAACACTTACGACACTAAGATTATCATAAAAAATAGGAATAGGACCATTAAACTCCACCTTGTGTTTCTTAAGGTTTGTCTCATCCACAGTACCTAAGTGCAACATGAAGTTGTTACAATGTACTCAACCTCACAAGTAGATAAAACACTGATGGTTGCTTATTGCTTATCCATGAGGCTAGGCACTTACCTAAGAAGAAGTTTCCTCCACTAGTTCTCTTTATATCATCTAGACTACTAGCTCAATCTACATAGGTATAGGTTACTAGATCAAACTTATTGCACCTTGGGTACCATAATCCATACTCCATAATTCCCTTGAGAGACCTATGATTCCTCTTGATTTCTTATAGAATAATTTCCTTAGGATCTTCTTGAAATTTTCCCACAAGTCCTACTACTTGCATGAGGTTAGGTTTAAAGGCAATAATATACAAAAAAATCCTAATCATGGATATATATTTTATTTGTTTGACTCTTAAAGATTCATCCTCCTTACTTAGATTACATCTAGTAACCATAGGTGTAATTATAGCTATAAAATATTTCATTTCAAACTTATTTGACATCTCTTTTATATACCTGACTTATGAAATGAACATAGCTTTTTCATATTAAATGATTTTACATCTAAGAAAGAAGGATAGTTATCTAAGAATAGACATTTAAAATTCTAACTTCATCACCTATACAAAGGCCTTGGTCATGTTCTCAATAGTTCCAAAAAATATGATATCATCTACATAGACCACCACTATCAACTGATGGTCATTTTAAGTCTTGATATACATGTTACTATCTACAACTCCTCTCTTGAAACCTTAGTCTAAGAGATACTTGTCTAGTCTAGCATACCAAGCTCTAGGGGATTATTTTAGACCATAGATGACCTTCTTCAACCTACATACATATTCCTTATTATCAGTCAATAGGAAACCCTTAGGTTGCTCAATATACACTTCTTCCTCCAAGTTCCCATTTAGGAAAGCTAACTTGACATCCATCTGATATATATTGAAGCCTTTGAAACCTACATAGGCAATAGGCATCCTAATAACTTCTAAACTTACTAAAGTAGCAAATGTTTCCTCAAAGTCCACTCCTTATATTTGAGCATATCCCTTGAATACTATTCTATCCTTATTTCTAGTAATTTTTTCATTCTCATTCAACTTGTCTCTAAACACCAATTTTGTACTGATGATATTTTTGTCTCTAGGCCTAGGTACTAACTCCGAAGTCTCATTATTCTCAATTTGATTTAACTCCTCATTCATGAAATATATCCAAAACTTATCTTCACTTGATTCTACATATCTTTTAGGTTCAAATTTGGACAGTAAGGTAGTATATTATTTATTAACATCACTCACCATTCTTCTTATTTATATACTTGCACTTTTATTGCCAATGATCTAAGATTTAGGATGATACTTTTGAATCTACCTAGAAGGACCTTTAATTCCTTTCTCTCCTCAATTTATTCTTCATCTTAATCTACCTCTATTTCTCTTTAATCATTATTTGACTAAGAATATGATTTCTTTGTCTCATCAACCTTCACATTTATGCTCTCCACTATCTTTTGCAACCTCTTATTATAACATTTGTAGGTAGTAATAACTGATGAATATCCTAAGAAAATACCTTCATCAGACCTTGAGTCAAACTTGCCTAAGTCTTCGTCATCTCTCTTGATATAACATTTACTACCAAATACCTTAAAATGTTAAACACTTGTAGGTCTACCATTCCATAATTCATATGGAGTCTTATCACCATTGATCTTAATCTATCATCTATTCAAAGTGTAAAATGTAGTACTCATAACTTCCCTCTAATAGCCATCAAGTAACTTAGACTCATTAAACATGGTTGCCATTTATTAAACTATTCTCTTATTTCTTTTAACCACCCCATTCTGTTGAGGTGTTCTAATAGCTAAGAATTATCTTATTATTCCATTAACCTCAAAAAAATCATCAAACTCATTTGACAAAAACTCTCTTCTTTTGTTAGACCTAAGACACTTGATGTTCACATTCATCTAATTTTCAACCAAAGCCCTAAAAGTTTTGAACTTACCTAGAGCTTCTAACTTCTATTTAGAGAATGTTACCCAAGTTATTCTTGTGAAGTCATCTATAAGCAATATGAAGTAGATGTCACCTTGAATACTTTGAATCCTATTAGGACCACATAGATCAGTATAAATTAGTTTTAAAGGTCTAGTAGTAGATTATTTTTTAGGCTTTAACCTCTTCCTAGTCTGCTTACCATGTTGACATGCCTTGCAAAGAGCATTTATAGGTTTGTAAATTTTGGGCATGTTCTTCATGGATCCCTTGGAGATGATCTTGAATATATTATCATAGTTCACATGACCTAAACTCCTATTGCATAGCCAAATTTCATCTATCCTACTCATAAAACACTTCTCTTTTATAATCTCATTCAAAACATATAATTTTTTCTCAATTCTCTTGGATTTGTAATCAACTTCCCTAATTTTTCTCTCCTTATCTCACAACCTTTGTCATGAAAAGTTAGGGTATGTCCTTGGGTGAACATTTGAATTACACTCAATAAGTTATGTTTCAAGCCATCTATATAAAATACATTTTTTGTCTTGTTCGTCCCATTGTCCAAGCTCAAAGCACCTTTGCCAACTATATTAGCAGATGTGTTATCTCCAAACTTCATTAAACATATGGAATTCTTATTAAAAGTGATGAATTTGCTCTTATCTCCTATCGTTTGACTTTAAAAACCACTATCTATATACCACTTCAAATCTTCATTTTGAGTATGAAAGGTAATTTGGGCTATCATAGATTCTTTTCCTCTAGATTCCTATTTCTCTTTCATCTTACCCATGGGGTCTAATTTCTTGATCCATTCTTTAGTATCATAACTACATATCTTCTTACCATAACTAGTTTTCCTTATGGATCTTGTCTTAAACTCACTTACAATATGTCCTCTTTGGTTTTTATTAACCATTTTTACCATTGGTTAAAATGTGTCAACCCTCTTAACCAAAGTCCTATATAGAAATTGATTGTAGCATGGTAGGGTGTTGTATAGTTTTATCTAATGTCACTTCATATGCCATTCTAGTTTTGGTCATTATCTAGTTTAGTTATTGTTTCATTTTATATCTTCGGATTCATATATGAAGGTGATAGGTTTTCACAGTGTTCAAATAGTTTAAGATCAAGAAAAAATTTCTATAACAATTCCAAAAGAACCTACCAGCTCAAAGACTTGTTTGGTACTTGGGAAATTTTCCAATTAGATAAGTATGTAATTATTTTAGGGCAAGTGTTTTAGTTTTTTGGCTAAGTGTTAAGGACTTGTCAAGGAAATTGTTTGAGCAATTTTCCTAAAGAAAAAATCCTTTTGGACATTTTATCCATGGAAAAAAAGATGAGTGAAATTTTTTTTGAACTTTTTGTCTGAAACAAAAATCATGAAGACCCAAGTCTCTCAGACAAATTGTCTGATACAAAATGCTACGGACATATTATTTCAAGAAAAATGTCTGAAACATAAGTCCCAACAAAGGGAAAATTCTTTCAGACAAAGTGTCTAAGAAAAATAGTTCAAAAAATGACCCGATGTAAAAGTACCAAAGACCCAATTGTTTCAGGAAAGTGGATCTAGTAGAGTATGATGTTTGCAAAAATGTTAAAAATGAGACCAAGCAAAAAATCATTGAAATTCAAAAAGTGAAGTTTACACAAATGCCATTGACAATAATGTAAATGCCACATTTAAGTCATGGAAAATAATCATGTGAGTTTAAATTTTATGGTCACATGAATGTCAATTATGGTTACATGGATGTCAAATAACAAGAGTGTAGATGCCAAATTTTAGCCATGGTAAATAGTCATTTGATTTCAAATAGTGGGTCTCCACAGATCAATGGTTAGTATTCAGAAATACATCCAAGTCCAATGGTATGAGTAGGTCAATAAGTTAGAGGAGACTAGATTGAATACATGAAATACAAATGTCATAATCTTAGTACTATGTGTCAATGATCGATGGTCAGCATCAAAAGTCAAAGTAGAGAGACTCCAAAGGAGATTGACAGAGTAAGGTTGACTAATTTTTAGATGGATAAAATGAACACATGTCTAAATGATGAGAGACATATTGTAGAATGGAATGAGAAACATGGAAAGGGAATGACACATGGGAAAATATGCAGGATCAAACGAATTTGTATGAAAGTGATCTCTTTAAACTCATATGCCACCATGAAAGCTTAGTCTAGGTCTAAGATGAATAGTGACTATCAAATGTGAAGAACAAAGTCTAGGGAATCAATGAATGACTATAGATGGTGAATACAAGTGTCTAAAAGATATCTAGTAGTTATGAAAACATATTTTGACTATCATAGTATGTTTAAACCTCTCTTAGATAGTACATATATGTCAAATCTACCTAATTTAGTTTCAAATACTTGAGAGATCATCCAAAATGGAAGGCCATTTATTATGCATAGAAAATGGAACTCTGTGTTACATTTCATGAGTTTCATGTTTTGAGAGACATTTTTTCCATTAGACCTTGTATGGTACATTTATAAATTCATCATCCTGTAAGTGTAACTCCTCGTATTAGCTGGACATGTGTTTTAGCGACCTTTAAACTTCATTTTTTTCTCCTCTCTCTAAAGTTCTATAAGTAGCTACCATTTTGACCTTTGTAAAGAGATACCACCCATGTATGATGAAGCCCTAATGGTTTTGAAATTTCACTCTACCTTATAATAATAAATACAATATGATTTGAGTTCATATCTCATATTGTTAAAGTGTGTGAAGAGATGTATAGTGAAGAGCTAAGTGATATTAATCTATCCTCACTTTTCTCTCAGTACTTTCAGATTTGATACAAGTGAATTTAGCCTAGCAAGTTATATGAAGTGTAGTTAAGTGTATGAATCTATTCCAAGTATATAATGAGCCTTAGTATCTATAATTGATCTATGGTCTTACTTTCCTTGAATAGTCTTCATGCATCTCACCTTCATATCGAAACACTAATGTTAGTGCATTCTAGAACTCTTAGGTTGGTATTGTAGGCATTGATTCTTTGTGAAGGAAGTGAACTAGTCACATGGAAAATAGTTTGGTGTATCACCTCTTAAAATAGGTTTAATTCATGTAATTTCTATCTCTTTTCCCCATATGTAAGCACTAGTTTAGGTAATAATCTTTGTAAGATATATTTAGGGAGCTAGCCCTTTAAATCTAGAGGTTTACTTTCACCATAGGTACACCCACATACCTAAAAGTGTTCCCATGTTGCAAAAATATAGAAGAGGCTTGAACACCCTCTTCTAGGGTGCAAGATTTAGTGATAAAAATTATAGCATGCCTAGTGGGACTTGTCTTCAAGATAACTTGTCAAGGTTAATGCTAGTCTTGACAAAATAATCTAAAAATTGGTGTGTTACTCATCATTTAGTGACTCCATCAAGGTAAATATGGTTTAAGTCTATTGCCTCATTATAAAATTGTTCTCATAATTCATGGTTCTCACTAGGTCATCATCTAGAGGATTTATCAGTCCCATTGACCCACTCTTTCAACCTGAACTTCCCCTTAGAGTTCAATATCCTCCTCCTAATTTTCACTTTGAAAATCAAGAGGATTCTACTAGTAAGGGAAGTTAAGAGATTGAACAACTTGAATAATTTGAATAATAAATGGGTAGACCTCACACTTTCCCTACATTCAATATAGAAAATCCAATATGCCTTTAGGCATATGATTCCATTCCTCCTAATGCCACAAAATGTGTGCCCCTATTCAATGGTGAGAGTCATGTTACACCCAATGATCACATTAGAGATGTCTCTAACTTTTTTAGCTTTCATAATATCACTTAATAAAACATTGTTATTAGACTCCTTTCCATGTCCCTTATAGGGAAGGCTCTTGATTGGTATAAGACTCTATAAGGTGGATACATCCTATCATGGGATGAATTTGGAATGTTATTCACCTCAAAATTTGGAAGTGAGAGTGACCATGCCTCTCTCATACATGAGCTTAATGAGAGTGATCAAAAAAGGACCTAAAGAAATAATGCATGATTTTAATGAGTTCTAAAAGACTTGGAATAGACTGCCTCCTCCTATGAGGCCACCTCTTAGCTTTGTGTTCCCAATATATTTTAATGTTATTAGCACTAAACTTGCTATCATGCTTCAATCTATGGGTGGTTATACCCTCCCTAAAACATATGAGCTTGATATCAAAGTTGAAAATAATCTCATCCAAACTATAAGATTGCTAGCTAAAGTGTTTATGCCTCCATTATCTCATGATTCTACTAATGTTGTATATGTGGCTCGAATTCCTAATACCAATACCAAGCTTAAATCTACTCCTAAGAAGGTAGATAATACCATAGACAAAGATGCATCTATTTAATGGTTGGAAGCTATATTTAGAAGAGTTAATATATAACAATGTATCTATCAAAATCATTACCTTTATCAATAATAGTATGGTTAACAATTTGGAAGAGAAAGAAGCCAATGATAGCTTAATCCCAATAGGCCTACTAATGCATATAATACTAACTCTACTACTAATGCAAGAGTAATGATACCTATGCATAGTAACTTGGTTCTAAGCAAGGATAATTTATGGGTGTTAATGAAGGTAGAGAGTAGGATTTTCTTGTTCAAGGAGAGATTATTCCCCTCTTATCAATTGAATATGAAGTGATGATACAGACAAGTGAAGGTGAGTAGCCTCAAGAAGAGATCCTTACGAACTTCTTAGTTGAAGACACGTTTGTGATTAATCAAGGAACCTTGGTTGAAGATAATACTAGATCCAAAATAAATTCTTTGGGTAGTGATGGTAAGTTTCCTACATTATCATTCAATCCTCATATAAAGCAACAAGGTATGGTTTTATATGTGACAACTCCAAATAACTTTGCACATCTTACAAATAAAAAATTTAGAAGGACTGTTCAAGGCACTCCAACTCCTTAGATGCCAATCACTTCATTGCCTCTAATAACTATATATAAAAAGGTATGTCTTCTTCAAACATTTTAGATTCATTGAAGAGTACTAAAACATCCATTTCCCTTTAGGATGTTCTTCATATGCCTAGTCAAAAAGAGCTCCTACAAAAATAGTTATCTATTATTCCTACTAGTATCCCTCCTTCAAATCAAAGTTAAAGTCATGTTATCTTTGAAAGCATCCCTAATACTATTTATAAACCATCTACTAGAGCTAATAAACCTCCTCTATTCTATCTCACTTTTATAGTGGGTGACAAGTTGGTCTATAATTGCATAGTTGATAATGGAGCTTCAACTTCGGTCATGTCCAACATGGTCGCTGATAAATTGGGTCTAAAGTATGAGGCACATAGTAAAGGAGTTATCAAAATAGATGGTACACCTACCAAAATAGTAGGACTAATAAAAAACTTAAATGTTTTGTTTCACGATTGTCCTAGTTTTCCTATCTTGTAAGACATAGTTGTGGTTGATCTCCCATCCCACTTTGAAATCTACCTATCAATGGACTTCACAGCCAAGATAGGTGGCTATCTCTTAGCTAACTAGTCTTTATTAGATTTTATAATAAATTATGGTGCCATGGTGACAATTAAGACACAATCCCTTGAAATTTTTCATATTGATCCTTACATTAAGATCAATTTCAACTTGAATTATGTGGCCCATGAAGAAAAGGACTCTATTGTAGGTGATGGCACTTCTTATAAGATTGAGGGTATTTCATATTTGTTTCTTTATGAATATGGCACTAATAATTATTAGCATGATCCCCATGATTTTTTGGAGGAAACTGATTTAGGATTATATTGTATACATGAAGAAGGAATACCGACACCTTTACTTGCCAAAGAAGAGGGTGAAGAAGATGAGATGTGGAAAATATTTTTTGATGGTCCAAGAAGTAAAATTGGTGTAGGAGCTAGTGTTATTTTGGTCTCTCCATCCAAAAAAATATATTATGATTCATATATATTCCATTTTAGTTTTAATTATAATTTGGTTGAGTATGAAGGTTTAATTCATGGCCTTTAATGGGCAAGGAGAAAAAGAATCAAGAAATTGCAAGTATATGGAGATAGTGAACTAGTTTTGCATAAGGTTAGGATTGTGGTTACTACCAAGAACCATTTTCTCAATTCATATAAGTATAGGGTATAGGATTTTCTTGAAGACTTCAATGCATTCAACATACAATTTGTCCTAAGGGAGGAGAATAATCATGTTGATAAACTAGCTACCATAGGAGCTCAATTTGATACTCCAATTTACATAAAAGGAGAGGGGAAGTAATCTCAAATTAAGATAATTATAAGACCTTATATACCTAATAATTAAGTATCTTGGCAAGTTTTTGATATTTATAAACATGTTGCATGCTTCTTGCAAAATGAAGTTGAGTTATCCTCAAGGAGTTAAAGGAGATTCAAAGAAATTAAAGGAGATTCCAAGAATAATTAGGTTATCAAATTGTGCATCTAAAGACAAATAAGATACATAAAGGTCTAGTAACCTTATAAAGTATCTTTAATGAGAATGATCAAAATAAAAATGAAAAGGTGTGTATTTTTTACAAAAGAAGAAAATTATGAAAGAGTCTTGATCTTCAAAGATAGACTCCTCAAACTAGGCAAGATATGTTCTACATTAGAAAAGCAATAATTCATTTATTTGTGTATATATTTTCATGACATATTTTATTTGGAGTATAAGGACATGAAAGGATTTAATCCTATCCTATCACACCATACTATTGAGTTGGAACCTGGAGTTAAACCAGTCAAACAGAAATAAAGACCCATTAATCCCAATGTTGAATAACTCATGAGGTTAGAGCTCACTAAACTCTTTGTATCTAAAATATTCTTTTCTATCAAGAATTCAACATGGGTATCTAATATTTTTCCTATTATAAATAACACTGGGGATATAAGACTTTGTGTGTACTTCAGGGATCTTAATAGGGTGTCACTCAAAGATCACTATCCTTTACCCTCAATGGAGCAGATTTTGTAGATTATTTCAAGTTCTTAATGGTTCTCTCTTCTATATGGATACTCAAGTTATAATCAGATTCAAGTCAATGAGTATGATCAATTTAAAATAACATTTACCATTAAATGGGGGACTTTTTATTATAGTAAGATGTCATTTGGTTTGTCAAATGTTAGTGTTACCTTTCAAAGAGCAATGGACATGGCCTTCAAAAGTTTGATTAATGAGATGTTTTTGGTTTATCTAGATGATATAATAGTTTTTTATAAATATTATAATGAAATATTTAACACTTTAGATAAGTTTTTGAAAGATGCAAATAGTATGGAGTATCTCTTAATCCAAATAAATGCATCTTTTTTGTCCATGAAGGTAAGCTCTTGGGACACATTATTTCCAAATACATTTTGGCTATTGATCTTGAAAGGATAGAGGTTATCTTTGGCCTATCATTTCCATTGCATAAGAAAGGTCTCTAAAGTTTCTTAGGTAAGATAAATTTTTCAAGGAGGTTCATACCTGGGTTTGTATCTTTGGTGAAACCTAACATAGCCATGCTAAAAAAAAATAGGTATTTTCTTGGACTAAGGAAGGTAAGAATAGTTTTGAATTAATTAAAAAAGAAATTGCACAATATCCTACTCTTGTGAATCTTGAATTTCCTAAAGACTTCATGTTGTATTCATTTTCTAACCTTGATACTATCTCAAATGCAAAAGAATGATGAGGATGTGGAGCAACCTATTGCATTCCTTAGTCAAGGTTTAGAAGATTATGTCATCAAATCACCTTTGTGGAGAAATAAGTCCTTATTATTCTAAGGGGATTAAAGAAGTTTAGGCATATGGTTTAAAACAATATAATTAATGTTTTGGTTTCTTGTCCTATTACCAAGGAGTTTTTTTTAGTAAACACCTTAGTGAGAAGAGAGCAGGGTTGATCACTAAAGTAATGGAATACGATGTTGATATCAAAGTAACAAATTTGGTAAGAGTTAAAGGCCTTTGTAAACACTTATATTCAAATTTTCATGATTCAAAAGAAGAGGTTCTAGTCAATTATGATTGCTCCCAACTAGATGGTTCCTTGTATATACAGAGTTAGACACAAGATGTGATCAGATTTTTTCAAAATAGTGAGTATCTTAATAATATGAGTAGATCACAAAGTAGATATTTTAGATTACAATCTATTCCATTTTGTCTTGTGGATGGTGTGATCTTTATAAGAGACATTAATGGTGTACTATTTAGATACATTGATAATGATCATTTTGGAGTGTTGCTTGAGAAGTTCCATGATGGGATAATAGGAGGTAATTTCTCTCTAAAAACCATAACTACCAGGATCATGAGGGTAGGCTATTATTGTCCTAGTCTCTTCAAGGATTTCCATGCTTGGGTGAGAAGGTGTGGACAATGTGCTTTATTTTTATTAAAATAGAAGCTTTCAACTCTTCTTTTGAAGTATATCCAAGTTGATTAAAATTTCATGTAATGGGGTCTTAATTTCATTAGCATGATAAATCCCCCATCAAGTGCTGGTCATAAATGGATACTCACAATAAATGACTATTTTACAAGATTGGTTGAGGTAGTAGTATTGAAGGAAGCTAATGAGAATGATATCTTGGAGTTTTATGAGAGCATCATAACAAGGTTTGGCACTCCTATTATTTGAGATAATGCTCTTGCTTTTATGGATGCTAAGATAATTGATTGGGCAAATAGTAATGTAATATTTCTGAGCACTTCATCTAATTATTATCCTTAAGGTAATGGGTTAGTTGAGTCAACTAACAAGAATCTAATCAGAATCGTCAAGAAAACCTTGGATCATAATTAGAAGGATTGGTATACCAAATTGAAGACAACCTTGTGGGCTAACAGGATAACTCCAAAGAGGTCAATAGTGAATTCTATTTTTGTGCTTATCTATAGGAGAAAATCTAGGTTGTCTATCTATCAAAAGCTACCTACCTTAGAATTGGAACATCAATTAGAGTTACTAGAAAACACTCCAATGGAGGTGAGATTAAAAGAATTAATAGAGCTGAAAGAGGCTAGAGAGAAGGCTCATCAAGCTTTGGAACATCACCAAGTACTAATAAAGAGGTCTCTTGATAAAAAGTCAACTCCAAGATCATTTCAAGAAGGTGGTATAGTGTTGAAATGGGATGAAGATAGATCACAACTAGGGAGGCATATAAAATTTTACATTGTATGGAGTGGACCATATGTCATCATCAAGTATAAGAAAAGCAATTCTTTTCAATTAGAAAGGATGATTGGAAAAGATCTACCTATCCCTATGAATGGTATACATTTAAAACCTTGTTATTGAGGGGTAAAAGTTTTGTTTTTGTAAATAGTAAAATATATGTGTGTTTTGATTCAGTTGTGTGTGTTGTGTTCCCTAAGTATTTTAGTTGAACATAGGTGTGTTTCTACTTTATGTCTTATTCTTGTTGTTTTATATTATTTGGTGTGTCATTTTAAGGTAATTGTTATGTTAAACCTACTGTACATATGTCTCCATAGCCCAATGGATAGAATTAGGTGACTGGTCATGGCATAACAAGCATACCACCCTTGGGAAATTACCAAGAATGTTGACCATTTTTACCACAAGTCAAAATGTGCCAACCCCCTATATCCAAAGTCCTATATAGAGGATGATTATAATGTCATAGGGTGTTGTATAGTTCTATCTGATATCATTTCATATGTCATTCTAGTTTTGGTCATTATTTAGTTTAATTCTTGTGTCATTTTATATCTTCAGAGTCATATATGAAGGTGATAGGTTTTCATAGTGTTTAAATAGTTCAAGATCAAGCAAAAATTTCTAGAAAAAGTTTAGAAGAACCTACTTGCTCAAAGATTTATTTGGTACTTGGGAAATTTTCCAATTGGCTAAGTACAAAATTATTTTGGGGAAACTATTTTAGGTTTTTGGCTAAGTGTTCGGGACTTGTCAAGGAAATTATCAGATTAATTTTCCCAATGATAGAATTCATTAGCATATTTTATTTATGGAAAAAAGTTAATTGTAAATTGTTTTATACATTTTGTCCAAAATAAAAAGATCAAAGACCAAAGTCCCTCAAAAAAATTATCTGATACAAAAAGATAAGGACTTATTCTTTCGAGAAAAATGTCTAAAACATAAGTCCTAATAAAGGCAAAATTCTTTTAAATAAAGTTTCCAAGAAAAATAGTCTAAAATAAATGTCCTAATGTAAAATTCCCAAAGACCTAATTGTTTTGGGAAAGTGGATCTAGCATACTGACATTTACAAAAACACCAAAAATGAGCCTAGGTAAAAAATCATTGTCATTCAAAAAGTGACGGTCATATAGTCATCATTGATGATCTCGTAGACATCATTGATAGTCATGCAAATGTCACATTTTAGTCATGGAAAATAATTATGGGAGTTCAAATTTGATGGTCACATGGACATCAAATATGGTCCCATGGATGTCAAATGATGAGAGCATAGATGTCAAATTTTAGCCATGGTAAATAACCATTTGAGTTTAAATAGTTGGTCCTAGCAGATCAATGGTTGGCATTCAGACATACATCTAGATCTAATAGTGTGAGTAGGTTAATAAGTCAAAGGAGCCTAGATGAACATGTAAATGCCAAAAGTCATAATTTTGGAACCCTGGTTTAATGATTGATGACCAACATCAAAATTCAAAGTAGAGATACTCTAGAGGAGATCGACAAAGCAGGGTTGACTAGTTTCTAGATGGATAAAATTAACACGTCTAAATAATGACATGGTATATTTTTAAAAAAAATGGGTAATGTGGTAAGGGAATGCCATATGGGCAATTATGTAGGATCAAAGGACTTTATAGCAAAGTAATCTCTTCAAGATCATATGCTACTATGAAATTTCAATAGAGGTCTAAAATGAATAGTGACTACCAAATGTAAAGAATGAAGTCTAGGGAATCAATGAATGACTATAGATGGTGAATACAAGTGTCTAAAAGAAATATGATAGTTAGGAAAACATTTATGACTATCATAGTATGTTTTAACCTCTCTCAGATATTACATATGTGTTGACTCTCTACAATTTAGTTTCAAATGATCGAGAGATCATCCATGATAAAAGGCTATTTCTTATGCATAAAAAAGGGAGATCTGTGCCACATTTTAGGAGATTTTTGTTTAAAGAGCCATTTATCCCATTAGACCTTCCATGGTATATTTATTAATTCATTATCCTTCAAGTTTAAATCCTCCTATCAACTGGACATGTGTCCTAGTGACCTTTGAACTTCATTCTTTTTTCCTCTCTCTGAAGTTCTATAAGTAGCTACCATTTTGGCATTTGTAAAGAGATACCACACATGTACAGTGAAGCCTTGCTAGTTTCAACATTTCACTCTACCATAGAATAATAAATACAATATATTATTATTTCATATCTCATATTGTTAAAGTGTGTGAAGAGATGTATAGTAAAGAGTTAAGTGATATTAATCTATCCTCACTTTTCTCTCAATCCTTTCATGTTTGATATAAGTGACTTTAGCCTAGTAGGTCATATGAAGTATAGTCAAGTGTATGAATCTATTTTAAGTGTATAATGAGCCTTAGTATTTTTAACTAATCTATGGTCGTACTTTCCTTGAATAGTCTTCATGTATCTTACCTTCATATCGAAACACTAATGTTAATGCATTCCAAAACTCTTAGGTTGGTATTTTAAGCATTTATTATTTTTTAAGGAAGTAAAATAGTCACATGGAAAACATTTTAAGGCATCACCTCCTAAAATAGGTATAATTCATGTAATTTTTAACTCTTTCCCCATAATCAAGTGTTAGTCCAGGTGATAAGCTTTGTAAGATATATTCAAGGAGCTAACCCTTTAAATATAGAGGTTCACTTTCACCATGAATACACCCACATAACTATAAGTTTTCCCATGTTTCCAAAATTTGGAAGAGGCTTGAACACCATCTTTTAGGGTGCAAGATTTATTGACAACATTTGTAGTTATAACACATGATTCTACTTCTCCATCTACAGTCAATAGCTCTATGTCTAAATTAACCACAAGATAAATAATAACTAATGAAATAATCCACATACTTTGATTTTTTAAACTTATATATATTTTTATGATCATTGGATATTACATCACTAACTTTGATATCCTTTGATGGAACAAAACCCTTCTTGGTTTATTGATGATTGACTTTAAACTTGATCACTTCTACATAGGTTTCTATTATACCTACTTTATCACTCCTTGATAGACCATTGACTTTAGTTGAACTCATTTTATCCTTCCTTGAAACCAAAACCTATCATATCATGAAAGGGCCCTTAACTATCCAAAATATTGTTAAGCTTTCTAGTATTCTCCTCAAATTTTTGATGTCTTTGTCTTTATTGCATCTTACTCAACTTATGCCTCTAAAGTCTTTATTTTCATTCTAATATGGGTGAAATATTCCATATGATTCTTCTTTTTTGAATAACATTCACAATATATTTCAATGACTATGGATAGATCTTCATTTCAATCATGATAAACACTTTCATTATCAACATCCATACCTATGCTCCAAAGATCTCCCTTAGACTGTTAGGCCTACATAAGGGACCTTGATCTGATACCAATTGTTGGAAGCATAGACACTGAGAGGGGGGGTGAATTAGTGGACAAAATTATCTTTCAATTTCATATACCATTCATTAATCATTCAAACATATCTATAGTTATAGCAATGCACAATCAACCATTTATATGAGCATGAAGTAGAAACATAACACATGGACACAATATCTATTTTGGAAACCCTCATGGGGATAAAAACCATTGACACACAACTTGGACTAAAGTCCTTTAAATAATGAATCAAAATTTAGTTAGGAACCAACCCCCTAGGTAACTCAGAATGAACTCAGTCACCTAGAACCTATTTAGACACTTGTTTCTCACTCAATTGGATATGACCACCTTTTTCTCTTCTCAATATTCTATCTCTCTCAAATAACTTATTAGGCCTCTTCACTCAACTAGCCCACTTCTTGGTAGAATGAGGTCAAATGATCTTGATAATCATCTATAAAATTATTTTAATATATTAATATTCCTCACACTTTTTTATGGTATTCAATCCCTCTACCTAGTTTCCAAACCTCTATATCATTCATTTTTTCAATCAATATACTAACTAGTCAAATTAGGTCTATTAGACCTTTTGTTTATACTTAACTCTTGATCTCACCCATATTGGTCAGCCAAAAACCTCTCCATAATTTTATCACACTTATAATATATCAAAAAACATGTTTCAAAAGTGAAAACACCCACTAGATAGGTTAGTCACCACCCATAAAGACCAAAACCACCATTAGGCCTAATAAAGACTTAATGCAATTAGGCATTCTCAAGTCACACGTTTCACTTTGACCATCTTGTAACATCTTGAGCCTTAAAAAATTAATGAAACACTTCATAAAAACTTAAATTATACACATGATAATCTCACCTTAGGTCCCCAACACCATTCATCTCACTACTAGAAAGTCTATCTTGAAAATATGAAACATACACTCAACTTTTCCACATAACCAAATAAAATCACATGGATATAACCTCCATGACCTCAATATAATCAAAAATTATATTACATTTCATAATTCATTTCAAAATACCTTAAACTAATCATCTTCATTTGCTCACTTAGAATTGCACACATGCTTAAAAACCCCAGTCAAGAGCCTTTGACTTTTCACACCATTATGGGAGTATATCATGCATAAAAATACATTAAAAATAAAATATTATACCTATATAAAAATTTAATTTGAATTTTATTCTTAAATTTTACATAAAAAAACTTAGGAACATCATTCTCACTCACACACGTAAAACTGCCTGTAGCTCCAAAAACATAGTCATGAAAACCAAGACTTAGAACACCTATGTGAAAATTTTATGAACTTAAAATGATTTTATATGATACTTAATAATACTTATATTTATATATATATATATATGTTTCAATATAAATATTGGTCTTACAAACCAATCTCATGTCTTCACCCTACACAAACCTAACTATGTTAAACCAGTCACTTTGAGAATAACTTTTTGCTTGTATATGAGCTTCAAAAAATATTATATTAAAGGTGGAAAGATGATATAGGTCTTTAAAAATGACCCCATGAATTTGGATCCATCCATAATCCACTACAACCCATACCTAATCTCATTCTCACTTCTGCCTGGTTTTCTCACTATCTTGCTCATTAGGCCTTTTTAATGATATGCCAACTTCCACAACCAGTTTATCATAATTAAGGTATGAAACCTAATAAAAAAATTATATGGAAACAAACTAAAAGTCCCACACATCATCTTCCAATAATTTGTATGCTAGACCTAGTAAACCCTGCCTATTCCATCAAAAATCCAAGAAACAAGAGGTTTCCTATAGCTTCCACTCATTCTTCTAAAAAAAAAATACGACCTATATAAACTTGAAATAGTCCTCTACATTATCCAATCATAAAAATATGTCATCAAATCCATTAAAATCCATTTCCGATAAGATATTTCATATCGGGTCATTATGAGGGTTTTAGGAGGGTTTAAACTACCTTCCATTCTTGACAATCATTCATAAAGGATTGCCCCTAAAATAAAAAACCAATGCTATGAAATTTAAGATATAACCCTTTCATAACTACCATTATATTATTGGATCCTCATGTAAATGTTTCACATGCCAAAGAGCATAAGTAAATCCTTCTCAAGTCTACAATACCTCATTTTGTGCACATAGAAAACCTCAACACCAATTTTCATGTTCTCTCCTTCATAATTTGACCTCAAACTTAGTAAAAAAAACTTGATAAAACCTCTCACACATTTTAAAATTATATTAAGAGGTTTGGCACCTTGGGAAATGAACTTGACCCCTCATTATGCCACACTAGGTCTCTTTGCACATAAGGTCTTGAACTGTCAGTCATACTTAGAAATTGAACACACCTTGAAATATCTTGTATTATTATCAACACCTTGTTCTCATGTCATATGGACGCATGCCTTGATCGCACACTACTAGACATATTATTACAAGACTTATACTGATCACTTCATCATGCTACCAAGCATGTGCCTTCTCATTAGGTCTCTCAATCACATGACTCATGAACTCAGCTTCAGGAATAACAAAGACAAATTAGAATGACATAAATGAAACTTTCATGAAATAAATTAAAACTCCATGCATACCCTATAACACATTTTCAACATTAATATTTTCTTTATTTTTATATCCCAAACCCTTTTTTGTCATGGATTAAACTTTAAGGCATTTCATAAGCCAGAAAACAAGGCCAAATACCATTCCCTTCGAACAAGATGTTTATGGTGATGGATTTTTAGGAGATAATGACTTTTTAGTTTGATATATTTCAAATAGATCCAATCCATGATAAAATTCTATGAACAAATCTAGGGTGTTCATATTTAAGGATAAAATTGGTATACTACCAATAATCCACATGATTCTTGATCATTATGACATATGTTAAAAATAGGGGATAGGATTTTTAGGATAATTTATGCTGATTAGAGTTTGTAATGGGATTATTATTATTAGAAATGATGTAGATGAAAAGCATTAATAATCTCACATTTTGTTTTTCCATCAAGGGAGGCCAAATGATATGTCCCAGATCCATACTTATGAGTGCTAATAGAGGATCCAAGCTAATTAGGAGTAAACTTTCTCCATTTACTTTGTTGCATATTTTTGACAGTTTGATTTTATTTAAAGAAAATGTCACTAATATTAAACTCTCATTCCTTTAAATGTTGATTATATGCTCATTTTATTCATTCTTGATATACAAAAAGGTGATCAAAGGTTGTGGTTCAATGCTCATATAAGATTTATAGTTATGCTAATTAATATTTATGATAATCCTCTTCAAAAATGTTATATTTCATAGAGATTATAAGTGAAGGAATTTTGATTTCAAGGGGTAGAACTGCTTTAGTATCATAGACCATAGAAAAAAGGGTAACCCCCATACGTATTTGAATACTAGTTTGATAAGCCCATAAAGTAAAAGGTATGCAAAGATGTCAGTCTTTTCTAGCCTCATTGAATATTTTGGTCAACATATTGATAATGATTTTATTTAATTCTTTAGATTTCCCATTGGCTTTCAGATAATATGGTGAAGAGAAACTCAGCTTAATGCCAAAGGAATCACACAACTTTTGGACCTATTTATTTTTAAAGTATTTCTTATTATCTATAATGGTTTTATGTGGGACACCAAAATGACATATGATGTGATGATAAATTAAATCAATAGTCTTATCTACCTTGGTTGAAATAAGGGGAATGGATTTCACCCACTTAGTGAAATACTCAGTAGTGATAATGATAAAGTTATGTTGCTGGGAAGATTTGGGAATAATTTGACCTATAAGGTCTAAAATCCATTGAGAGAAAGGCCCAACGTCCTTGAATACTTATAACACATGAATATGGATATGGGATAAATTATCTTGTTTTTGACACTTCACGTATTTCTTGACATACTCACAATAGCCTCAATTCAAAGTGGGCCATAGTATCCTAACCACACAATTTTATTGGTGATAGTTAAACCACTAAAATGGCCACCACATATTCCATCATGAATTTATTTGATTTTGAGACTTAATAAATAATTTTAGAGATAATAGAGGAGAATACCATATAATATTCACTTATAAATTACACCCCTTAGTATTACGTACTAGTAATTTTATTTCTAAAAAGCACACTTAAATTTTCTGGATAGATTTGAAGGGATGATGCCTTTAGATAGATAATCAAAAATTTGTGTGTACCACACATCTAAATGGTTTTATTTTATATTATGGATAAAATTAATATCATTATTGGTGTAATAAGGTTGAGTGATCCTATGAATAAGGATAAATAACTTAGACTCCTAGGAAGAGGATGGAATAAAGGAGGCTAAGGAAGCCATGGTGTCAACAAACTTGTTGGTTAACTAAGGAGTGGTCTAGATGATGTAATAGTTAAGGGTAGATAATAATTATTCTACTAACATATTGTACATATAAAGGGTGTTATTATTTCACTGATATATGCTAGTTATTTAGTTCATTACTAATTGGGAGTCACCAAAAATATGAAGTGATTTAACTCCTAGAGCCAAAGTTGTTTGGAAACTTATAATTAGGGATTCATATTTTGCCATATTATTAGTGAAATTGAAATCAAGATTAAAATATATGGGGATAGGAATGTCTTTATGAGGTATTATAATAATACCTTTGTTATAAATATTGTCATTGATATCAAAGGTCTAACATTATTGGTGATAAAAGCCCCATTTCATTTAATGGTGTTTTTAACATTCATATCTTGGGTAATGTGTTTTAATATTTATTTAATATTAATGAATATTTTTTGGTTGCATATAAGTCAAAGGAGGGTCCATGGAGAATTCAAAGAGTCACAGAGTAAAATATGAAAGAGGAATGGGATGCATTTTCTCATGAAGAGTTATCTTGAAGAATTCTAAAAGTCACCATGTGAAGACAAAAGAGGGTATGGTGCATTTTTCATGAAGGGACACTTTGAGGAATATGAAAAGTCACCAAGATAAATATAAAAGAGGAAAGGATGCTTTTGATTATGAAGGGTCACCATATGACTTTTCAAATCCAAGGATAAGAAGGGTCATGCAAGTTTGGCACCATTTTTTATGAGGATTGAAGGGTCACAAAGGGTGAATGCCAAAGGTCATTTGGAAAGATATAAATAAAGGCTTGAGAAGCCATTTGTTATATGAAAGAGAGTGCATGGTTTGTATTTTTTTTCAAAGAGATAAAAGCAAGAGATATTATAGAGTTATATCATTTGTTGAGTAATCAACATTGAGAGATAGTTATGTTTTATACACAAGAGGGGTCGGTGTTCTTGTGGGTTGGTGCAACTATGGGTTGGTGCTCACAAATAGTTTCTATGTTGGTACTCAGCAAAGGGGTTGGTGCTCCTACAATTTGGTGTTTGAAAACTTTATAATTTGAGTTGGTGCTCATTCATATACTTGAGATTGCTCTTCATAGTTTTTCCCACTTTGGGTTTCCACATAAAAATTTTGTCTCTCTCTCTCTCTCTTGTATGGTACATATTATTGTTTCATTTTTATTGCATATCTTGAATGTATGGTTAATTTTTTAAAGAAAATGAATTTGATTAAGAAATAAGATATATAATATATTGATTCACCCCCCCCCCTCTTATTATATTTCATTCTTAACAATTGGTATCAACGTAGGTTCCTTTGAAAAGGTTTTATAGCTTGAAGGTAAATCAAGAAAGCATGATGGCTGGATCACATGAAGGTTTTTCTATAAATAAGGCACCTTTGTTTGATGGGACAAATTATGTTTTTTGGAGCATAAGAATGAAGACTTATTTGATGGCCCTTGGATTCAACATATGGTAAGTAGTGGTAGAGGAATATGAAGAGCCACAGACACTTGTAACTACTCCTATAGAAAAAAATTCAAGTGAAAATAATGCTAAATCTTAAATGTTATTTTATGTGGTTTATGTGAATCATAATGTGTTAAATTTATGCAATGTAAATTTGCTCATGAAACTTGGGTAAAACTTGAGAATATTTACAAAGGTGATGGAAAGATTCAGCAAGCAAACCTTTAGACTTTTAGAAGATAGTTTGAGAGTTTAAAGATGGAAGAGGAAGAAAATATAGCAAGTTATCTTTTATGGGTGGATCAAATAGTTAATCAGATTCAAGGTCTTGGAGAAAAGTTAGAAGAATCAATTGTGGTTCAAAAAGTTTTGAGATATTTACCATTGAGATATGATGCAAAAGATTTGGCAATTAAAGAGATGAAAAATTTAGCCAAGCTAAAGATGGATGAGCTACATGGTATTATTATGACATATGAGATACAGATTGAACAAGAAAAACCCTCAAAGAGAGAAGCTACTTTCAAGACATCAAAGAAAGAGAAGGCTAAGATTCAAGAATCAAGTGACAGTTCTACAAATGATGAAGATGACAATAGAGCTCTATTCATTCACAATCCAAAAAAGGGCACATATAAATATTAAGAAAAATTATCTTTCAAATGTTTTAATTGTGGAAAGATTAGATATTTTGTAGCTAAGTTCCTAGATAAGGGTAATGGTGAAAATGAAGAAGGAAAGTATACATACAATAAGAATTCAAAAGTAAAATTCAAGAAGGGATTCGAGAAGAAGACTTTGTACTCAAAAGATCCTAGCTCAATTGAAGATAGTGGATTCATTGATTCAAAAGAAGAGATTCTATTCATGGCCATACATAAAGATGCCTCTACAAGAAAAAGTATAGATGATCAAAAAGAAGAACAAGATAAAGCTAAAGTGAATATGAAAAAACTCATTTGTGCCTTGGAAGAGTTAAAATCTCTTGAAAAGAAGAATCAAAGATTAAAGCTCCAGATCGAGAAAAATGAAAAGGAGTCAAAGGAAATAATTGAACATCTACTATCACACTTTGAAGAATCTATGAAGAATGAAAAATATCTAACGGCATAGTTTAAAATAGTAAGTAAAGAATGTGAAAGGTATGTTATTGAAATTGCTTTTTTAAAAGCAGATCTTGTGAAAAAAAATAAAGCAATCAATGATAGAGAGGCTAATGATTTAAAATTTAAGAATAGAAATAATATGTTGAATAAGATATTAGAAAATTAAATATTAATTTTAGATAAGATAGGTATTAGATTTGAAAAAGAGAAAGGGGAGGCCACTACTTTCATAGACAAGGAAATAGGAAAGAGCTATGTTGAAGCTCTTACAAAAGAAGAAATAAAAAGGGAAGAAGTTAATAATACATAGGACATCTCAAACAAATAATGTTGGAGGGAACAGAGCTACAAAAGGCAATCAAGTCAAAGATACACAAATAAGTCCTATTTTGATGGTTACTATTTTTATTGTAATGGATATGGTCATAAGAAAATAGAATGTCAAAAAAGGGCTAACAATTTCAGAAATAAGGAGAAGGAAAGTCATACAGAGTCGAGTAGAAGCCACAACTCTTTTTATCTTCTATTAGGCTTTAATGAAGAGGCCATAATATGTTACAAGTGCAACAACTTCAAACACATAGCCTAGTATTTTATAAGTGTGTTCGAGTCAGTCTAGAAGGACCAAGGTTTCAAGGCTTCATTCATCAAAAAGAAAGTTTAGATAGGTTCATGGTAGAAGAAACAACCTAAAAAATATATGTTGGTAAAGATAGCTTTGCATGCAAGAAATGAAGAAAATCCATGGTTCATTGACAATGGATGTTAAAGGCACATGACAGGAGATAAAAGTAAGTTCATAACCTTGAGGAAGATCAATGGTGGTATAGTGAAATTTAGAGATAATAGTACTACCAAAATTGCCAAAAAAGGTACACTAAGTCTGGATAATGGTAAAACTAAAACTAAAAATGTCTTGTATGTAGAAGGTCTTAAGCATAATATTTTGAGTGTAAGTCAAATGTGTGATCAGAGGCACACACTAAATTTTTATGTATAAGGTTGTGAAATTAGGAGAAAATATTTAGATGTGTTGATTGTAAATACTTAGAAAAAAGGCAATAATTTGTATATGTTATTAGACATCAAAGGTCACAGATGTTGTTTGAGTCAAATTGAAGAAAGTTGGCCATGTCACAGGAGAATGGGTCAAATAACTTTTGATAATCTTGTCAACATCATCAAAAAGTAAGCAGTCAAAAATCTTGCAAAGATTACAAAGCCATTTGACATTTTTTGTGAACCTTATCAGCATGGGAAGCAGGTCAGAAGGTGGTTCAAAACAAAAGAGTTCTCGACCACTCAAATGTTAGAGATTGTTCACACTGATCTGTGTGGACCTATGAGAAATCAAAGTACTCAAGGTGAGAAATATTTCATGTTGATTATTGATGATTTTTTACGTATGACGTGGGTAATATTTTTAAATAAAAAATTAGAAGCTTTCAGACATTTCAAAGCATTCAAAACATTAGTTGAGAATTAAACCAGTTTGAAAATTAAGTGTCTAAGATCATATCAAGGAGGAGAATTCATGTTAGATCAATTTATTGAGTTTTGTGAAGACCATGGAATAAAGAGACATTATTTAGTAGCTAGAACTCCATAGCAAAATGGAGTGGTTGAGTGAAAAAATAGAATAGTTTAGGAGATGGTGAGGACAATGCTAAATGAATCCAAGATACTAGATAAATATTGGAGAGATGTAGTTAATATAACAGTGCATATTCAGAATAGAGCATTATTGAGAGTCAATAGTGACAAGACTCCTTATGAGCTATAGAAAGACAAACCAATAAGAGTTGATTATTTTAGAGTTTTCGATATTAGATGCTTCATAGAGAGAATCAATGAAAAACTTGGAAAGTTTGAATCAAGAGTAGATGAAGGTATATTTCTTGGTTATTCTTGCAAAAGTAAAGCTTATAAATGTTATAACAAAAAAACCAAAAAAATTGTTGAAAGTGCAAGTGTTATGATAGAATAAGATGGAACACAAAGAATCAATGATCCAGTAGACATTCCTAAAATCATTGAAGAGGAAGATTTTTAAGAATCAAATGAAGATGAGAAGGAGAAAAATGACACTAAAACTCCATCCAAATATGTTCAAAGAAATAATAATGAAAGTGACATCATCAAGGACATAAATGAAGGAATTCACACTAGAAGAATGATGGTAAGTGAATCTAATCAAGTTAATTTCTCTTTGTTATCCAAAATTCAGCCTAGAACTTTCTCAGAAGCTAGACATGATAAGCATTAGGTTAAGGCTATGGATGAAGAATTAAATCAAATAGAAAATAATGATACTTGAGAATTAGTGCCTAGACCAAAAGATCACAATGTGATAGGAATAAAATGGTTTTATGAAAATAAGTTGAATAAAAATGGAGAAGTGACCAAGAATAAAGAAAGATTAGTATGTAAAGGATATGCTCAAATTGAAGGAATAGATTTTGAATAAAATTTTATACTAGTGGCAAGGTTAGAGGCTATTAGAATGTTTCTTTCATATGAAGTGTTTAAATTTTTCAAAGTGTTTCAGATGGATGCCAAATCTACCTTCCTGAATGGGAATCTAGAAGAAGAGGTCTACATTGAGCAACCTGAGGGATTTATTCTCTCAAATATTAGTAGCCATGTATCCAGATTCAAGAATGCATTGTATGGATTGAAATAATTTCTTAGATCTTGGTATGCAAGACTTGATAAGTACCTATAGGATCAAGGTTTCAAGAGAGGATTTGATGACAGTAATCTCTATATCAAAACAAAAGGTGAGCATCAATTGATTATTGTGGTATATGCTAATGACATCATTTTTGGAGGAAACATTGAAAAGATGACAAAAGAATTTTATAATAATATGCAAAAATAATTTGAGATGTCTATGATTGGAGAATTGTCATTTTTCTTAGGATTTCAAATATTTTAGTTAGATAAAGGAATTTTCATATCTCAAATTAAATATACCAAGGAAACGTTGAAGAAATTTGGTTGAAGATTGTGCACCAGTTGACACACCAATGTGTATAGGAAATAAGGTGAGAAAGGATGAAGATTCACCTATTGTAGATAAATATTTTTATATATTTATGATTGGTAGTCTTTTATATTTGATAGCATCAAGGCCAAACATCATGCATGTAGTAGGCATGGTTGTAAGATATTAGTTATCTCCAAAAGATAGTCATGTTTAGTTGGTGAAGAGAATATTTAGATATATCAAGGGGACATTGGATTATGAATTGTGGTATCCCACAGGTATAGATTTCACTTTGGTTTCTTATACATATTTAGATTGGGTAGGGTGCTTAGATGACAGAAAGAGTATACGTGGAGGAGCTTTCTTCCTTGGTGATAGCTTAGTATCATGGCTAAGCAAAAATTAGAATTTAGTATCACTTTCCATAGCTAAATAAAAATAAATTATAGTGGTATTGTGTTGTACTCAAGTGCTTTGGATGAAGCAAACTTTGGAAGTTATAAAGGTAAAATATGATGAGCCTATTTCTATTTTTTTTGACAATACAAGTGCTATTAATATTTCAAGGAATCCAGTGATACATTCAATAAAAAAACATATTCCCATTAGATATCACTTTTTAAGAGAGTAGGTTATAGATCAATAGTTTAAGATAAAATATATCAGTATTACAAAGCAGATTGCAGATATTTTCACAAAGGCACTACCAAAAGACACATTTGAATATCTACATGAGAAGTTGGGAGTAATTTCTTTTACTTCCTACCATTGAGGTTCAGCATTAGTTGAGGGGGAGCTAAGTGTTAGCTCTAGATAGGCCCTTTGCCATTGATGTCAAAGGGGGAGAATAAAAGGTATAGGTGAAGAAATAGGCATAGGGAATAGGTACATGTTACTACATTAAGGGGGAGTTATTGTATGTTTTTTAAATGGTAGTATGTGAAGGTTTCAAGATGTGGTAGTTTTAGTTTGAGGTTTCCATCAATGACAAAGGGGGAGATTGTTGGAAATATTGTCATTGCTGTCAAAGGTCTAGTATTATTGGTGATAAAGGCCCCATTGCATTTAATGGTGTTTTTAATATTCATATCTTAGCTAATGTGTGTTAATATTTATTTAATATTAATGAATATTTTTGTGGTTGCATATAAGACAAAAGAGGGCCATGGAGAAGTCAGAGAGTCACATGCTAAAATATGAAAGAGGAATGGAACGCATTTTCTCATGAAGAGTCATCTTGAGGAATTCTAAGAGTCACCATGTGAAGACAAAAGAGGTTATGGTGCATTTTTGATGAAGGGACACTTTGAAGAATATGAAAAGTCACCAAGATAAAGACAAAAGAGGAAAGGACACTTTTGCTTATGAAGGGTCACCATATGACTTTTCAAATGTAAGGATATGAAGGGTCATGCAAGTTTGGCACCATTTTCCATGAGGATTGAAGGGTCATAGAGGGTGAATGCCAAAGGTCATTTGGAAAGCTATAAATAAAGTCTTGAGAATCCATTTGTTATATGTAAGAGAGTGCATGGTTTTTATATGTTTTTTAAGAGAGAAAAGTAGGAGATATTGTAGAGTTCTCTCATTTTTTGAGTAATAAATATTAAGAGATAGTTGTGTTTTATACCCAAAGAGAGGTTGGTGCTCCTGTGGGTTAGTACTCACAAATATTTGTAAGGGGTTGGTGTTCCTATGGGTTGGTGCTTAGAAATAGTTATTATGTTGGTGCTCAGTAAAGGAGTTGGTGCTCTTGAAATTTGGTATTTAAAAAATTTGTAATTTGAGTTGGTGCTCATTCATATACTTGAGATTATTATCCATGGTTTTTTCCAATTTGGGTTTCTACATAAAAATCTAGTTTTTTTTCAATTTGGGTTTCTACATAAAAATTTGCTCTCTCTCTCTCTCTCTCTCTCTCTCTCTCTCTCTCTCTCTCTCTCTCTCTCTCTCTCTCTCTCTCTCTCTCTCTCTCTCTCTCTCTCTCTCTCTCTCTCTCTCTCTCTCTCTCTCTCTCTCTCTCTCTCTCTCTCTCTCTCTCTCTCTCTCTCTCGTGTGGTGCATATTATTGTTTCAATTTTATTTCATATGTTTAATGCATGTTAAGTGGTTAAATAAAAGGAATTTGATGAAGAAATAAGATATATAATATACTGATTCACCCCCCTCTCAATATATTTTGTGCTTAACAACCTTCTACCCCTCCATGCTCACATTTAGATACATCAAAGAACAATGTCATTTGATATTCAATATCTTCCTAGGATGTGGAGGTTATAGCCTCATCAAGGAATTCATATCTAGATGTTATATTATTAGTAAGGCATACTTTAGTCAATTGATCGATAATTATCTTCCCTTTAATTGATTTTTGGTTAAGAAACTAAAGATCAAATTCTAGAATAGCATCAACCATCTCGCCATCAATTAGATTCGATAGGGTTTTCAATGCATGAATTTAAGAGGATCAATATTGGTAATAACATAAGTATTTTTATTAAGCAGATAATGGCAAAACTTGGAAACCAAAAATACTAGGGCCAAGTATAGTGTTTCAATGTGCATGTATCAAGTTTCATACTCAACCAAAGTATAACTTATATAATAAACTACTTTTTCTCTATGTTGATCATCACGTTGGGTAAGCATGGAACCTAATGCATGATCTATAGTCAAGATATATAAGTAAAAGGGATTATCTTACTTTGGTGGAATGAGGATAGGGGAGATAAGAGATACTTCTTAAGAGTATCAAATGCCACTTGACAATTGGAATCCCACATAAACTGGGTGTCTTTCTTGAGAAGGTGATGGAAAGGTTAACATTGATTTGACAACTATGAAATAAAATGATGCTAGAGTGTACTTTCCCCTATAAACTAAAAAGTTAATTAAGGTTGGAGGGAGGTGGAATATTAACAATGGCATTAATATTAGAAGGATTGACCTCAATCCCTTGAAGGGAAATGATGAAACCTAAGAGCTTGCCTGATAAAACTATAAAACCACACTTTTTGTGGTTACGATGAACCTAATATTAAATCAAATGAGTGAAGATTTGTTGAAGGATAGACAAGTGATCCTTATGGTGTTTGATTTACCAAGGAGATCATCCACATAATCTTCAATGATTTTGTGAATTAAATCATGGAAAATTTAGGTCATGGCATGATAGTAGGTGGCTCTTGCATTCTTTAAACTAGAGTGAATGACTCTATAATAAAAAGTATCCCACAAAGTAATAAAAGAGGTTTTATGTTGATATTCTAGTGTGATAAATATTTTAATGTAACCAAAAATCCATCCATGAGAGACAAAATCTTATGTCTTGTAGTGAGGTTCATGAGTTGGTTGATATTAGGAAGGGGGAAATCATCCTTTGGACAAGTAAGGTTAAGGTCATGAAAGTCAATATAAAGGTGTAGTACTCATGTGGGTTTTGTGATAGGTACTATGTTAGATACCCATTAAGATTAATCGATAGGATGGATGAAGTTGACAGATAATAAGCATTACAATTCTTTTTTGATAAGAAGTGATATGCAAGGATGCATCTTATGAATCTTCTACTTCACTACTTTAGCTGCAGGGATGGTAATGATGTTATGGACAATTATGGTAGGATCAATTCCAAGTATATCACTATAAGACCAAGCAAAATCTTGTATATGACTAACAATTAATGTTACAAAATCTTGGTGTTTTTTAGAATATAAGGATTGAATTAATTAAATATTTTATAGGGGTTTAGGCATCCTTATGTTAATATTAGGCATGACCTTGTTTAAGATACTAGGAGACTCAGATGGCATGATATTATTCATATATGAATCTCCTTCCCCTAAATATGTTAAAATGGATTTGTCATATTGACACTTCATTATATGGATCGAGGGAGAATCCTCATCTATTAGGTTAGGGAAGACTAAAGTAATGGATATGGATTTCTCATTGGTTTTATAAGTTAGTGGTTCCAAGTGAATGGTGATAATCAAAAACCATTTAGGTGGTATGAAGATGGTGTCATTGGTTTCCATAGGGGAATCGAGAGGGGATGAGGGAGTTTCATCATCCACATACATAGGGACAAGGGATATTAAATCATGATTTTTGTTGACTTTAGGAGCTTTCTTGAAATTAAAGCCATGTTTTTCATGTGGTTTTCTAAAATCATTTATTATGACCTCATGGGGTCCTTATTCATAACATCCTAAGCCAAAACCCTTCCAAACACAATGTTTTAGGTAGGTTTTTGAAAAGTGTAGTTTGTTAATAAAGGAGAAGCTCTATGTGGATGGTTAGGCACACATTTATCTTTCCCTATATAAAGGAGATTGGTCAATTCCTCATAGGTTAAGTGCATTTGGAGATAGGAAGGTTCGAAAGGGATAATGTCTCCTAGATTGGGTTGATAGGTATGTTATCGATTAGGCCATCCATATTTTTTAGGGGTTGATAAAGTGTTGAGCATTAACAGCTAATATTCCCTATAAAAAGTTGTTGGAATGTCAAGTCAAAAAAATTTACAATAGGGATGTGGGATGAAGGTATAATAGAGCTGATAGATGTTTCCCTTGAATATAATAGACTCAAATAATTTAGAGGTATCAAGACATTATTAAGTTGGTAAGTCAAATTTCATGTCTTGAATAGATGTGGATCGATAGGGATACTATAGACCTTACCTTCATGTTCAAATTTAAGACATCAGTGTAAAATGGAGGGGATGCAATGCATAGTGCATATACAAAGACATCCTCATAGGATATTGTATTGAAACTCCCATTTTATTACATAAAATATCTTAGAGAGGGTACGTATACCTACTTGGATGGGAATGACAAATGTTCCTAATGTAGGGGCCACAATATCATTGAATGCCTACAAGATGGATGGAGATTGAGCTACAAAAATTTTAGGTAACTGTAGTTGCTTAAAATAATACAAGGAGATAATATTTATTCTTTCTTAATTATCAATCATTACTCATTTTATTCAGGTATAATTAATTTGGGCATTGATAAATAATGGTAGATCCTAGTCATCACACCATGATGGTGATATTTTAGAATCATGGAACATTATGGATGATGACTTTTTCAAAGACACAATAAAAGTAGGTAGAGGTTGGGGTTCATCTAATTGCATTTCAATGGATTTCAAGGTCTCTATCCTATCCTCTTGATGTTATGGAGATTTTTGGATAAGTTCATACAAAGACATCTTGATCGAGAGTTGGTGGAGTTATTTTAGAATTGATATCTGTATCAACTCCAAAGAATTATTATTTTGTGTTTTTCCTAAAATATTTTTTTTAGGTTTTTGGATGGATTTTTTAGGACTATGTATGTTATAATTAGGAACTTTTATAATATTCACCTTGGCTTTATTAAGATTTTAGGTCTTATGACCCTAGGTCTAGGATTGTGTGGCTATGTGTATCATGTCTATCTAAAACAATGTTGGATTTGACATGTTTTCAGACTCATTCAAATATAAAGGGTTTATGAGGGGTTGATATTTATTTATATTAGATATTCTATATTCCTTTAAAACTCATTCTGATCCTCTTGGTAATATATTATTTCCTAAGGTGGACGTGACCCCAATAGTTTGGCTATGAGGTTAATCATGACCAAATTGTTCCATTAAAAGATCATCCTCCTCTAATAAATATTGGACCATAGATTTTAGCTTGTTACAACTTTAAGTATCATGTCCTTTTATTTGATGATACCTGTATTTATTATTTTCTTGATACCATGTCAATTTTTCAACATAGGGGTTAACAGGTTTTTTGGGCAGTAGTGTGACAAGGGAAGTTTAAAGGATTTGATCAAGAATCTTAGAGTAAGACCCTTTCCATGGATCCTAGATGGGTTTTTCAACCCTCTAAGGTATTATCATAGAGGTTGAATTTAATTTTGAGTCTTAATCCTTCACATTTATTATTTGAATATTTCTCACAGAAGGTACTTTACGTTTGGGATAAGACTTTACACCAAGGTTATATGGGCAATAAAGATTTAGAAGATTATGAATTAGCATTCTTACAATGGGAATATCCCTTTGTAATAGTTCATTATCTTTAGAAGAGGATTTTACAATAGATTTTTTTATTCTTGTTAAAGGATGAGGTCTCAAAATGGATGCTTTAGTCCAAATTGGTGGCAGAGGCATCTTTCCTTTTTGAATCTGGTTAGGGGTAGTGGGTATATCCTATTTAGGGAGTTTAATCCTTATGGGAGTATGTTGTAATGATTTTACTCATGACTCACTAAGGTTTTTGTTTCCATTTCTTGAATCTTTCCCCTAATTTCTCTCTTTACATGATTTGGCTCTTCCTGAGCTATAAGGGAAGTTGGTTTTGTAATAATTCTTTCAGTGGGAAGTAAGCTAGAGGGGATGGGTATGATATGTGAAGGTTTTGTGGTGACTAAATAATTGATATTCATATCTTATGGTATGTATAAATAGTAATCATCCTTGATATATTTCTCATATTTTTGTTTTCAATTGATTATCTTGAACAGGTTTAGATAATGGTTCCCTGAGAGGGTCCCAAATAATGAGATCTAGAAAGCCTGAGTGAGTCTTGGGGATATTTCCACTTGATTTAGATGGTTTGAAACCATATCCTATGAGGAGATATGGGATTTTATTTGCCATGGAAAGTGGTTTATAAACACTACTAACCTATTTAGGTATAATTTGATCATGTATTGTACTTATCACATGGGTCTCATGGTTTAAGGTATATTCTGAATTAGCCTACATGAAATTAGATGTAGAGGTATGGTTGGGGAATGGCTGCCTAAATATGTATATGGATAGATTAAGATTATATAATATTAATTTTCCTTAATCAATAAGGTTTTAAACTATACCTTTTAAGTAGTGACACCTATTGACGTCATGACCTAGTACATGATGGTAATTATAGAAGTCATTCTATTTGAACCAACTTATCTTGGGATGAGAATCCTTAAGAAGTATGACCAAAGGAAGTTAAATAATAGAATATTTTTAAATATTTTATTAAATAGAAGTGTAAAATTCCCCTAAGGGTGTGTACTACCATAGAGGAAACTATGTTAATGGTTTTTGTGGTTATGGTTAGGAGGTACAAGTTTTGGATTGGATTTTTGTCTGTGGAGGTGATAATTTTAAGACCAAAACATTATTAGTGCCTTTGGTTTTGGTATTGTTAGTTCCTTTGGAAGGATCAGGTTTGAATTTCTTATTATGTAACTTTACCTTCCCTTCTTCTAAAGCTTGGATTTCTAGTTTATGGGCCATGGAAAAAGGACTCATCAAAAGTCTTAAAGGATTGAACCCATAATGTTGATGAGATATGTTTAGCACATAATCTCATAAATAATTTGATTAACTATGGTTAAGGAAGGGAAAAATTAAGTTGGTTTATAAGACTTTGCCATCTAGTCACAAAATCAGTGATAAATTTATCATCAGATTGTCTAATGGCATAAAGGTCAATTATGGTCACTTGTGATGTTAAAGGAAAATTATTACAAAACTATTTGGGATAGTTTCCCAAAAGAGAATAGGGAGTGTTGAATGATATAACTATACCAGTCTAAGGTTGGTCCAACTAGAAACATGGGAAACATTCTTAAGAGAAGAGAGTCATCACATGATATGAGATAACAAGTGTGTCTAAATGCTCTAATGTGTTGATAAGGATCTTTATTTTTTTTAAATTCATGAATTTTATAAGTTCCCATTGTGAGGGGTATGGTCTAATAGGGATAGTTGGATTAATGGATTAATTTTAGATTTGCTCATAAATGAGCATATTTTTATACCCAATGGTAGAGGCTTCCAGATTTTCCATCCTATTTATAAGGATGTTTATAAGGTTAGGTTGGGTATTATATTGAGGGATACACCTTAATACATTCTATTTTGGATGCTGATAGGTATGAAATGGAGTGAAAAGGGATTGTGAAAAGGGGTAACCAATAGAAGTAGTCAAATTAGTTGGGATGCCACAACATACTATGGGGCTTACAAGGGTATATAAGTAGACCCAAGAGCTTGTGAGAGAGATACGTATTGGGTAGTCAAAGGGATATACTACTAAATAGGTTGAATTAAGGGAGAAAAATATAAAGGTTAATTTTAGGGATTTAAGGTTATGCTAGTTTGGATGGGTATGAGAGTTATAGAGATTGAAATCACTAAGTTCTAAGGTGTTGTGGTAGGAGGTGGAATAAATGTAAGTCAAGGTGTGGTAACATTTTAGGCTTGGATGATATTCAAAGATAGACCACTAGATATTACTAGAGGTGGATTATTTAAAGGTTATGTAGTATTAGTATTAGAACCTGTTGGGGGAGGATTATTGAGAAAGGAAACCATGGTCATAGTGAGCCCCTCAGGTCCCTATAGGGGCATGCCAAAAACATTATGAAAATACTATGTATGAGGGGGTAATAGAATATGGATGTATTGAGTACTAATGTAATGGTTAAGAGTAATTGGATTACTATCCAATGTGTTGGTGAATTCAAGATTTACCTAAGCACAAAACTGGGGAATACCCTCCCCCATATACTCAAGAGATGTAGGAGGACTCGAGGTGTTTTCCATAAACAAGGATGGGGCTAGGGATTTAGTTTTATTTAGAGACTACTACTACATCAAAACCATGTAGCATTAAAGAGAAATCAAGAAATAAAAAGAAAAAATCACACAATAGTCTTTTGATTATCTTGTTTTAGTGGAAACAAGCACACACACTACAAACTATACTTAAAATATTTTAATTTTTTAAGAAACTAACTTTAGAATGTGATAAGGAAAAAGGTCAATAAGGGTACTAATAAATGGTAATCTAAAGATGGTTTTGGGTTTTTGTTTAAGGATGATAACCTATATACACATGAAGGTATGTTGAGGCTTGATTCAATATTGGAAGAATGTACATGGCTTGGTATTGGGGCCTACCCCCTCACTTCACTACCATAGTGATAAGGGTTTCAAGTGCTTAGCTTTTATACTTATTTCCAAAAAAATTATACTCATCCAATACACCAAGTTGGTTTTAACCTTGGTGATGAAATCCAAGTGAGTCCAACCTTAGGTAGGAAAATGTTTAAATGATTATTTTAAGATTATGTGGTTTTGGTTGTGTGATAAAGTGTGATCACTACAATATATTAATCTACCTAGATTAATTTATGTGAATTACTAAGCACACAAAATATATATGCAATTCTTTTTAAACCTTAAAAGGAAAAGTAAGAATTTTTGGATTTTCTATTTTTGAATGAAATCAAAATAATCAAAAAAGATACAACTAATGATAAATTTCACAATAAAAATAACAAGAATAATGAGACCTTAGGGGTCCCATCAGTGATGCCAAAATGTTTTAGTACTTTTTCAATTCATTTTATTAATAAAAATAACTTACTAAAACTGGAAATGATACATGTTTTTGAAATAGGAATACCTATGATGTGAATGCACACCATTGATCCAGTGCGGTGGGAGCTCCTTTTTAGCTAAGAAGGACTACCTGCACAACAAAGATAACTTGGACAAGATTGATTGATAATAGATATGGGTGGACTACCTATTATAAGACTAGTTTTAGGAAGTGGTACACTTCCCTAGAGGGATTTTAGTCCACTATTTATGCAATCAAGTAGATAATAGGATAAGATAAATTATAATAAAGTATGTGATAATATTATGAAATTGAAATGAAGCAAATCAATATACTGCATCAATATTATCAAAATTTTCATTACAATATGATAGGGCTAGGTCCTATTACTCTTGGATTAATTCTAGTTGCTCGAAGGTGGCTTCAAGAGTCAGGGCAAAGATAATCATAAAAATTACTAACTCGAAGGAGATATCACTTTGATCATCAAATAAGGGATGAGGAATTATGGGTAAGTCATGAATTGAGACCACATCATGTATAACACTAGGTAAGGTCATCTACAGATAATAATACATGATTTTAGGGATTAAAAATAATGCATTGGATATATTTAATATTGCTTATATAATCTTGGATTGCAAATAGAAAGGAAAACGTAGGGATCAATGCTAATTATCTCATAATTGGTATCAATTAGGTGATCGATGTTGATCTAGAAAGAATCATGATTGGTCCTTAAAGTGGGTACTAAAAGACTTAGAAAGGTGCATAAGGAGGGATTTTATAGATCTTAAAAGGTTCTTAAACTAATCACTTATTTACGTAAATATACCTAAAATAACAAACATAAAAGAAATGAATAATATAGTAATTTAAAACTAATCAAATACACAACCTTACCTATGCAAAAGATTCCTAGGATATAGATAAATACCTCATTGACAAGGATACAACTATATTTGATCAAAGTGTGGGTATACTAAAAATGGTATGACATTCTTTCATAGTGCTCAAGGTGAATTTCATCAACATTTTAGTGTGAAAAAATTAGGATCCATAACTTGATGTTATCCTAGTTATAAATTGACATCGATCCTAATAGGATTAGTAATGATCATGGGAAACATTACCAATTTTGTCTAGGTTTGAGTTTTTGGTTCTAACAAGTCAAGATATCATATAAAATCTTAGGTCAAATTGGTTTTAATGGGGCTCAGGTATGGGAAGGTTGTTAGGAAGGTTAAAACAACTTATGCTTATTAGGCTTGGAAAGATTTAACTAGATTTAAGGACAAATAACTAGTTACCTAAGTAAAATGGTAATTAATTAGATTATTTACAATGTTAGATGATAAATTCTAAAACTAAATTAATTGGCATAAAATGGTAGGGAAGGGGTAACACACATTTATTTGTAATAAAATGATGTAAATTTATAGTGTCTATAGAAAGAGTTTATGACTATATTAATAGCCTCCAGCTACATTTTTGAAGGAAATTCCTTCCCTTTGGATATTTTAATTTATATATATATATATATATATATATATATATATATTCCCACATTTGAGGTTTTTTGGGACAACTATTTGTGTAACTTTGGAGGCACATTGCATTAGTCCACTTTATTTCATACATTTTATTATTTGTGTAGTGTAATCTCTCCCTATATTGTCTTTTCCTGTTGTTATGTTGGAAAATATTGTATTCAAACAATTATTATTACTCAATTTTATTAATAAAAATAGATATTTTTATTGATAATATACTATGGAGTTTTTTATTTTCAATCTTCAATGTAAATGGTGGTTGTGAATTTTTCTCTTCATAGCATGTATTCATTAGACTACTGAATCAAGTCCATTGGTAGTTATGCACATGATGGATAGGTGAAAGACAAATTTTATGGTTACATTAAATGTGGAGGATAAAAAAAAAAATCATTTCAATAAGGTTTTTCTTTTCCCTCTTTCCTTATCTTTTATCATTTTGTTATCAATCAACTGGTTAGGGTTAGTTTAGATCTGATCATAATCTATTATTGCATATTTTATCTCAATTGCATAATCATGTTTCATTATTATTATATTAAAAAATTATTGAATATTTATATGTAATGGAATAAATATAAAATTAGATGTATTTTTATTAATGAAACTCAAAATGTTGATTCATTTGGGCAAAATCTATAAGTGTTTGTTTTCTTTACTACATGTCCAAAACCTTAAATAGGAAATGAGAAAAAACCTTAAATTATTATATATAATTAAAACTAAAATAACATTTAAATATTAATTTTATATTCCAAACTGATAGGCCTCTTGAATTGGAATAGTTTCTCATAGGCCAATTGGGTCATCTAGTACATCATGACTTGACATATATAGACCTTGGGGAGACTTTAGGGCCTCCTTTTAGAAGAGGATAGATATGTGATCATATCACATAATTTGGTATTCCAAATGACCTATAAACATAATGGTTAGAATAATTATTTATTCCACTTGATAGGTGTGTTCTGAAAGAGGAGGAGAATCACTCCACTTACAGTAGTGAATAAGTGATCAACTAGTGGTAAGTTAGTGGACTGGGTTTGAGCTTGACTCAATGAGTGTGTTTGAGATGAATTAAGGTTGGACTTGGGTTTTAAAATTCCTCATTTGTAATTTTTTTAATTATGTTTTATTTTTACAAGATAATACCCAAACAATTAAAGTTATTTGAAAGGAATGATAATCTTTAGATTTACACTAAAGTATAATCAATAATATATATTTTCCTAATTTAGAATGTGCAATAAATAAAAGTATAAAGTAGTTAAGGGATGAAAAAGATCATATATTATTTGATGTTTTGTTATAGAATATGACAATGATTAGGATTCATCACAAGACTGTAACATAAATATGGGTTCCATTCATTCAAAATTATGATTGTGTTTGACCACTGAAAACATGTGTCGATGATAGTGTCCTTATGTTGATGTTAGTATCCAAACCATTATATAGCTCCATTTTATAATCCATCAGTTTGGATTTTATAGGTTTATTTCACCTTCTATTGATGTATTTATATTTTGTACATAGGTTGTCAGTCTTAGTTTATTGATCAAAACCATAGGCAAACTCTTATTTGCTCTTGAATGATGCCCTAATAAAAATGGGTTAGTGGGCATATGGTGTCAATCTGGACCCAATGAACCCACTATTAAAGGGTGATACTTACATATCCAATACTCTATAAGAGGGCCTTAGACTCATGTAGTTATCCCCTACATGTTATCTTGTGTGTAAATCATACAATGTGTGTAAAGCAAGTATAACAATGACCTAGCTTGTAACTTGCAAAGTAAGATCTTATGACTACTCCTTTAGTAATTTATACCAATAAATGTGTTGTACATATGACTAATATGTAAATAGGGAAGATTTGATTAATTAAATTCTTGATAGAGTGTTTTTGATAAGTGTCTTGGTATTGTTGTTCTAATTGCTAGGTTAGGAATGAATGAGGGTTGATATTGTATTGATATAAATCAAATTGGAGTAAGAAATCATATTAAAACACTTAGACTGACCATTAGGATACATTTAATTAACAAATTAGATGGTATTAGGGCATTAGACACTTGCATCAAGGTAGGATAGTAACATTAATGTTACTATTTGTCATGGATGTTAGTGTCCAAAGAGTAAAAAAATAGGTAAAGGATTAGAACTTATATAGGTATAATATAAGTACATTTTAAGTATTTTGGGAAAGATATAACGTTTTTATCATCAATATAAGACTTGTTAGACTAAGAGATAGGCCAAGGGGCACAAGATAAAGTAGATGCAAGGCTTGTGGAAGCAAGGAGAGTGTAGAACTAATAATAAGAAAAACCAAGGTCTGAGTTTACATAATGTACAAGAATGAGGTGATACATAATCATAAAATATCATATACATTTCCCCCTATTTAATCTAGTAATGAAATTTCAAGTTCAAAATAAAAGAATAAGTACTTGGGTGTGTGTGCACACCTTGTATTTGCTTGAGTTGAATTTGAGTGATTTGATGGTGAATGACTTGAAGCCAAGAGCATGTTGTAGTGTAAAATTAGTAAACATAATCTAGGTTAAAATTAATTGAAATATATTGAAATATAAGGAGCTAGGTTTTAGGGATACACATGTGTGTTGATGTAACTGTCTTACCTATTAAAAAATTGTTTTGAAAAATATGTATGATTATAAGGCTCTAAAATTGGTATTAGGATAAATATATAAAAATATTTAAAGTTAATATATGTAAAGAGATATATATATATATATATGAAGTTACATGTGCCCAACTTTAAAGTAAAAGTGAGTTTCCGCCTGGTAGTTAATATTAGCTCAATTGTGTAACCCAATAATACTTATAACCTGGCAAGGTTGGATGATCAATTCTAAACTAAAAACTTGAAAATATTGAGTGATTTTATCACCTCAACCATACCAAAAGGTGAACCAACTACTATAGTAGATTGGCTCAATATGGTCCATAAAAGTCTGTGGGCTATTAGTACATATAATGGTTTTAGAATCTGAAATTGAATTATATTTTGTAATATTAGGTACATGTTTCATAGCATATGCACCTTAAATATGTCTCATGTTGAAAGTATGTATAATAATATTACCATGTATAGAATTCTTCCATAATTGTGAATTTGAATCATATAAATGTGTGTTTTGGCTAATTTGGATAACTTTGTAATTGTGGAGAACATGATTCTAAATTATGACCCTAACATATATGGATAAATATAAAAATGATATAATTACGAATGTGGAGGACATAATTCTAAAACATGCCCCCACTATAAATTAAAAATTTTGAATACTGAATATGTGTGGAGAACATGCTTTCAAAGCATGCCCCCACTAGATTTGTGAATTGATATAAGTACCATATGCTAAAAAAATGTGGAGAACATACTTCCAAATCATGCCCCCAATGAATATAAAAAATGTGAATGTGTGTAATCCATGCCCATATGACATTCCCAACTAAATATTCAAACTATAAAAGTGTGGAAGCCATCCATATATGACATGCCCCCACTAGATCTACAAAATGATATTTGTACCAAATACTAAATGAGTGTAGAGAACATGCTTCCAAAGCATGCCCCCACTGAATCTAATAACTATTCCAAGTGTAGAGAACATGCTTCCCAATCATTCCCCCACTAATATTCCTCCCTTTGAGGTGAGGGAAAAATAAGGACTAGGAGTTACCTCACCTCAAAAGATTAAGACAACTATAAAATCTATGAATAGAACCATGTAAAATATAAAAGGAACATGTCTACGTAAATATATCATTGAAGCACATAGAACCAATGTGATCAGAGGAAGGCATAATATTTATGATAAAAATCATGCCATTGTCTAGATAGTAATAATACAAGCTTAACAAGCAAACAAACACACACAAAAGAGCACTTAAAAACAAGTCAACAATGAATGGTCTAAAGAGACCACAAACAAGGGGCATGTTTAAATACCACATAATCAAAGGGACATGACTTAGTTGAATGTACATGAAAACAAGAATGACATATTCAAATGTCCATACAAAAAATAATGACATCTATAAATATCAATGAAATCATACAGAAGAATAGGGGTTGAAAGCAAAGAAGCATATTCAAATGCTCAAACAAGTAAAATAAGACACTCAAGGAAGTGCATAAATTAAATCATAAACAAGCAACATAAACATGTCATAGTGGCAAATGGATCCAATGTGTTAGAAAATTATGTCAAGTTTATGGAATATGAATTACCCTGTGTAAGATATAATCATGGATAATAGAAATGTGTAAGTACATATGTAAGCTCAAACATGATAATGTAGAGTGATCATTGAATCATATAACCTGTGTGTATCAAGATCAAAAAAGTGGATGCCCCCAATGTCCATATGACATGAGTAGAGGAAAGGCACAACATCTGAAATAGGAGTGTTTCATGTATATGTGTATGCCTATATTACATGCAAGTATAAGTGTGATAAATATGTGTATGTAGGAGTAATTAAGTATGCCATCCATAAATATGGAAGTAACACATGGATTCCAAGGAGCCAATAAAACATGTATGTGCCAAAAGTGTTTATGGAATTTTTAATGTTTTTGTTTTAATGGTATTTTTAGAATATTTAAAATGGAAATACTCTCCTATGATGACATACAATGGATGGTCATATATATCTCCTCATTTTAAACCTGGTGTAATAATTTATTTTCACTTCCAAAGATCATGGTATCTATGATACTTTGTGTATGTAAAATAAGAATCTATGGTGTAGGAGATATATTAGGAGTAGGGGTTCATGAAACCCATCATTGAGTATTATGTGGTTTATTTTGAATAGCAGTAATAGGTACGTGTAGGTTCTCTACATGTTTGAACATGGTGTGTAGTAGAATTAGGAATTTTCATCATGGTTCTTTGGTAGGTTTATATTTGGTATTATTAATTTACATGATATTATGCATTGAATTTATTACATTTATTTCTATAATTTATGTTTGTATATGTTAATTTTCATAGTGGTATGAGATATTTCAATTTAATGAAATTTATAATTTTGTAGTAATGATGCAATTGTCGTATGCAATGAAAATAATAAATCTTGAATTTAATGATCATGTGGTAATGGGATTGTTGATTTTAATTTTTTAGATAACTCTAAAGTATCTATATAAATATCTTATGAATTTTTATGTATCTATTTAGGTACCCATATCTAGTATGTAGGTTCATCGTCTCCACATTTCTCTTTATGAAAGACTTAATCGACTAGTGGTTCTATGGTACGATCAATGTGGGAGGGAATATTCCTATGAGAGAGTAAACTAGGATAAGGACTTATACTAGTGGTCATCTTTTATTAAGATCTATAGACCATGTGTTCCTCATAATGAGCATCATGGGATGGCTCGACCCTCCTAGATGAATCTCTAAGAGAAGTATTTGGAATAGATCTAGATATGCAATGATTCCTTGGAAAAATAACTATGTAAGAATTTGTTCAAGATCAAAATAATCATTGTCTCAGTGTCCATTAATATCATGGTAAGTGCAAAAGTTTTGTCTTTTAGCCTTTTCAAATCAGTATCATGGATAATGTGAACTAGGAGGAAATGTTATCATGGGATGGATCAACCCTCATAAATGAACCTTCAAGAGAATTATATGCAATGATTTCATAATTATTGATGTCCATTAATACCATGTAAGTGTAAAAGTGTTGTCATTTAGTCTTTTTAAATATGTGTCATGGAGAATGTGAATTAGGAGGAAGTGTTATCATTCGTTTGTAAGACAAAGTTCACAATTTATCATGTAGTCTATCTTGATACCAATAAAATTGAAAAGGTTATTGTTTTATAGTGGTATATGGTCTAACTATGGGAGGTATTCTAAAAACATGTTATTTTCCTTTGTTTAGTACCTTAATATTTATTTTTTGACATGTGTAGTTGGTTTTATATGCAGTATTTGAATTGAATCATGATTATTTGTAACCTTTTTATGTTCCCTTAAAGCATTATTATTATCATGTTTGGTTTTTGATGAAAAATTAAGCAACTGAGTTTATGTATTCATTAAAGCACATGCATATTTAATCACATCCCAATATAAGGTCTCAAATGAATCAAAGGGCTTGTGAAATGTTATCTCTTTAAGTGGAAAAATAATACTTCTATTAAATACAAATTACACTTCCAAATCTAAAGGTGTATTATTTAATGAATACAAATCATCATTAAATTGAATTACATAGTCTTGTATAGACTCATTCTCATTTTGGTTCAATATTTGAAAATGTTGTAATGGTAAGTTAGGTAAGGTAAACCAGTGAAAATTTGATATTAATGCATCCTAAAGCTTTTGTAAATTTGATAAGGAACCATTTGTAAGGATATTAAAATAATCAAGATCCCTTTTTGTTAAACAATGATGGAAAGCTTTTAATAGCAAGCTTCCATTTTGGGCCCAATGTCCAAAGGAGTGTATGTATTATTTAAAATGAATAGAAAGATCCCCTTGACCATTGAATAAGGATAAATAAGGAATTATAAAATTAAAATCATAATGATATTCAAATAAATTTAGAGTGATATGTTGTTTAGGTAATGTATTCTCCTCAAAAATTTCCTCATGAGAAGAAACTTGAAACTTAAGAGTGTTGACTTGTTTTTGCAAATATCTCATGGTGGTCATGAGAGATAACATATCACAAGGAGAGGTTGAAGTTTTTGTTAGAGGTTTTAAAATAATATTAACATGAAACATAAGGATGGTAGGATATTTACCACACTTGATAGGAGAATCATCACATGGCTTTGCAACATTTAGTAAAGGAGTACCCATGGTTAAAGAGGTAAGTATATCATGTTGGATATCACAAAGGGTAATACCATTACCATTAAAATATGATACTTCACTTGGAATTTGGTTACATTAAATAATAATAGGTTAAATAATTTCACTTATAAACATTTGCTCTTTTTTATTCAAAAATGCAGAGGGAGGAAAAGAAACATTTTCTATGTCATGTACCAAATCAAGAGATGTAAGAATCTCACTTTAACTTCAATTTATAGTGTCACATCCTATATAAAGTGAAGTAAATAATTAAATATCACTTTATACTTTAGTTTTATCATTATTATGTGAGAAAGGAATATTGACACAACTATCATTTGCATCCTTGTTATTTGTCTTAGGAAATTGTTTCATTAGGAAACCTTTGGCGAAATTTTTTTTCTATTTTTTGAATTTACATGGTGTGACATTTGCACAAGATAGATCAAATATATTTGGTATTTTTTGTGTGTTCCCAAATAATGTATGTTTTGAGAGTATTTACTTAGGATTTTCATTTGCACTCTTATTATTTTCTTCAATGATCACAATGGAGACACATGACATGTGTTTTTATCATCACATATTAGAAGGAAAGAAAAAATTGGAATAGTTTCAATTGGAGAATAAGTCACATAATTTATTTCATCATATTTTTCATCATGAGAAATATAGGAGGGACATTCAACTTCATTTACATTTGCATCATTGGAAAGGGAATAAGCATACTTATTTTTTGAATCAACTAAAGAGGGTATGCATGCACATTTTGATTTTCAACACTATGAAAGTTATCATTGATTGTATCATGCATATTTTATAATTATTTAAAATATTCATCATATTAAATAAAATTAATATTATAGGTTTCATTTTCAAGAGGGATACCATTGCTTCCAAACTCATAAGAAAAAATGTCAAGATCACTACCTTGCTCATATATATTTTCATTTGCATCATTAGTTATTTCATTATCATAGTTATAAGAAAATTAATGTTTTTTATACCATTTTTTATGTTATATAATATCATAATATGTAATATATTGATCATCAATCACATTAAAGAAACTATCCAAAGGATGAGGCTTTTTTGGCAAAGGGTCCTTTGGATGGCCATAAAGTAGGAACTCCATAAGGAGTCAAACCTTGAATAAAATGATGAAAAACATAACCATGAGGGAAAAATAAATAAGGAAATTCAAAATTAATAAAATAATACCACATAATCACAAATCAGATCTGAAAATAAAATATATAAATTTGAAATAAATTTCCTTAAGAAGGAGAAAACCCTACATGCAAACTAAGGTTTTGGTTCAAAAAATAGAGGATAGAGTCACCAAATGTTTTAACACTTTTTTATTTTTAAAAGGTAATAAACAAGTAATTAAATATATTTTAAATTAATGATAATATTTATATTTACACTAAATTACAATCAATAATACATATTTTCATAATTTAGCATGTGTAATAGAGACAAGTATCTAAGGGATGAAAGAGAGCATATATTGTTTGATGTTCGGTTATAGAATATGATAATGATTAGGAGTTATAATATAAATTTAATATAGATATAGGTTCCATTATTTATTAATTATGATTTTTTTGACCACAAATCACTTACATCCAAGTTGGACACTTGTATCAATGATAGTGTCCTTATGTTGATGCTAGTATCTAGACCATAATATAACTCCATTTTTTAATCTATTAGTTGGGATTTTCTAAGTTTTTGGTCACATTTTTATTAATGTCTTTATATTTTTTTCATATTATATCACTCTTATTTTATTGATCAAAAACTTAGGTACACTCTTCTTTTCCCTTAAATGATGCCTTAGGAAAAATGGGTTAGTGGGAACATAGTGTCAAGCTAACTTTAATAACCCCATTATCAAATGTTGTTGCCTACATATCAAATATTATAGAAGAGGGCCCTAGACTCATGTAGTTATCTCCTACGTGTTAGCTTGTGTGTGAATCATGAAATGTGTGTAAAAAAAGTACAATAGTGACCTAACTTGTAACTTGTCAAATAAGACCTTATCATTACTCCTTTAGTACTTCATACATATAGATGTGTTGTACCTATGATTAGTATGGAAATATGGAAGCTTTGATTAATTGAATTCTTGATAGAGTGATTTTGATAAGTGCTTTAGTCTCTTTGGTCTAATTTCTAGGTGAGGAATGAATAAGGGTTGATCTTGTATTTATATCAATACTTTTGGAGTAATAAATCACATCAAATCACTTAGGTTAGATTTTAGGTCACATTTCATTAGAAAATTGGATGACATTAGGGCACTATACACTTACATTAGGGTAGGAAAACAACATCGATGTTATTATCTATCCTAGATATTAGTGTCTAGAGAGTATCAAAATAGGTAAAGGATTAGAACTTGTAGAGGTGTAAGATAAGTAAATTTTTAGTATATTAGGAAAGATATAATGTATGTGTCATTAATATAAGAGTGTTCAGACTAAGATATAGGCCAAGGAATACAAGATAGAGTAGATACAAGGCTTGTAGAAGCAAGGAAAGTGTATAACTAAGAGTAAAAATCAAGGTCTAAGTTTTCCAAGTGTACAAGACCAAGGTGCTAAATAATCACAAAATATCTTCTACACAATGTAGACCTATCTCATCTTGGTTTAATAGCTTATGAGCATAACTTAGTTTGAGCTAGGGTCCCTTCTCCTATCTCAGTGTCAACTCTAAAATTTAAAAAAAAAATGTATCTATAGCAATAAATAAAAAATTAAAATGAAATTAAAATTATTATCATAGACTCTAAAGTTGAGATCCAAGGAGTCATTAATGTCCACCCAAGGCCTAGAGGGTTAAAATGGCCTAAGTGTCTATTTTAAATCAGAAATTAGAGGGAGGCTCCAAGGGCATTACCTTATTACTAAATCAACTCAATAAGAGATATTGATACTTTAATCAAATTTAGAATTTGAGTGTCATGGGCTGTATATTAATCACCATCACGAGAGTTTTTCACCCTTTCACCATTTTCATCATGTTAGATATCATAACATGTCATAGATACATTTTTTGAGGAGGAGGAGGAAGAGGTTGGGTTCAACTCAATGATGTAAAACATTTGTCAAAGTTTAAAGCTATTTTTTTGAAAAATGTATTTTTGCACAAGGCCCCATTAATGGATATTGTCAAAGACTTAGGGGATGAATGAGAGGGACTATGAGCTCATCCTCCCTTCCAAGATCCTCAATTCCTCTTAACTTTGAGTTTTTATGAACTATAAGTGAGTTTTTTGCCTTTATAGGAACCCATAAGTATTATTATGGAATTTTGGATCTATTACAATCCAATGTATGGTATAAGCCATATATAATAGTGGAGATTAGATGATCTAGCCATTAGGGGCTTGCATAATATATTTAAAAAACCTTTTGAAATCACATGGGAATTATTTTAAAAATTTAGTAACCATTTCTATTTTAAAAACTCAACTTAAAAATAGATTATAGATTTGGATTAAAGTATAAATTTAGTCCTCTTTATTGGTCAAATTCATTTAGGATCCTGTTGAATTTTGTTGAGTGTAAAAATGGGTCATTAGAACCTAGATCACATTATAACCATTATAAATGAACTATGAGTATAGAAGGATATTGTAGAGCTTGTGGTTCTCATTAGGATTATGGACTCCCATAGAACATCTAAGTTATAGCAGGTCATTAAGTGTCAACATGGGTGTTGTGATAACCATGCAACCACATAAACATTAGTGACCACACCTATTGTTCCATGTGGCATAAATTTTTAGATGTGTGGAATGTCATAGGTCACTTCATTTGTGAGTTGTACATTATCAAAAAAATAAATTGACTTGATTTTCTATATTTTTTCATGCAAAAATATAGGTATGACATTTTATATATTAACATTGTTAGTGAACCTATTTAATTTAAAATAAATGTCATTAAAATTATGGGAAGATATTTGCCAAGGTTTATGGAATTTCATCCCTAAAATCCTAACTCATTTAAATTTTTACGTAGGAATGTTTCCTTGAAATTTGATGTATCTAATTTTTCTTCTTTTTATTGAATGTCCATGAAATCATTTTTAAGGGTTAGGAGACGAAGATGAAGCTAAAAAAATGTCTTCCATTTCATGATTTAATGAAAATATTTATATAATTTTATTATGTTAAGTTTGACTAAGCCACATTCTTATCTAACAAAATCAAAAAAAGCATTAAGGAATATAAATGAAGTGAAAACCTTTGAATTCTCCATTATTAGAATTTTTGTTTTAAATATTTTTTTACTTTATTAAAGATGAAAAATAATCTTAGGATTAATGAATATTTTATAAATACTAAATGTGGTGAAGCTTCTAAGAAACCAATTCAATTCTGGGCCAAGGCACTAGACCAACACTATCATATAGAATAATACACTTTATTCCATGATCATTTCATAACCTCCATCTTCCAAATGTTATTTGTGAAATCAAGGAAAATTATTACCCAAGTTATTGAATAATTATTGATGTATTTTTATTTTATTTACAAGGAAACCCGTGACACGATTTCACATATTAGTATTTATAATTAGACTACACACATGTAAGGGTTTATATATTTAAATGTAAAAAATTTAATGTCCCAAAATTTGTATCAAGTAGGATGAGAGTACTATAATTTGTAAGATAGTGTTTGTATATGATGAATTAATATGAATATCTAATATTTTTAATTAAATTATGTGTTGAAGTGGGTGACTAATCATGAACACTTATGGGTTTATAAATTTTGAGCACAAACCATTTGGTCTTGAAAGGGTTATTGATAGCAAGATAAATCCATACATATGCCATCATGATATACCCATTCATGTCTGTTAAATTAATAAATAATAAGTAATTATGATGAAATAAATATAAAAGGAAGTTAGGAAAATGATTTATTCTAGATATGTCGGGCCTACACCAAGGAAAATATGAAGGAATCAAATTTATTACTAGTATATAACTTCAAATGAATCATTTTAGATTACAAATATGAATTATATGTATAATAGCATAATTATAAGGAAAATTTATAATTTACTATTATTATGTGAATTCACTTCAATTTACTATTAATGTTTAAAAGGTTACTATTATCAATTTTAATATTAATATAAACCTGTAAAAGACATAATGAATTATAATCTCTTTGTTAAGTATTAATTAATTATTTTGGCATGGTAAATAGGATTTGTATTTTGACTTAAGTATAGTGCTTAAGAAATAAACATAATGTAATGCAAGGTGTATGCACTAAAATGTGCTTGCCCTGCTAATTATACCAATTCCCAACTAATTTAGCCTAATTATCCTATTTTATAGTTACACTAACCCTTGGCCTAATTCCCATATAACCTTTATTTTATCCTAAAACCAATTAATCACATCATTAAAACCCCTAACAAAGACCTAGTATCCCACAAGCCAATTTTAAATTCAAGAAAATCCTAACTACCCACCTAGCACCCTACACTAGCCTTTCCTAAAACCCTAAAAACCCTATGAAGAGATTTATAGAATTGGAGAATTATATAAATCTATCCATTTTATCCCTTTCCCTCTATAATTTTCTATTCTAGAGGATTCCATGGAATTAAAAATTCCATGGAAAATCCTCCACCCTAGATCTTGATGGCCCAGAATCAAATTTAAACCATAGATCTTCCTCCATAAACATATAAAACTACACCACCTAACCTTGCTCAAGATAATGAACAAATGAATGAACCAATACACACATGAATCACAATAAATCCATTAAACACATCCATACTAGCATCTAATCACTCAAGCCATTGATCAACATCCATAATCTTCTTGGAAGCCATTGTCAAGCAACTACAAGCAATCCAAAAATCAAGTATAGAAGCTCAATCACATAAGTTTCAAGTCTTGGAATGGCTCTATGAGAAGGTAAAAGGGATGGTAAGAATGCTCTAACTATTCTAATTTACCTTTTCTATCTATTCCTATTAGTGTCATTGATTTTGGGTTTGTATTGTCATTTTGATAATATTTCAATAATCCCCAAATTAGTGCACATTTTGGTGACCATGGTGGGACCAACATCCCTTATTTAGGTTAACAATCTTACTGAAATAATTTTAGGTGATTGTAGAGCCAACTGGAAGTGAAATCAAGCACATATTTTGTGTTTTTCATGTATTTTGAAAAAGTCATGATATTTCCCTACAAGTCACGATATTATAGTAGTGATATTACTAACACTAATTGTGGTATTATAGTTTAACCATTAGTGGTTAGGGTGTTTTATTAGGGTTCCAAGATGAAACAATCTTGCTACTTGTAAGTAGTGATATTGCCCTGCTAATAGTGGTATTGTTGATTCTAGTGGTGGTATTATGATTCATGTTAAGAATCTTGCATCTTGGCATTTGTTAGACTATCTGTGGACTCCTCTATAGGTGTGTTTTATATTGTGTGTAGGATAAAGTATCATTCCTCTATAGAGTTAAGCCATTCAAATACATCAAATAATCCCACCATTTTGTAAGTGCAATATTTACCTGCTATTAGCGGTAATGTATATTCTAATAGCAGTATTGTAAGAACTATAATTGTTAAGTCTATATTATCTGATGTTGTTGATCACTCTATGTTTTTTTAAGTCTATTTACCTCTATTTTTTAAACTATGTGTAGGAAATAAGTTGAGGACATCACCTTGGAACAAAGGGAAAGTTTTTCTTATCTTTGACAACCTCACAACTCTTGAAATAGTGATATTGCCCTATAAGTAGTAGTATTATCAGTCCCAGTAGCAGTATTATTTAAGTATCAAGAAATAGTAAGATTACTCCCCTATAAATCTTTGATTCCTCATCAATATTTCACCTAGCCTCTATTTAGTAGACAAAAAAATATATAGAGGGTTATAAGTTTCTAAAGCATCATCTTTTTCTCAATAAGCTACTTTGAAAACATTCCTCATTATATCTTACTTACTATCATTTTGATATCTAAACATTTTATTATAGGGGACATTATATTTTACAAGGTTTTATTAGACTTAAGAGAAGCTACTAGTAACTCATCTTGTTGGTTTGAGCAAGACTTGCAATACCACTACTTCTATAGTTATGAGATTGCCCTATAACTAGCAGTATTGTCATTCAGAGTCGTGATATTGCAAAATAGTATATTTAAGATCAATTTAGGCTTTTACAATCCTATGATAATTAGTAATTGTATTAAAAACAAGGCTCTATAATTATTTTGTAGTCTTATAGACTTTTTTTAGACTATTTAGGATAAAACTACCTAGATAGTTTAAGTCTTATAATACCGCTATTTGAATTTGTTTCTCAGTAGCATTCTTATCAATTATACTAGCGGTATTGTTTGACCATAGTAGTAACTATAGAAATTATCAGACAATCCCACTATTATCTTCTCATGGTATTGTAGACTACTAGCGATATTGTGTATTCTAGTTATAGGATTTCCCTGTGTACTAGTAGGATTATAGATCTAAGATAGCTAATATTTTTTATAGGATTTTGAGGACTTTTAGGGCACCCCTATTGGATTTCTAACCTTTATGTTTTCATAAATGGGTGTCATTTTGATTATTTTATTTAACATTTTATCATAGTTGGTAGATTAGATCAATCATTATCTTCTTTACTAATTACTTCTAAATATTAGATTGTTTTGTGTGTGTCCTTTTCTTGTACATAATTTATCATATCATGTGAAGCTCACATAGGTAATTATAATGTTTAATTAATTTTATCATGCACTTTCTTGTTTTTTAAGCCCTCCCTTAGGATAACACATGACATGGATTTCATCACCACATAAGTGGCTTAGTCTTTAGGGGTTAGTGTCATAGAATTCACCACCATGTGTTAACCACACTCCATGTTTCAATGGAGTATAATAATCAAGAGAGCTTGTCATTATGGCCTAAGTATAATTCCCCATAAAGGGTTTTGTGGAGTGAGGGATGATTAAGTCCATATACCCAAGGTAATCAGATAGCCTCCTACATAGACTTGGGCACAAATGTACCATTATGTATATAGGGGACTCTCTTATATCCTTGTGTAAACCTTAGAATAGGGGATTACAGTTGTAACAAGTGTTTCACTATCGGTGTTAGTATCAATGCCCAAGTGACGATTAGGAGCAAGCAAGGTTGAGAGGGTTCGATCAATTTTTTAATGGGTCATCAGCCTATAACATCACTTATGTAGCCATTATATGGTGTGGACATCACATTACACTCCCATATAGTTCAATAATTAGGGTTCTACTTTTGCATGATTATTTGTGTGTTATGATGAGACATGTTTTGTTTGATAGCCAAGTCGGCCACACCCATGCTTTTTGTGTATACCTTAGAAAACCTATAGGATCACTTCTATTATCTTATTATTATTTATTCATCTCATTCCTTCATCCCTTCATCATTTCATCTTGACTATCCATATCATATCATCTTTATTTTTCACTCCATAATGTTTACCTTAGTCCACATTATTTTCATTTCCTATCACTTTCCACACTCATCCTAGTATTATCCTTCTTCCTTAATAGTTTGTATATTTTGACCAATCTTTTGACCATCATATATTTCCCCCCATAATCACACTATATCATCACTTAGTTAATAGTGCCTCTTGTGTCTACACCCATCCTATATATATATATATATATATATATATATATATATATATATATATATATATATATATATATATATATATATATATATATATATATATATATATATATATATATATATCATATCATCCCACATATAGTGATTATCCACTTTCTATCCATTCTCTTCATCTCTTTCCTTTAATTTTTCATCTCATACCTATATCCACTTGGTGTTTACCTCCATCCATATCCTTATATAATTATCATCTTTCCTATTTTTGTAGAATAGTTTAGAACACCCAATTTTTACATCATATCCCCCTTCCATCACATTTTATTGTAATGATTTTATCTCCATAATCCATCTTGTACACCAATCATCCATTTATCTACCCATATTATATTTACATCATCCCATCCCCTCACTTTTTTTATCCTCATACTCCATTTTTCATCCATTAATCTACCTATTCTATCCTTAATTCATCATATTTAATTTTTATTCCTTTATCTATATAGTCCAATTCTCACATTTTTTATTCATCCCTCCATCCATATTACCCTTATATCATCGTATCACCACACAATCCATTATATCCATGTAGTCCACCCTTCACATCTATCATTCATTATTTATACTAACTTCTGGTAATTCTTTTAACCTATATTTCATCCATATTTTCTTTGAGCATCACTACACACTTTCCCACATGCCTCCATAATATACCTTATCCACTTATTGATCATTCTTACACATTATTCATCTTACTCCTAGCATTAATTATCCCATAACCATCTATACATCATTCATTATATAGATATGATAATCACATAGCCCATCTTATCTTGTCCTCATCTTGTCCATTTTATCCTAATCACACCTTATCTACTCCATATTCTTGTGTATCTAACCACATCTATACCAAAACCACCTATCTTTTTGTACCCACTAATCCTTACATATCATATTTACCCCATATCATTATCCTTCATATAGACTAAATCATCATCTCTCCACACCATATCTACCTCCCATTTTGTGATCCATCTTTTGCATCCTTAATCACTTATTCAATTCCATAATATATCTATTTCCATCATAATATCCCATTTTTTCTAGGATACTCATCCTTATCCCATCATCATTAGTCTATTATAATTTTTCTCACATATCCATTACACCACTATAATTATCCCCTTTATAGTTAGGTCCCCACCTCATTCATCATTTTCACCATACTTTGTCACGTCAAACATCCTAGTCTCATTTTCATATCACCTATAGAAACTTATCTCCTTTATTCATCATCCCATAACCCATTTTTGTAAATATTGTCCACCTTCCCTAGTTTGTCTTCTATTATCCACTCCTTATATCCTCACATCCTTTCATATACATCTTTTCTCATTATATTCTTATATCATCACACTTTCATATAGTCCATAGTCCATATATCATAATCACATCCTCTATATTTGTCATACACTTAGTACCATCCTTTCCCATTGCTCATCCCCTATCCATACCCATTGGATTAAAACCCATATTTTCAATAATTTAAAATCCACCCCCATTTGCCCATATATCATATCCATCTCTTTTGTTTCATCCCATCCTCATTAATAAGTCCATCAATAAAGTACACCTATATCCACATACCACCCATTTTAATCTCTTATTGTGCATAACCATCATCTTATCACCTCCCCCATTCATCTATCTTGAGTAGTATCCCTTATCCACACTTTTTCCATCACATTTCATCACCATCCACTTCTCTTTATCACCCTTTTAAATATTAAGTTAAGGACAAAATATCAGACTATTGGTGATCACTTACTTCACACATATCATTAATCATCCTATCACAACTTGAAATTATCATCGAACATAGCCTTATAATGTATCAATTTAGCACCCATCACTATCCTTCATCCCTATCAAGTGTTTTTGTCCCCTAGCACCCATCAACTTGTCCACTTGCTAGTTGACAAAGTTATTTGATCCCATCATCCTCTTTTGTCTTTACTAGATTGATCTCATAAAAGACCTTTGTTTCTTGATAATTTCTAGTTACCTTATCCATCAATACTCTCTATTTGACCACTCGTAGTCTAATATTTTAACTAAGGCTTATATTTAAAACACCTTGAATCACATTTCATCCTCTTAATCTCTCACCATGGTTATCCAAACCTAAGCTCAATTTTACCTAGGATAAGGCTCTAATCACGATGACAATACTAGGGGGCAAATCATGGACCCAAATCAGGAGTATGAGGACTTTCATAGTGACATCCCTACACCTCAAGCATAAAATTAGAGAAATAACCTCCTCAATAATGATGGTGTTCATCATATCATCGACCAATACCTACATGAAAACCATGATAAAGTGTTGGTTCAAAGTATAGAAATCAAGGGCACCTTACCACCAAATTATGATCACACCCATTTAAACAATATCATTCAACCATAAGAATCCCCACAACCAAATGATCATCAAGAAGTAGACCATGGATTTTTAAACAAAAGATACCAATAACCACCTCTTGTCAAATACCATATTGAGGCTAATAGGAGATAGGGTGCCATTGAATATCATCTAGATCAACTTACACAACAAATCAATCTCCTCCTTCATAATCAATTCCCACCATCCCCATAACACAATAATAATAACACCTCTCATAATGTCCAAAGCCCTAATAATCCTAACCATAATACCAATAATTTAAGTCATACCAATAATGCCAACAATAACAACCATCATACCCATGCTCTTCAAGGAATCCATAATCAAGACATCAATCCTCTTGGGGATCCTACCTTCACCCAAGAATGGAAGATGATGAAATAAACCCTCCAATAGGTGGATCCTCACTCCCAAGCCCTCAAGTAAAAATGAGGATTTATATTCATCACCATTCAACATCAGCATTCTATAGATCTCATTCCCCTCACATTTTGAGGTCCAAAAATTTGAGAAATATAGGGGAAAAGGGGATCTAAGGGACCATGTACAGTAATTTTACGTCACTTGCCATGAAGTAGAATATGAATATGATTAATTAGTAAGGATCTTCCACAATATTTTGATAAGATTAGCATTAAAATGGTTCATGCAACTTCCTAAGGGGTCAATTTTAATTTTTGGAGAATTAATAGAGTAATTCAGCAGGCATTTCTCTTTCAATATAGAACATGACATATCCATTATTGACCTCTATAACATGAAGCAAAGAAATGGGGAAAGCCTTGTATATTTCCTTTAATGATGGTGAGAATTGGAAAGTATATTAAGGTGTATTGTACCTAAAAAGGAGTTATCTAAAATATTTGTGGACAACCTTGATACAAAATTGAAATATCATCTAAAATTATAGTGTACAAAAACTTTTGATGAGATTATAGAAAAGGTCATGAAAATTGAAAAGGCCCTCATAAAGAAAGGAACCATCAAGCTATTTTATCATAATGAGCACACTCTAAATATAGAAAAATATTTTTCAAACAAACCCAAGGTCTTCAATAAGAACAAGAATGTTGTAGGAGATGGGGTAATGATATCCAAGCCTCAAGTATAACATATCCAAAACATCCAAAGAAAATGGCCTCCACCACAACCTCATGCTTCTTCCATTAATGTTCCTTGAAGAAAACCAAGACCCTATATAGGCAAGCAGCCTCTTATAAACTTGGGAATCCCATTGGAGACTGTGTTAGAAAAGTTGGTTACTACCAACATGATTACTTTGCCAAAAATATGACCCATGGATAATCACCAACCCAAACCAAATTGGCATCATGATGATGAATATTAAGAATTATATATGGTGAAAGGACATGATACTAAGAATTGTATGTAGCTAAAGCACTATGTATAAGATTTGATCCAAAGGGGTGATATTGAGTTGAAAGGAGAGTCCACCCCCAGTCAATTAGGAAATGGACAACTAAGTATCTATAAATATCATCTTCCCAAACATGAGCAAAGGAATCAAAGACCATAAGGAAACCAAGGTCAGGCATCCTTATCTAATTATTCTGACTACCACAGTGTCCCATATCAATATATTAATACCATCAAATTCTACAAGATCCCTATATCTATTGACTCCTCATCTCCTATTTAAAAAATTAACTTGGCCACAGCCAATCGTATCATCACTACTCAATGCAATAAAATAGTCATTCTAGTAGCATCCTCCTAATAGTCTTCATATTCCTTTGCTACACCAAGGGATAACTCTTGTAAGAAAGCTACAAATGGGTCTGATAAATCTTATGATATCATCCAACAACTAGAAACTACCCCTACCCAAATTTCCCTTATATAACTCCTTAAAAAATCCACTTTACATAGGGTGATATTGAATCAAGTAATTAATGACCTAAACATGCATAGTAACCTAGACACAAGTTAGTTTTAGGCATTAGTAACTCATATATCCCCTCCCAATAACTCACTTTTAATGTTTGGGATTTACCATCAGCTGACCCACACCACAATTATCCACTGTACATTAAATTTTCAATTGCTCATCACTGTGTCTCTCGCATCCTTATAGATAGAGGATCAACACTCAACTTGTGTAGTGTGGACTTCTTGAAAAATATGAGATATTCTAAATCATCACTCGGGCCTACTCTTATAATGATAAATAATTATGATGATAATCACAGACCATCAGTTGTGTCTATATACCTTCCTATCGTTATGGGACCCATAGTTCATCAAACCTTGGTACATGTGGTTAACATGGACCTACCATATAATATGCTTCTTGGGAGACCCTAGATCCATGAAATGCAAGCCATCCCATCTACTCTTCATCAATTTTTAAAATTCCCTCATTTAAGAATGAAAGTCACCATTCTTAGAGTTATTGACCATGATGAATCAATCCATCCTATCATCATTATTTTAAGACACTAAAAATTCTATCCTCGATCCTATGTCTATAAAATATATTTCTTTCAATCAACTGGCATCCACATCTACCCCAACATTGGATCTTACCAAATTGAAAATAACATCCATAAGTTGTGGTGAGTATGAGTATAAGACCCTTTAAATTAGCCATTTTATGATGTCTCTCTAAAGCTATGGGTCCCCTGACATGAAGGAAGTCAAACCCATCAAGTATCAATTTAGGCCTATAGCTTTTAAAAGTGCAAGGTTTTTATCTAATAAATATATTAAAGATAGAGATGATTCTTGGCTCTTACCTGATGATGAAATCTTCATCTCACCAGAGAAAATTTATTTCCAAGTCCACTGCATGATAGATAATATGAACTATAAAATAAAAGGACTAGGAAAGCAAGAACAGGGTTGATTAAAACCCATTCATGTCCAAGAAAATTCATCCAACTTTAGCCTAGGGTATAAACTATATGATGATGACCCAATTAATATCATTATGGATTTTGTCTTGACTAATGAGTAAACTCTCTTGATGAGGATATCGAGATAAGTTTTGTATGTAGTCAATTCGAAGAGATGGCTACCACTAACCTTTTCTTCGACACCTCCAGATACACCATCAACATCTCCCTTTTTTATCCTTCCTTCATAGACTGGGATGCCAAATAATATCCCACTTTTGACATATTTTAGAATGATGAAACCATTCTTGAATATATAGGGCTAAGAACTTTTATGCCATCCAAAGATCATAAGAAAGGAATTTCTATTAATTTGTGTGAATCAGTATACTTTAGAGAACAAGAATCCTTGAGCATTCAAGATGATGATGAAAGGTCACAAGAAGAACAATAATTCTCCATACAGCTAGATGAAATCCCATTTAACCCCACTCAATCAGAAGATTATTCAGACATTGATACTGAGTTACCAAGAATTATCACCTCTAACATACCAAAGATCAAGTACCCCCCTTATCTATAAGATCAATCTCCCTCACTCATTGAATATGTAATAGAAATAAATATTGGGATTAAATAAAACCCCAAGATCATGAAACTAGGGGCATCTCTAACTCACTCAGAGCACAAAATTCTTATTACATTGGTCAAAAAAATTATTGATGTCTTTACATGGAGTTATGAAGATATGTTAGCCCTACATATTTCATTTGTATTCCACCACCTTGATGTTCACCCCAATCCCAAACCCATCAAACAAAAATTATGTAAGATGCATCTAAAGGTGGCATTGTTGTTCAAGGAAGAGTTACAAAAATTCTTGGATGTAGGATTTATCCACCCTATTGACTATTCTAATTGGATATCCAATATTATCCCTATCTCAAAACCTCAAGGTAGAATATGGATATGTACTAAATTTCAAGACATCAATAAGGCATGCCCTAAAAATGATTTCCCACTTCCAAATATTTATATGATTATTGATTCCATAGTCAGATATGAGATGTTGTCCCTCATGGATGGTTTCTCAGGACATAATCAAATCAATATTTCTCTTGAGGACCAGCACAAAATAACATTCATCACCCCATGGGGCACATTTTGATACCAAGTCATGCCTTTTGGCCTTAAAAATGTAGGGACAACCTACCAAAGAGTAATGACTATCATCTTTGATGACATGATACATGATATAGTGGAATATTATGTTGATGATATCCTAGGTAAGTCTTACTTATGATCTAAACATCCTAAAATCCTCCAAATATTTTTTTAAAGACTACAAGAATATAAGGTATAGATGAATCCTAAAAAGTGTGTCATTGGCATAACATCAGGGAGGTTTCTAGGGTTCATTATATCAAGAAGAGGTATTGAGGTGGATCTAGCAAAATTTTAAGCCATAACTAAAATTCCACCCCAAAAAACACTTAAGCAACTTCATATTCTTCAAGGCAAGCTTCAGGCTATTAGGTGCTTTATTTCATAGCTCATCGACAAATGTCATCCCTTTATGCACTTGCTCAATAAAGGGGTAGTTTTCCATTAAAACAAAGAATGTTAAAAGGCTTTTTAAAATATTAAATAATATCTAGAAAATCCACCTATTTTGTCTCCACCAGTTTTGAGGAAACCTTTGCTCATATATATCTCAGCTATACCATATGCTATTGGTGCCTTGTTATCATAGCATAATGATCAAGGAAAGAAGTAGGCCATTTATTATCTCAATCATACACTAATATCATATAAGAAAAATTATACACCAATTGAAAATTTATGTTTAGCTATGGTCTTTGCATCATAAAAACTTCTGTATTACATGATCAATAATCAAGTTTAGTTAATTTCCAAGATAGATCCCTTAAAATATCTCCTATCCAAGTCAATATTAATAGGTCAAATAGTAAAATTGATCATTCTACTTAGTGAGTCTGATATTGAATATATCCATCAAAAGGATATCAAAGGATAGGTCATCATAGATAAACTAGAAAAGTCTCCATTGGAGTTGACTGAGCTCATTATCAACCCCTTCCTAGATAAGTCCATAAATACTTCATAGGTAGAAAGTTGGAAGTTATATTTTGATAGCTTGTTTTACTACTCACGGGTCAGGGGCAAGAATTCTTTTAGTCACCCCTTAAGGTGATCTTATTCCTAAGGAATTTCATCTTGCCTTCCCCCATGTAAATAAAATTTTAGAATATGAATCCCTCATAGCAAGACTCCATCTTGATATCCAATGGAACATACAACATTTATAGGTATTTGGGAACTCTCAAATAATTATCAAATAGGTGAATGAAGAGTTTTAAACTAAGGATGAGAAATTAATCCAATATAAACAATTGGTGGATCAATTTAAAACTAGTTTTCAATCCATCACATTCGAGTAAGTTCCATGTGTAAACAATAAGGAAGTTGACTTCATGGCCACATTAGGCTCTCTTATTAACCTTCCTAAATATGTCATAAAATGTAATTTTTTGATCAAGTAATTAATTACCCTGGCTCATTAGTCATTGGCTCCTCCCCAAATTTGTAACATTAATAATCCTAGTCTTCCTTGGTACCATGATATCTACTAATACCTTCATGAAAATATCCTTCCCCCTAACCTTAATTTCCATCAATACAAGGCCTTTATCCATCAAACCACCCACTACACCATCCTATGTAGCATGCTCTATCGAAGAGGTTATGATGGAATCCTGTTAAGATGTCTAACATTAGATGAGGATGCTCAAGCCATCAAGGAGGTCCATGATGGTATTTATGTTAGGCATATCAGAGGAATGGATCTAGCCAAGAAGCTCCTCTACATAGGGTACTATTGGCCATCCATGTAACAAGATACATGTAAGTACATGTGAAAGAGTGTGGCTTTTCAAAAATATGGGAATCTTATTCATGCACCAGCATAGGAGCTACATCCTATCATGATTCCATGGCCTTTTTATATATGGGGCCTTGATCTAATTGAAAATATCAATCCTACTTCCTTAGATGGACATAAGTTTATTATAATAGCTACATAATATTTTACTAAATGGGTAGAGGCAATGCTGCTAACTTACACAACTAGCCTTTAGATACCAAATTCATCCTTAATCAAATCATTTGCCACTTTATCATCCCTACCAATATCATCTTAGATAATGTCAAATATTTTAAGAATAAGACATCGAGGCATTATGTCAAAAGTACCATATCATGCAACATTTCTCTTCCCCATACTATCCTCAAGGTAATGGTCAAGAAGAAGTAACAAATAAGACTCTAATTAAAATTTGAATAAAACTATCAATAAGGTTAGGTATAATTGGCATACTCGACTCTATCTAGCTCTATGGTCTTATCGTACCAATGTCTACACACCTATAGGGGCCACCCACTATGCCTTGGTATATGGAGATGAAGATATATTACCCATGGAAGTAGAACTCCTTTCCCTTCATCTCTCACTACGTGGAATAATTATTAATCATAATCACCAACAAGAGTACCTACAAAAATTGGCACTCCTAGATGAAAAATGGTAATAGGCCTTGAATCACCTTCAGGCATATCAAAATAAACTCAAAAATTAGTATTAGAAAAAGATTTAGGCCCAAGAATTTGATGTATGTCACTTGGTTATCAAGGAAAATTAGAAGAATAATAATACAAATAGAGATAAGAAAACAAAGTTTGAAGCAAATTGGCTCAACCCTAGTATTATTATTATTGCCAAATTTGGCTCGAGAGCTTACAAGTTAACAATGCTTAAAGGTGAAAAATTGGATGATCCCATGAACATCATGTACCTCAAGTGAATTTATGCCCAAAAACAACATCCTCCATTTATAGGACTACCCATTCATATCCTCATCCAGTCATCCCCAAAAAAAAATCTATCCAATGGTGAAAACTAGCTCATTAGTGCCTTAGGCAAGTACCATGGTGAAAACCAATTCCTAGTTCCATGGTAAGGATAACTTAACCCTGGTTTCAACAAGTGGTAATTCTCACCAAATATTATCTCTTTAATGACAAGGATGACAGTGGTTACTCATGGACCATTTATTACATGGACCATCTTAAGTCATCTATTTATCCTATGTGATGGCATATGTATCCCCAAGTCCCATCATCACTCATAATCCCTATCCACTCCCTTCGATAAGATCTCTATGAAAGACATGTCTCCTTTTAGCCTTATCTTGGTCATAATGCACCTCTCCCATCCATGACTATCATTCCATCCATATATTTCCACTATTATTATGGAGGGTTATCCTATGTAGGGGTCACTATGATTCTGATTCCTAACAAGATTATCCTAACCTCTATTATTGTGACCTATGATTCAAGTCTTGTCATAGAATAGAATGCTTAAGAACCATGCATAGCCTATATATATTTTTTATATCACCTTCACCTCATCCTTTCATCATAGGCCATCTTTTATCACCACATCATTGTAACTTATTATCCTTGCCTATCAACCCATCATCTCCCATCTCTTAGCCAGAACTACATTAGCCTGAGGTCTTTCTAGACTATGTAGGAAACACTTGTTCACATTTTCATGCCCAAGGATATCTCATCCACTCTCTCTTCATCATCCCCATCTTTGTCCATCCCATCTTGAGTCCATCTATGCATGATCCTCATCTTCATAATTATTCTAGCAAAATGTGAATGTTTGTGCATGTGTGAGTTATGTATGTGTATATATAAAGTGAAGTATTTTTAGTTTTGCATATATATGTATATGTGTGTATTTTTATTATGGGAATGAGGATGGCATGGATGGCCATTGAAGTTCATCTTCAAAGGAATTTTCCCTTTCAAATGGAGTTCCCCTCATACATCTTTGTTATAATGCCATGGTCTTTTCATGACCATTGACATATCTCATAAAGATGCAACATTAAAAAGGATTGCATATATGGATTGAAAATCATTCTAAAGAGGCAAGTCCCATCCCAAACCAACCCTCACCCATGCCCTAAGCCAATACCTCAAACATCTACCTAAACCACCCTCTAACTCCATGGTGTAGGAGCATTTATACTAAGGGGAAATCACTAATTTAAATAGGGGATTAATCTCTCTATAATCATTAAACATGTACATAATGATCATATCTCACATGCACATCTAACCATAAATAATCCATCACATCCCAAGATTTATATATCATTCATCTAATAAACAACATAAAGAACTACAATATATTAAAATGACATCATCATACATATACCATAAGATCTATCAAACATATACATCTCATCTAAAGATCTACCCATCACAAAAACATATGCATTATTCAATATCACTAAATTTTATCATATCATCTCAATATTAATCATAGCCACATCATCACATAAATCATAATAACCATAACACATATCCATAAATCATAAACATCATCACATCAATCATAAAAATCATAACACATATGCATAAATCATAAACATCATCACATCAATCATAATAACCATAACACATATCCATAAATCATAAAAATCATCATAACCATAACACATGTCCATCATAACTCATAACACAAAAATCTGAACTAATATAAATGTCCACATGGGATCAATGCATGTGTGTGTGTGTGTGTCCGTGCGTGCATGCGCATGTGTGTGTGTGTGTGTGTGTACATATATATATATATATATATATATATATATATATATATATATATATATATATATATATATATATATATATATGTATGTATGTATGTATGTATATATATATATGTATGTATGTATATATATGTATGTATGTATATATATGTATGTATGTATATATATAAATATATATATATATATACACACACATACATATATCTATGTATACATACATACATACATATATACATATATATATATATATGTATGTATGTATGTATGTATACATAGATATATGTATGTGTGTGTATATGTATGTATGTATGTGTATATAGACACACACACACACACACACACACACACACACACACACACACACACACACATATGAGCCCATGAGGAAACAATTAGCTATACAAGTAATCCCCTATACATAATACATAGAATATCCAAAATAGTAGTCATGGTTGTGGTGAGGAAGGTAGTCTCAATCCTTTGTTCCTCAATGGCTATTTCATTGATGATTGGCTAGCCTAAAAATATCCTACTCATCTCTCAAGTGTCATGATACCTTTATATAAATTCCTATAATACTAGGCTTCTCAAGTGAGAAGCATGATCTGGCTCATCATGCCCATCATTCCCTGACCCTATAAACCCTCATCAAATATGTCCTAGTCTCTCTCAACATTAGCTAGCTTGCTTTGTAAATATTGGATATGTGTCTATATTTATGCCATCTACCTTAAAATCCCATCAACTTGGCCCTATAAAGTGGCTATCTAAGCATTTGCATACTCTAGTTGTATATCCCTCTAACTCACCTGAACTTACAAGGTAACAATCTATGCATCTCTCTGATGCACTTATCCCTAAAGCACCATCACCTATGCCTATAACTAGGACAACTCCCCATCCCTTTGATAAATTTGGGCCTATAAAACTAAAATCTCCCCCACACCTTGGCCACCTACCCATCCTTCTATGTCCTCAAAGCTTAGAGTCGAGCATGGATCTAGTTTTTCTCTCGAGTGATGCCCCAATATCTCCAATACATGATTATATCTCTAACTAAAGTCTATCCACCAAAGCCTCATCCTTATTATATCAAGGTGGATGTGATGCCCCTACTCTTCCACTTGGTTGCACTAATATCTATGGAATAACCACCTGAGGAGCCACCTATGCCACTACCAATCCCTACCCTTAACCATCATCCCCATCAATATCCATTACATCATCACATCCTCTTCTTCCATCAACTACCTCTTGTATAATCACATGTCTCTACTAATGAGCCTACTAAAGGATCCATGCTCATGCTACCAGTACTCATCATATTTTCCCTCTCACTGCCACCTACAGTCATGTCAACTAACTCGATACCCATGTCTACCACCATGCTATGTGTACTGTAGTCACTCTTGGATCTGGTATGACTAATGTAAAATCCAATTATCATGGATCCACTTGGTCATAATAAAAAACTGAATAAAACCACTCCATTAGCCTCCCCTAATAAAGCCTCTCCCACTCACTCTGTGCAAAAATATGCTTAGGGGGAGGCACATTTTGAATAATTACAAATTGATTCTATTTAGTCACACCTATATCCCAATAATGTACTCCCTCTGACTAGTAATGTAATATGGGCTCAACATAAATTTATTGCATGCCTCATCTCCCCACCCAAATGCAATGCCCCTGTATGGCATCCAAGTAATATGGTTCAAGTGTAAAGTGTTGAAGGCCTCTCTATCATGCATCATGTCTCTTATGTGGCCCAAAGAAACTCCCACCACCATGAACCATCTAAAAACCATTGACTACCATAGCTCCAAGTTTTCCAATGTCCCTAATGGTTACTAGATAATAATATGCTCTTAGCTCTATATTTGCAGTAATAAGGAGGGTCCAAAGCTCTGTACTCCCCTATAGGCCCCCAGATGCAACAATATATACAAATGGGATAACATAAATGGGCCCTATGTAAAAACCCTATGATCATGTATCACTTATGCTATAACATCCCCTAGGCCCAAGTGAAACCATCTCCCACTCTTGTCTAGTAATAAGATGCTAGACACAAGAGCCATCATAACCAAAGTCAGTCTATCTAGAGTCCCCTCCCATCAACATCAATCTAAATCAATGGACCCATCATATACTTTGATCTATAGGCTACCACCTAATCTCTGTAATGTCCTCATCAACATCTAAGATCTCCAGTAGATCCTTGCACCAATCATCAGTAGGTGGGAAATCCTATAAACATCCTCCAAGGTGACTATCATCTCACCCATCATAAAGTGGAAGGAGATGGTCTCATAGTACCATCTCTCTATTAATATGGTGATCAAGGCATGATTGATCCTAATGGGTGGCATCATCACCACATCATGTAGCCCCACTAGCTCTAAGACTCTATACTCCTCTGGCGTCTAGCATCACATGCCACATCTCATATGTCAGGGGATCAATCCAACAATAGATTACAATTGTGACAGCAATAAATGCAGAATTAAATCAGATTGACAAGTAATTAGAATGATAATAGCAAGAACAAGAGATACAAGAAAACACCCTGAAAACTTGTATTAACAAACTCTTTACAAAAGGAATACAATTGAAAAAGCTTCTTTCTTCCACACCTCTCCTAGATGTATAGATCTCTATTCCTCAAGAGCTCTCTCTCTCAAGAACAATCAACTCCAACAAGCTTGGATTGATTCAATTCTATACTGTTCTTTTCACACAATGAATTACAATAATTCACACAACTACAATAATCCACTACAAAACTAAGAAGATCTAATTCTACATATAGAATTAGGAGACTTGAGCATGTACACCCAACAAGTAGTTAAGCCACTTAAACAAGGGCTCTAAAAATAGAATTGCTAATAATAGAGATGCGAGCTTGAGTCTACAACTCAAACTTATCATGCAAACACTCGCTTCTGTCCACGGAAATAGCTTTTTGGACACGCAGGTAACCGACGTCGGTTCCTGCTGCTTGTCTGTGACCGCTGTCAGCCGACCCTCTACCGACATCGGTGTCTCTGCAACTACTCGTGACCGACGTCGGTTGCTCCTGACTAATGTCAGTGTCTGTGTAGACCCGAACCTGATAATGAATGCTCCTTGGTGAAGCTTTTAGCTCCACACCCTAACATCATAGAGGATCTCAATATGCTAAGATCATGATGTAAGGATCCCTAAATTATCTTGCATCATAAACATACACAAACCTATCATCATCACCATCACCTACAACATTTACCTACATGATCCCTACCCATACCCTATCAAGTATTCTCACCTATCCTATCATTTAATTTATCCACACTACCTACCCTTAAAACCCATGACCTTATCTCATAGCCTAAGTCCTAAGTCCTTCTAATAACTACCTCCTTTATCACTCCCTTAGCCTTTCTTGTATCTAATCTTCCCCTTTCTAAACCCATCTTTAGCCATCTAAACCCCTCCCATAAACCCACCACTTTTTTAGTATAATTATTACAATACTGCTCATCTGTAATAGCAGGATTGCAATCTCATCACTAACAGTAGTGATATTACAATCCTATTACTTCCTACCTATGGGATTGTAATCCTATGATTACCCATTAGCATGATTACAATCTTGTGATTTCCCATTCATGGGTTTGTAACCCCATGACTACCAATTAGCAGAATTAAAATCTTGATATTACCCACTAACAAAATTATAATCCTACAATTTACCCTAATGACCCTACAACTATTTTGTCATTCCCACCACTCACATCGACAACCCCACAACTGTAGGCAAAATCTGTAGTCATGGGATTGCAAACCCATAGTGACCCATGAATTTTTCTTCCTAAATCAAGCCAAAGAATTCCTCTAAAATCTAAAAAATCCATAAAATATAGATAAAGGGATTACTACTTATCGTTGGTCCCACCTCTAGCTCCCTCTGGTGCACATGAACCTGTTCTCCATGTTGTGAATCTTGAAGGATTATATCCAATGTTATCACTTGAGCTCTAAATCTTTGAATAGCAAAGTGTGCAAATGAACTTCCCAATAAACCCCCTAGCCTATGTTAACCCCCCCACTCCCCACCACCATCCCTACTAAAATCTTAGTGGTATGGCATATCCATCCCTGTTTAAAAAAAATTGTTTGCCCATACTGACTAGGGTCCCTTTTCAAACCTCAAACACATCACTATCAACATCCTAGACATCATTTTATCCCTATCATAAAAGTGGATTTCCATTTGAAAAATCTTGAATTTTACTATAAGTGGCTCATTATTATCCTTTGTCACCTACAACCCCTATCCTCCCCTCTTTTTGAGCCTTTTGGAGCATGTTTCCTTGCTTTTAGACCCATCATTAGCTCAAATTTTAATCAAACCATCTCTTTTATCACCAAATCATTTTCTAGAGAAATTGTCTACTATCTAGACCCATCAATCCAGCCACTTGCTTATCCCAATTTGAGGCATCTTTATGATCCACTAAAGGGTATCCCATACCCCATCAAGATGATCATTTTCCCACCCTAAGATGTTTTAATCAAGTAACCATCCAGGTCAGATTATCTCCCCACATGCTCCCTCGAGGAGGCACCACATTAGCATCCTACTCATAATTGGCAATCATCCATGCTACAATTTTTCTTTAAAAGACCGTTACTTTGTCTACTTACAACACTCTTTCAAATAGAGGAAAAATGTATGCACTAAAACATGCTAACCCCACTAATTATACCAATTCCCACTAATTTAGCCTAATTATCCTATTTTCTAGCTACACTAACCCTTGGCCTAATTCCCATACCCATTCCTATATCCCATAAAACCTTTATTTTAGCCTAAAAAAAATTAATCCCATAATTAAAACCCCTAAAAAGACCTATTATCTACTAACCTACCCACTAATCCCACTAGCCAATTTTAAATTCAAGAAAATCCTAACTAATACCCACCACCCTACACTACCCTTTCCTAAAACCCTATGAAGAGATTTCTAGAATTGGAGAATTCTAGAAATCTCTCCATTTTAGCCCTTTCCCTCTATAATTTTTTATTCTAGAGGATTACATAGAATTAAAAATTCCATGGAAAATCCTCCACCCTAGATCTTGATGTCCCAAAATCAAATTTGGACCATAGATCTTCCTCCATAAACCTATAAAACTAAACCACCTCCCATTTCTCAATCTAATGAAAAAATGACTAAACTAATATAGACATGAATCACAAGCAAACCATTAATCACATCCATACTAGCATCCAAGCACTTAAGCCATTGATCAACATCCATAGTCTTCTTGGAAGCCATTATCAAGAAACTACAAGTAATCCAATAATCAAGTCTACAAGCTTAATCACACAAGTTTTAAGTCTTAGAATGGAGCTATAAGAAGATACAAGTGATGGTAAGAAAGTTCTAACTATTCTAATTTACCTTTCCTATCTATTCCTATTGGTGCCATTGATTTTGGGTTTGTATTGTCATTTTGATAATATTTCAAGAATCTCTAAATTGGTGTATACAAGGTGTTATAGATAATATCATTATGAAACAATTTTTAGTAGGATTTGGAGCACACTATGAATTAAATAAGCTAATTCAAACTCAAACTACTTATTTAGGAAGGATTCATGAAATGAATTAGAATGATCTGAGACCTACCAAGTTACTTGCTTCATATAACCTCCTTCTAGGATTTGAAAATGATCAAGTGATTACATTTAGACTCAGAATTGACATAGTGATGGCATGATGGTGGATGAAGGATTTGGTAATGGATGCTTGATTATAGATTTGTCATAGATTGGCTAGGAGAATTGGAGTTTGTTTATTTAGATAAATGGACATGTATTTTCTATAAGGATTCAAGTTATTTTGAGGGTGGAGGGAGAGCTTGTTTAAATAGGCAAATGGAGGGAATTTTAGAAAATTTAAAACTATTTATAAGTCTCCAGTTTAGATACTTCTAGAGTCTTAAAGGATCTTCTCTAGTTCTATAGGCTTATCCATTAGTTTAGGTATAATGGAAGATTAGATGGGGGTTAGATATGGATTAGGATAGGATTAGGGACATAGGGATGTAGGAAAGGCTAGAGTGTAGGTTAGTAGGTGGGTAGGTGGGGTTATGGGCATTTAAAATTCCCACATAATGGATAACTAGGATTAGATTAGGATAATATGGATATTTAGAAGAATTAATGAAAGGGGGGGATTAGACTAAGGATAGTAAAATGGATAATTATTGAAGGGGGATATTGAATAAATATTTTAAAATGGGGGATAAATTAGTGGGATGAATTATAATAACTAGGATTAGTGGAATTAGTGTCGATTAATAGGAATATTATCAATGGTAATGAAGTGAGAAATTCTAGATGCATACATTTTCCCCTCTTTGAAAGGGCATTACGAGTGGAGCAAAGTGGAAGCAGTATTGGTTTTTCAAAGAAAAACCATGTCATGGATGAATTTTAGTAAATGATTTTAGAAGATATGATTCCCCCTCGAGGGGACATACAAGGAAGAATGAGATGAATGGCCACTCAAAATAAAAATTAAGGGTGGATGATATGAATAGATGAGGGTATGGGATGATAGATGTGAGATATATGATGAAGAAAATGGAGGTTTACTTAAGTAATGAGATACAAATTGATCATGCCCCTAGCAAGGACACATGCACAGGGAGGAAATATGATGGGTGTCATGGTTGTAGATACATCCTAAGGGGGAATCTACCATAATATAATGATGATATGATAAAAGGTTATAATCTTTAGACTTATCCCAACTAAGGATGCATGCAAGGGAGAGATATGGCCCAGGATATAACTGACGTGATAAGATTAATGATGGGTGTGGATCAAAGAAAAAATTGATCAATATGATGAAGAGGATAAGAGAGAATAAATTATGTGATTGAGTGACCAAAAGACTTGGGGATGAGGATGGATGATAGAGATAGTGGTTGAGCTATACTTGGGTATTAAAACATGGCCAAGTGTTGCCTACATAGTCTAAAAAGACCTTACGCCAATGTAGTTTTGACTAGGAGATGATGATGATGATGATGATGATGATGATGATTAGTGATTATAAATGGATGATGATGAGGATTATTATACTTTTTAGTGATTAGATATGTTTCAAATGATGAAATGAGGATAAAATTTGAGATGTTAGTTGGATAGGTCAAGAGGATTATATTTGTGATGGGAAGAAGGATGATGATTACATGATGATGAGGGTTTGGGTGATAAAGACATCCAAAACGTCATAAATCTCACCATAGTTTAATAAATCCATTAAATATGGCACTTATAAGTATGCCCCATGATATAAGCATGACCAAGAGGACATGATGCCAAAGTGCATGGGTAATTATCAAACTCTGCATCCTTTAGGTCACTTTAGGTGTCCTCATAACATCCCTGTTCATTTCCCAACATACAAAAATAGATATGACAAACATAAGATAAACAAGATAGATACATGATAAAAGATAATCAAATAAGTCAAATAATAGAAAAGCAACATATAAGTATCTACATGCAATGTTATAATGTCTTGTGTAATGGCAGGATGAGTGACTAGGTGATTGGTTGGATTAGAATAATAATGATGTGATGGGGATGGAGGATAGATTTATATTTGGATAGGATGATGGTGATTAGGATTAAGATGAAGTGTTACCCCTAGTTTAGGATAAAAGGATGGATGATGTGATAAGGCCTTTTGGATACTAGTTTGGTCTTAAAATATAATCAAAAAGTGGTCAAGGATGGCAATTTAGAAAATTGATGACCAAGGATTACCAAAAAATAAGGCCCTTGAAGAATCCAATCTAGCAAGGAGACTAAGAGATGATGGGATCAAATACCTTTCAAACTAGTAAAGTGTAATTGGATGGACACTAGGTATGAAGAGGCAAGGATAGGATAATGATGGGATCAAGTACCTTCCATACTGGAAAAGGGTAATTAGATGGGTGTCAGGTATGTAAAGGCCCTAATAGGAAGTGATGTGTGCTAGATTAAAGTATTTAACAGTGATGTTTGTTGATAAGACATGGCCAAGGATGAGAAAGAGATGGAAAGATGGGTGATCACTCCAATTTGGTTCCAAGATGGAATGTGGTATCTAAAGATGGGGGATAATAAAAGATAAATGTCATGGATATGGATGTAATGATGGGATTATGTAGAAGATAAGACATAATGAACTATTTTTTTGGCTTTTTCAAATTTTATGATTTTTAGTGTTTTTAACATATTTCACTTTTTAGGGATTTTTGGGATGTGTATATACACTATAAAAATGGGGTTAATATCAAAGGTAATACCAAGCTTAGAAACCAAGATAAATATGGAGGGATGATAAAGGATGATGATGATGGGGACTAAGGGCAAATAGACTAGGGATAGCCAATGACCACATCATAATGGAATCAGATGGTTATTTACCTAAGTATCCATTAGAGGATATGCCAAGAGGAGTTTTGGATAGTTATCAATAAACCTTACACTTCCTAATGAAGTTCAAAATGGGAAGGAAGAAGACATTAAATGCATGATATGATGGTGGATGATGGATAGGAATAATGGATCAAGTGATAAGATGGTGGGTGATATAGACAAAGTGGACAAGGGATGTGACAAGTGGGATGGATGGACAAGGATAAAAATTGGATGGATTTTCCCCCAAATTTTGAAGAACAATGCATATAATGCATTATTCTACCATAATTTTAGAAATTGGTTTTCATCATGGTACTTGCCCAAGGCACTAGAAAACTGGTTTTGACCATTGGATGAATGATTTTTTTTATTTTTTATTTTTAGTGGGCATCTTGATTTATTAAAGATGTGTGAGATAAAATATGATAGCATCATTGTGATATTTATCTAACACATATTATGTGATTAATGCTAGATGCATAGATGTCTTGGTGACCTTTATCAATTCTTGATTTAGCATCCTTTAGATGTTTTAACTAGGTGTCATTATAACCCCTATGAGGGACAATACTACCCAGGGATGGAAGATATGATATGGATGGGATCCTATTATGGTTAGGATGATGGAATATAGGATGTGGAGGCATATGATCATGATGGAGAAAAATGGGTTTCAACAATTGCATACACCATTAAATATGGTGAAGGGGATTATTTAGATTGATGCCATGAGATTAAGGGATCAAATACCTTTTTATTTGTTTATTTTTTGACCTAAACATTAAGAGTATGGTTAACCATATGACTATTTACTTCTTGGATATGATTTTGACTTCCCCCTAGTACTGGATTTTGGGCTTCACCATAGGGGATTGATTTTTGACCTAATATTGGGCTTAACTAGGAGAAGACATTATTTGATTAGGTTGATGATTTTAATTTTATTTATTATGATTTATGGGATCAAATATTAAAATATCATGATTTATGACTTTAGGAATATGGTATCAGACTATTATATTTATGGCATGTGATATTAAATGCAGAGGAGAATCTAATGATGTATATTCTTGTTCATTCCCTTCATGGAGTGGGATATAGGGATTATGGAGGTGAGGTGGATGATGAATTTTGTGTGAGGGAGTAAGGGTATAATGGGAAGTATATTCCTCATAAAGGTCACTAGGATCCCTAGCCTCAACATCGAAGAAAGTGTCAAGAATCTCAAAAGGATCATTAAGACACATATCCAAGGTAGGATTAGATCCACTCTGTAAATTTCCAATAGATAAAGCATTCAATAATTTAGTTATGACTTCATCATCCTAATTAGGATATTCAAAAAAATATGGATTATCATCATTTTCTACAATATTAACTAAGGATGATGCTTCTAATGAGGAATTTGATTCAAATATAGTGCTACACATGATCCTAAAGTAGATAAATTTTGTTCTAACTCTGATGTTGATTTTGATGTACATAATGCTATATTGGTAGTAAAGGTTGACTTAACCATGATTTTCCTCTCAATGGGGGGTTTTGATGGGATGAGTGAGAGGGAGATGATGGATGAATAATGGATTGATCAAATATAGGTCCATGAAAGGATTCATAAGGTAATAGAAGATGAAGCTTGTAGGGAATAAACTTGTGTTTGGTAGAAGATTGGTCAAAGATGGGAGGATTATATAAAGTGGATGTGATGTCTTGATCTTGACATGGAAGGGTAAGATCTTGATTGTGATTGGAAATGTGATTTTGGCATTCCTCTTTGAGTTCACCTAGGGATGTAGATGTATTTGATTCATCCTTGATTACTATGTCACCACAGTTGATGAGGTCCTGTACATAATCTCAAAAAATTTAATAGTGTTTAATGGAATTCCCCTAAGTCTAATGATATATATAGTATCAATTTGTTTTATACTAAGAGGGTTTAGGATTAGTGGGATTGAGATGTGGAATGGGTGGATAGAGCATCATGTTGATAGTGACAAGTTGTTGGAATAGGGCTTTCGAGGATATAAGAAGGGGAGTATAAGGACCAAATTCACTTATTAACTTAGATGTGGAAGCTTTGGACTTTATATAAAATGATGTTTGACATGACTAGGTGGATGGATAGGTGACCAAGATTAGATTCCTTTTTTAGTAGGGGAATGGGTAGATGATTGGCTATGACTAGTGGATGGGGGATTTGAAAGAGATTTACATAAAGGGATTTGTGCTAAAGGTGAAATAAGTTGAAAGGGGTCAACACCTTCAATAATTGGAACACCCATTATAATGAAATGAAAGAGTATATTATCTTTATTGGTATCTATGTATTGATCTATGAGAGTGGGGTCCAATTGCATGGTTATGGGTGATAAAGGTGATGGATGATGATTGGTAGATGGAGGGTTTGACTGTAGATGGGTATGAATTGGGGATAAGGGGTTTTGAATAGGGCTATTCAATGGTGGGGGGGAATGGGATAAGGGTTGATGTTGGACTTGTTTGGGAAATGATTTAAGGTTCATGGGGTCAAAATAATTAGGAAAATGAGCACCTATATTCCATAGCTACAAAAGGAATTCATCTTTATTCTTTGTGATTTATTGATTGATAAGGGTGACCACATCAAGGAAGGCTAAGATTGATTTCATGGGGCTATATGATGGTGATTTGGGGTAAATGGGATCAAGGTCTGAGGGTAGGATAACACCTAACTCTAGTGCCTATAAAATGACTTCATCCTTGTTATCTAGGATGTATTGGTCTACAAGAACCACATCCAAATCCATGGGAAATATGGATGATGTTGTGAAGGTAGACTAAGGTTTGTTTGAACAAAGTAAGATTGAAGGACTGATCTAGCAAGACTTGATGGATTAAATACTATGATCATATTTGAGACTAGTATTATAATATATTCTAACAACTTATTAACAATGCCTAGTTGTTAATCTAGAAAAATATTTAAATATTTGATGGGTGCCTAAATTCAAACTAGAAAGAGGATGATATGATGGGTGATCATTATGAATAAGGAAAGATGATTAGAGATGATTGAAAATTGATGATGTTTGATGGGTTTTTTAAATTGATACTGACAAAGTAACAAGATGATAATAAGATACTGACTAGGTATGAGATCTAACCAAATGATGATAGATAGTAGATTGGGGTGATAAGATGATGTGGATGATAAAACTAGCCCAAGGCCTTAAACTAATTTTCTCAAGATGGGATAGTATTATGATGTGATGAAAGTAATGGGATAATGGGATAGGGGAAAATATAGATAGGTTATGATGAAATGATAAAGGGGTAATGAAAGGTTGGTGGCTTAGACTTGAATATGACCTAGAAAGCCAACTAAGACAAGATAGAATGAGGTTAAACTAGATGGGTGATGAATTAAAGGCCAAGACAAGTGATGGGGTATGGACTTAGGACAAGATGTGTGTAAGAGATGATGTGATTAGGATATGATATAGATAATGTGTCAATATGTGATTATGATATGGTAAGAATATGATGAATTATAAGTGGGACTAGGATATGATATGACTAGTAGGATGCACAAGAAAACTATATATATATATATATAAGTGGGATGAGACTAGGCTATACAAGATGATGATTAGGATATGAGTGATGGGATGATAAATAAATAATGGATGGATATGACTAGATTAGAATGGGATGAAGACAAGATGGCAAATGGGAGATGGATGTGCAAGATAAAATGTAAGTAATGGGTTATGGGTAAGATAGGAAGTGACTAAAATGATATACAAGAGAATAAAGATATGCAAAAGGGGATGATACAATGATTATACAAGATGTGATTATGATGTACGGTGATGATTAGGGATGGAGTTAAGATGGTGATGATGATAAGATGGGGGATGATAGGGGTTATGATAAATGATAAGTGGATATGGGAATGCAAGATAGAATAAGATCAAGATAAGAATAGATAAAGAGAATATGTATGATGGGATAATGACTATGATGTTGATTAGGATATATACAAAGAATTATGGGATAGATATTTGGTATATATATATATATATATATATATATATATATATATATATATATATACAAGATGATATGTATAAGAGACCAAGATAGGTTTAAGTTGACTCAGCTTTGAAACAGTATGGGTTTAGCAAAACACACACCCAAACAAACACTTTACAACCTATGATTATTAAATTTATGGGTGTGTAACCTATTTCCCACACCATCTAATGGCTTAAAAATTGAGGCTTTAGGCCGGTGACCTATTATAAAATTTACCAAACCCTCTCAACCTTGCTTGCACTTAATGTCTACTTTGGAGCTAATACTAAATTCTGTAGTGGTACACCTATTACATTAAAAAGGTCCTATGCTAGGCTAAATGGGATCTCTAGGGATGTCCTCAATATATATAAAGCTACATTGGGGCCCAAGTTTGTGTAGGGTGTTATCTAATGTTTTGTTCATATATTTAACTCTTCCCTTTCATGGATGACATGTAAGGGGTTAATCACTTAGCCTAATGACAATTGTCCTTGATTTTTATACTCCACCAGAAAATAAAGTTTGGTTAGTGTGTGGTGATGAAATCAATGACACTAACCCATATAAACTAAGCTCATATGTGGGTGTCAATTCCATGTCATGTATTATCCTATAAGGGGGATTGACAAACAAGAAAAACACATGATATGATTAATTAACTGATTTAATTACCTGTGTGAATATCATGATACGATAATTATTTACAAGTTAACACATAATAAATTATATACAAGGAATGATTTTTCACAATAAAATGATATATAAAAGACAAAATGGATAACCAAAATTGATTTTTAAAGTGCCCAATAGATTATTTGATAAGCAGCTTGCAAATACATGGGTTATTAGTTTGATGAGGGAACTCATAAGAGGTAACTTGTAAAACAAAATGCTATAGCCAAAATATGATCTACAAAAATATGATGTTAGTCAAATAAAATATTAACTAGATTTACCCTTATAAGAAACAAGATGTTAGTCAAATATGTCGTAATAAAACACCCTAAAAATCATGATTTGGTTCTATAATTAATTTAGTGTGAGGAGACACAACATGGGGGTCTAGGGGTGGTATCCCCTAGTGGGGTTAAGGGTCAATTCCCCTTGTGTGGTCAAGAGGCAGAGCCCCTTGCAGTGTCTAGGGGTAGCATCCCTTACATGCTCCTTATTGTGGTATAGGGTGGGGTCAAGGGGTGAATCCCCTCACTACCAAAGATAATTTGGGTTTGTGGGAGGCTCAGAGTGACTCAAATTTTAAAAAACAAATGACTCAAGAAATTCACTCAAAAAGGACAAAAAATCAACTCAAAATCACAACTACATAGTGTAAAACCATGACTTGTAAGATAAAACCATGATTTGCAAGTTATGATATTGTAGTGGTTGGCTTAATCATGATGGTTAACTACAAGACCATGACTGTTAGACAAAATCATGACTAAGATATACAATATCTCTATTCACTATAATTCAAAAGTTGTGGTTTTGTCCTAAACCATAAAACCACAACTTATAACAACAAACTCGCTACTACAAACAAATTGTGAATTTTGCTATTGTTACAGATGACTAAATTTATCAATTCATATATTTGAAGAAATATATGTTTGATAGGTTAATAAGTTTAACTCAAATGATTAAAGATTTTTATTTACAATAGATTATTATTGATTAAAATCGGATGTTTATGATGTATTATAAAATTTATAAACATAGATGTTTATCCAAAATATGTAAAATATAAGTTTATAGAAAGAGTTATTTCAATTAGATTAGGTACTTAAATCTACTCTAAAATATAGAAATGAACAGATATGATTGGTTGAAAATTAAAAAATTAATAGAACCAGATTAAAAGCATAAAAATTGTAACTAATCTTACAATACCATGATTATACAGAATAATATTGCAATTATAAAATTTCATGACTTATAGTTTTGTCAAGGATGGAAATTATTAAGGATAGTGTTTGGTTTTGTTTTTAGATAATTATCCTTGCCTAAGACTCCTCTTTAACCTGCACAATACACATACCACAAAAACTAGACAAAATCTTGATAGAAAAATTAGGGTTAGTTTAATAGATATGCATTTAAAATGAAAATCCTCAATAATATTAAATAGATAAATATATTGATGTCAAAATCCTCTACAAGAACACATAATACCAAAATAGACCCTATGGATTAATAGATAGAGTTCAACCATTAATGTTTTTATGGAAGATTACAATATCATGACTATCATCAATAATATCATGAGTTGTAGGACAATGTCACAACTAGGAAAATTGTGAAATTGTCAAAAATGGACTTATAACACAAAAACATTAGTGGTTTACAAAATCATGACTAGGATTAACAATATCATGACTTTTGAGTTGCAAGATTATCAAATGATAAAAACATGTACAGTCAAGCAAAATGGTTAGCAATTAAGTAGACAGTTAAATCAATATCATGACTTGTGGGGTCAATATCTCTATGACCCTAAATAATATTATGACTACCAGTGAAATATCTTGATTGCAACCTATGCATACAAAATTTCAAAATTTTGATATTTTCATCACCCAATCAAACCTACAAGCTAGTAAAAATAACATTAACAAGCAAAATTGATTAAATGGGAGTAAGGTACCACTGTGGTCACTAGAATTTAGTAGTATTTTGAGCACACTATGAATTAAACAAGCTAATTCAAACTCAAACTACTTATTTAAGAAGGATTCATGAAATGAATCAGAATGATATGAGACTTACCAAGTTCCTTGCTTCATATAACCTCCTTCTAGGATTTGTAAATGATCAAGAGATTTCATAAAGACTCGTATTTGACATAGTGATGGCATGATGGTGGATGGAGGATTTGATAATGGATGCTTGATTATAGATTTGACATTAATTGGCTATGAAAATTGGAGTTTTCGTAGTTAGCTAAATGGACATGGATTTGTTATGAGGATTTTAAGTTATCTTGAGGGTGGAGGGAGAGCTTCTTTAAATATGAAAATGGAGGGAATTTTAGAGAATTTAAAATTATTTATAAGTCTCTAGTTTAGAGAATTTTATAGTCTTTCAGGAGGTTATCTAGTTCTAGAGGCTTCTCCATTATTTTAGGGCTAATAGAGGATTAAGTGGGGATTAGATAGGGATTAGGATAGGATTAGGGACATAGGGATGGAGGAAAGGCTAGGGTGTAGGTTAGTAGGTGGGTAGGTGGGGTTATGGGAATTTAAAATTCCCATATAATGGATAACTAGGATTAGATTAGGATAATAGAGATATTTAGAAGAATTAATGAAAGAGGGGGATTATATTAAGGATAGTGAAATGGATAATTATTGAAGGGGGCTATTGAATAAACAGCTAGGAATGGGGGATTAAATAATGAGATGAATTAGAATAAATGGGATTAGCATAATTAATTTCAATTAATAGGAATATTATCGATGGTAATGAATCAAGTGATTTTAGATGCATACATAATTATATAAACATCATTCTGTTTGTTGAACCATTTTCTAAAGTCTATGGTTATTATTTAAATCGAGAGGGTTGATTTATAATTGAGGTCAAATGAATAGTTTTTATTTGTGGATGACTTGGTAAAAATTATAATAGTCTTTTTAAAGTCATATATGATTCACCCTTTCTATATATTAATTATGTTAATTAAATTATCGATAGTCAACATTACATGAAAAGATAGGGATTATGACTTATCATTTAGTCAGTTTGTGTAGACTAAGTGAAGTTGATGCTAGATTTGATTAAAGTCAAAAAGCATGCATATATTATTAAGAATATGTAATGATTATTTTTAATTAGTCATGGGAAGTTTCAAAATTATTAGGATTTCTAATCTCTCATTGAATCCAATTAACCATCATTCTTATCAAAAAACATGATGTGAGTTGGTGGTTGACTACATGAGAAATGGTGGCAGACTATAACTTAGTGGGGGTTCTATTGAGATATTATGGGATGCATATTTTTAGTGTGGTTTGTCTACTAAGGATGAAGGATAAATTCATGGTAAGTAATAAGATGGGTAAGAATAAAAGAAGGAATAAGGTTGTGAGAGATGGTTTATGAGGAGTAGCAGGCAGAAAAAGGAGAGTTTGAGCTAAGGAAAAAAGAGTAAATATAATTTTCTTAGAATAATAATCAATTTTTATATTTTGGTAATGTAATTTAAATTTCTATGTGATGTGTTTGATGGTTTTTTGGAAAATAATTGACAATGGTTAATGGGTTTCATTTATTTTGAAATGAGATAGAAAAATAAAGGGGTTGTATGTAGGTCCCTGTGGATGGCTCGGCCATCCATAAAACCCTACATCCAACCCAAATAAACCAAAGGGAAAGGGGTAAGGTTGTATGTGTTCTCCATGTTTATATATACCTATATGAAATCTCTATTTTTAATCTTTTTTCCAGTCATAAATCCTGAAGAATTCATTGATTGATTATTCATTATAAATGCATTTTGGATAGGGTCTTATGATTCAATTTTAGTTTGTCAATCAATTCTAAGGTATAGATAAAAATCTTTATTGGAAGGTCAAGGTTTCAATTTAAATTCTTCTAGCAATGATTTAACATAGTTTTATGAATTTAGTTATGGATTATATACTTAGTAACATTTATAAAAGTTTGTAGCTATATATTGTGTAATATATTCATAATTGGGGTTTATTTTTGGTTAAGTCCTAAACATAGGAAGTCTTTTAATCTGGTAAGGATGCCAACAATAGATTTCTAGTTAAGTAAATAGTATAATGTTTTGGTTGAATTACATTTATCAATTGAATTTATTATTGTGGACTGAGTATACATTAAGGTCGAGTTATGCTTAAAAAAATTGACTGTATATTTATTGTATATGGAGTTTATAAGTTTGAGACATATGAATTAATTCATAATTTATATGAGTTTCTTAGTATCTATGCAAATAGATTTAAACAGTATAATAAATATGGATTGATTATTGGTTTTCAACTATACATTTCTGTGGACTATGTAAACTTTAGGACTGAGATATATAGCCATAGAATTCTCTATGTTTGACATAAAATGACTAAGTTTATGTCTTTGATCATAATTATATGCAATAAATTTAAATGTTAATATGAATCGATTGATTGAGTAATTTAAATAAATGAAATAGGGATAAAATTTGGTTGATTGTGTATGAATGATAAATCATCATGTAGTTTGTGTGTTTTTAGTCAAACAAGTAAATTTGAAATTTATCTAATATATAAAAAAGGTATTGAGACTATTTTATTATCTAGATGTATATAGAATACTCTAAGACATTTGATAGAGGATGTCTTCTTAGAATATACTATATACAATAAAACATTTGTATTATGTAGAAATTTTAGTTGTGAACTTTGTGTGTGTGTGTGTTTGTAGAGAGAGAGAGAGAGACTATATATATATATATATATATATATATATATATATATATATACAACTGTGATATGCTTGAAAATAATATCACCATAACAAGGAAAAATAGGTGCTTGTTATATATTTTAATGTTTATATAAAAGCATTAAAATAAGGTATTTAAGGATTTTAATATAGAGCACATTAAAAAAAATTGGAATGGTTTTTTTATATATGTGGAATATGAACAAATATATAAGCATGTATTTAATGTTTGTTTCAGGGATGAAATAAGCATTATAAGTTACTTTATGATTTGGGTAACTGGTAGTCTAGATATAATCTTTACCCAAATGGTATGTTATAGTAAGGACTATTTTTTATTCTATTTATTATTTAGTAATAAGCTAAATGTTATAGATTTATTGCATTACATTTGATGGACTAAATGTGTGTATGTGATATTTATTTACTTAGCATATTTGTATCAGCTAAAAGAAAATATTTTGAATGAATCTATTGGTTTTTATATTATATATATTTTAACCAAATCTCACATTTATGACTCTAAATAAGTAGTGGATAGATTCCATTAGGTTAATTAGTGCCATCAATACAAGATTAGGTGTAATTTGATTGAGTGGTGTGTATGAAATTGATTGCTCCTAAAGATCATTAATTATTGAAAGCTTTGGACAAAGCAATATTTATAATTAAACATTGTCATTTCATATGTTGATATCATTTTCATATTTGTGTGATATCATGTTATAATGTATTTATTTATCATACACATTATGTATTAGATATCTACAACACATGAGTTCTGGTTTGTCACTCTAAATTCTTGCACCATCATTATCTATCCATATATGAAGGGAGGGCCATTTACTTATTGGAAGATAGTGTGGGGGCTCTATGGTCCATGTTTGGTGTGGAAAAGCACTCGGATGATCTCTTCTTCCCAACTAGAGTAATACACTAGAGACTATATTTGAAATTATAAACTGATACTTAACTCATGGAGACTCATGCTCCATAGAGCTTTATATCATATATTATTATTTGAGATATTATTTATGATAAAAATTGTAATATTTGTTCATAGTACTTCTACAATAATTATTGTAATGTTGTATTAGTTTTTATAATCACTTATACGTATGGGCTAAATTTTGTGTTTTATGCAATATTTGAGGTGATTTGAAGGTGTAGAAAGGAATAGATGGGTGAAATATATGGTGGAAGGTGTGTGGATATGTTTTCTAACTCCTCTCATCCCATTCTCTCCTCAGTCATGTATGAAAAGTCCTCTACTAAGCTGACTATTGCATGCAGTCTTAGATAGAATAGTAAGGAGTAAGGTAACTACCAAGTTGAATATGAGAAGTATGGTTTTGAGTCTTCTTGAGGTATACTAATAGACTAGAGGACAAATAAGTTATGAATATGTGTCTTGAATCTCTAAAATGAATTATCTTGAGTATGTACAAGCCACCCCAGTGACAAGTGTGAGAGTTTAGGCCTAGAGGGATAGTGAGTTACTACAATGAAGTAAATAACAAGTGGAAAATAGAATATTATCATTTTTAAGGGTGAATAATGACCTAATCCAATCATGTTTCCACCTTCTCACTTAAGTGCATATGTGTTAATGTCCTCCAAGTCAATTCTAAATAGTTAGTGGACTCCTCATCAGGAAGAGTAGTTTCAAGAAGGACAATGAAGTAAATAATAAGTGGAAAATGGAATATTATTAGTTGGAGGGGTGAATAATGACCTAAACCAATCATTTTTATACCTTCTCAAGTCAATCCATATGTGTTAATGACCTCTAAGGCAGTTATCTAGTTAGTGGACTCCTCATCAAGAAGAGTAGTTTCAAGAAGAATAATGAAGTATCCCCATGCCAACTTCAAGAGGATGTTATATTTTAGATAGACACTTGTCCAAGAGAATCTCATGATCTATTTTCTAATTCTTTCTCTTGCATTATAACTGGTCTTCAAGACATGACACTTGGAATTGTAACTCTCCAATGTCAATTTTTCTCTCTCTTCTCATATTGCTCTATATATTGAAGCCATTTTGGCATTGTAAAGAATCCACAATTGGTATGTCAAAGCCTTGATAATTTTTCATCTTGTTTTTCCTTTGAATAAAGTTCTTAAACTGGTTTAGTCTTTAAAATTCTTTCATAATTATGTCAATTAGTCCATTTGGATGACAAATGATGATTGTTTCTCCTTGCTTCCATTATGTTCCTACATTTATTGTGTAAGTAATATTTATTTTGACATATCTCATGAAGTATAAGTGATTTTTAGGTGTATTTGAAGTGTGAATAAGATTAATAGTGACTAATATCAAACCTTCTATTCAATCACCTTTAGAAATGCATAGCAATTTGCCTTCATGTAGAAACACTTTTGCTAGAAGAACCTTGAGTTGAGATCAATTTTAGTAATTTTCATTCATAATGCAAGTTTCAAGTATGTTTGTGTATATATCCTTAGCATATCACCTCCACTAGTACAGGTTACTTTCATGTTTTATTCTTCACTTTTCACCCCACTAAGTGATTAGCCTAGTGTAGTTGAGAGCCTAAATAGATAGATCAAGGAAGATAGCCCATAATCTAGAGATCTATCTCTTGTAGCAATCTACCTATATTCAAATATAGTTCTATGTTATCCCAAATTTGAGAAGGTCTAATTGACTTCTCTAGGGTAAAAATTTATGCTATAAAAGTAACCTTGTTTATTTCAGTGTTTAGTTTACATGCATATCAAATACATCCATGTATAAGTTTTTAAAAGAGTTGTAAAGTGTATGCATGGCTCTTTATTTGAGTGGTGATAGGAGAATCCTACTAAAGATAAATTGCTTTTCAAAATTAGAGGATTGATGAGTTAGAGAGTGAAAATTATTTTTGAGTTGTAAGATATAGTCTTCAATGAGCTCATTATGACCTTATTGCAAACATTTTAGATGTTCCAATGTGAGCTTAGGTACCATGTGCTTATTATAATCAAATAATAATGCATCTTCTAACTTTTTAAAATTATACATGGAGACACTAGGTAAACTGTAAAACCAATCTAAACCCTCTCTTCTGAGACTTATATGAAAATCTTTGAGTAAAACATGCCCATCATTCCCCCTTTCTCCAAAAGAGAGTATATATTGCATTAAATGAGTATAATTATCTCCACAACTATCAAACAATGGTTGTGTATACATAACAAAATATTTTGGATATGTCTGATGGATATTTGTGCTCATATATATATATATATATATGGGGTTGTCCTAAGATAACATTTATTTTTTTCGCACAGCATGGTCTAGTTTGTAAGGTAAGATCAAGAAATTTATTTTAGAGCTCTCCCATGGCATGCCTCATAGATACAATATGACTAGTAGGAATGGCAGTGGTTTGGAAAGGCTTTCTTATGGGTTGAAATTAATTATACATTTTAAATGTTTATATAATATGATTACATTCTAATACAACATTAGTATAAACTTGAGGATCATTGCTTCGCTTATCATTTTGATGTTGTATGGGGATAGAAACATGATATTTCTCTTTATTTGATTTTAGTGATATAGGAGAGGATAAAGAATCTTCATATTTGGTATCATCATGAAACTCATAATGATTGGGTGGAGGATGACTATCTTCATTGCATAATATTTCAATAGCATTGTTTTATAAATTGAGATCCACAGTGTCACTTTAGATTTACAATTCACATTCATTGGCATCTTATAATAATTCAAAAAAGGAAGATAAAGTAATTAAATTATTTAATACTTCCAAGGGAGGATAGAGATTATCACAATCTTGTATATCATTAACTATGATTAAAGGATAACGTAGAATATATGCATCTACATCATATACCTTTTTCTAGAGAGAGAGGGAGTGGCACATTCATTTGTAGCATTTTACATTTTTATGCAACTGTTATGCATTATTGTAAAAAATAGGTTTATTATACATCTTTATTATGAGGGTGTATGAATCAAAATCTGAAATTATATTCATAACCTTCAAAAATTATCAACATATGATTGCAAAAGGAGTTCCTTATTATGGAATACATGAGCCCTCTAAATATTGTCAAACTATGGATGCCTTTTTTCTCTCTAGTCAACTCATTTCAAACAGAGAGGTACTTTTGGCAATAGGTGTGTCTATGGATATGATATGTCATGCGAATTACTTGTGTGATATTTTTGGTGACCTTATGATTGAGAGAGATAACATGCTACCGAGAAAATATGTTATAAACATATGTATAAACTTGAGAAAGATGATGGTTAAAAGACACGATAATGATCCAAGTAGCATGAACATGTGGTACAAAGAGGAGAAAGAGAGTTGTTTTTGTTATTCCAAACCTATAAATAATGGCAACACATGATTCATAATTGGTATTCAAACTAAATGTATGTTATATATCATGGTTAAAATTTCACATAATAATGTCATTCCATGTATTCAACTTTCAACATCAACAAGTATGGGGTGAGTTTAATTTTAGTTTATAGTTTCTTCTTGTATTTATATTTTAGTTTCAAATATTTTTATTCAAATTTATAAGGTTAGAAATAGGTTGTATTTAAGGTTTATTTGGAAATTTCTATTAACTATGTGTATTTATATTGATTAATGCAATGGAATGTAAGAGCCAAGTCAAAAGGTAGGCATGGTGTTCAATATAATGATTTTTTGTATCATGATACTTTTAAGATATTAAGGGAGAGAAGATACTCATTGTCAATATTCTCTTTTTGTTCTGTATTTCAAAAAGAGGAATATAAGTGAGGAATGGGTTGTGAAATGTTTACATTAGTTAGCTCATTTTATTCTTCATTACTATACCTTTCATATTAGTTTTCATAATCATAGTCATTCTAACATGTTCTTTATTTATGTGAGAAGAATCAAATATTGTATGTATATGATCATTAGTCCATTCATTATCGCAAGCATAATGTGTATCATTTATATAAAACATTACATATAAAGGATGATCACCATTGGGTATTTTACATTTAGAAACATATTGATAATCTATTTTATATTTTTCAACCCACAATAGAAAATATGACAAATATTGTGTTCAATGCTAACAAAAAATCAATTGTACAATTAAAAGAAAGGATATCGATGGGTGTAACTAGGCAAGGTGTGTTTTATTTTCATGCTCTCATATATACTAATATTAATCATAAAAATTGATTATAACCATGAAACTAATAACTATGGAGGGTTCCACCATTCTAGTAGACATACTATCTCGTCTCTAGGTTACATTGGGAGTAACTTCTTAAAGTTAATTGCTTACTAGTGCACTACAAAAACAAATGGTCAAAGGCTTCCTATGGATGAAAAATAAACTCTAGGCATTTATGATAAACCATGAGGTGCATAGAGACTAAAATTTATAAATAGTGTTGAATAATGGCTTGAGTATTGGAGCAATACCCTCAGACCATGGCATAGGTAAAATTGATGATTGTTTTTCCCAAAATGACAACTCCTATAAGATTTAAAATAATCAAAACACTATTTATATGAAAAAAGAGAAAAAATCAATTAAATTTTAATGAAAAACAAGGTTTTTTGTGTAAGGAAATGGGAATTTTGAAGCCTCAATGTCAAAAATAAAACTTATTTACTATCTAGAAATCAAAATTCAGCTAAGCCCTGGAGAAAAAATCAAGACAAGGAAAGAAATATTTAAATACAAAATTATGGGTTCACCAATATATTTTACTTTAATTTTTATAAAAAAACTAAGTCTATTGTGTTGATTATAGATGTAAAACTTGGAATATCAAATACTAGATATATACAATATTCAACTACTCTAATTTTGACAAATTGATAAATATAGAAATTTTTAATTTTAGGAAAATACTAATAATAAATATACTTAGCTCGCTATAGATACCCATTGACTATTTAGTCTATTTGACTATAAAAATTAAAAGAAGAGGTCAGTTAGAGGGCTTAGTATCATGCACATAATAATAAACTTGTAGTGCGCTTGAATTTGTTGATCATGAACTTGTCCTAGTTGATTGTGATAAATTTTAGACTTAAATAGATAAAGAAAAATAAATGTAGAGATGATAGTTCAGAAGCATAAGCAAAAGATATATTTATATAGGTTCATTATAGGTGGATGGCTGAGCAATGCACCATAGTCTATTGACTATAGACTTGTCCTAGTTGGCTATGACATAGAATTGACTATTTCACCACATTCACATATGCTTGAATTAGGGTCATTGACACAATTGTAGATCCATAATATAACACAAAGTACATGCAATGATCAAACTCTATTTTCCTGCACGTAAATTGAATTGAAATAAAATAATGGGGGAATCAACTAAAATGGATTGAGTTAGACTGGCCTTGGTTAATCCCCATTAAAATAAAAAATGATGTATTACATTTTCAATACTCTGAAGAGGGATAAAACTCAAATTACATGTGTGTGTGAAATATTGACTATAAATCTTGGTGTTTTTTCTCTTTTTCAACCTTGGCATAAGTATACAAAGGAAGATTTATCCTTCAATTTTTCTCTAATAGACCTATAGATATAACAAGAAAAAAAATTAATAGACATTGAGAGTGATAAAATTGTCCTTATTTCCTTAAAGGGTCCTTGTGTGTGTGTGTGTGTGTGTGTGTGTGTGTGTGTGTGTGTGTGTGTGTGTGTGTGTGTGTGTGTATTTTTAATCTATGACCTAATATAATGTAAAATTCAACCTAAGATAAGACCTAATAAACAAAAATAATAATTAAATTAAATGCGATTGAAAAAAATTCAAAAGTTATGCCTAGACAAGTTTATACTAAATGGACATAACCACAAGCCAGTCTTATATGTTTATCATAAACTTGTTTATAAGGACATAGGACCAAAACTAGGGATCCCTATGAAAAAAGTGGTAAGATAAATGACCAATAGACAAACTCAAAAAACAAAATAGTGAAAAACTCAAGTAAATTTGAACCAATAAATGTCTCATTCACTATCAATATTTTATGCATATAAAGTTATAATAAATGACATAAAATATGGGATTGTACAAAATTTGAGTGTCTACACAAGCACATTCAAGTTGGTTACCATTAAATAGTAAGAGAAAAAAACATGAGGTACAAATTACCAAGGTATATTATAAAAATAACTATCATAAGCAAAACATTTCAATATTCTACACCTTAATGCTCACTCAAGTATTATCTCAAATTTTAGAATTTAAAATAATAACCACACATAAGCACTATCAAATAGGGAATAACTCCCCAAGTTCCTTTCCATTTTCAAATTATACACATGTTAGTTTATTTAATTAATCATACACTATTGTATGGTTTTAAGAAGAACTTTATAATCTGTAGGTGGGCACTAATTAGTGCGTACTAATCCACAACCTATTATTAAAGAAGAATATAAATTAAATAAATATTTATTTAATTTCTGCTAATAAAATTTTTGTCTAGTTCTATTTGTAAATATTCACCAAAACCCTAACCTATCCTCATATCTTATTTATATAATAACATAGAGGGCTAGTCATGAGATATATTATGGATGAGAGTTACTGTTATACAAGTAGAATTAGGTCAGTGTTCTTAATCAAAATAGGTAGCTATGTTATTTTGATGAATCTATGATAACTTTTTTTTAAGATTTTATATATTTATGTATGCATGTATTGTGGGTGTTTATCTTATGGTATGCAACATGATTTTAGACCCTATCCAGATAATTTAATATGATATCAAATCTATAGAAACTTCACCTCATTTTGTATCAAGCTTAAAGATCAAATATGTAGTTTTTCATTCTTTTTTATATTAAGCATTCGTTTTAGTTTCTAGATCTGAATGTAATTTTCTTATGCATTTCGGGTTTCAATCCTAAATTTACTGGATTACTATAAATAAATGATATTAGGCTCTTACTTCACCTTGATGATTGATTAGAAATTGTTGAACGTAGTGGTGTACTAAAGGTTGAAGCATTTTTATTTCATAGCAATCTCCTAAGTTTGAATTATGTTTTGGAAATTGTAAAACTCATAGGAGTTGTCATTTTAGGCAAATAGTAATCAGTTTTACCTTATATGTGATGTGAGGGATATTATCCCAATACTCAAGCCCTCAAATAACATTGTATATGGATATTAGCTTCCACATACCTCACAGCATAAAGGAAGTGCTTAGGATTTTTTATTTTTTTAATAAGAAGCCCATCATTTGTTTGATTATATGGTACATCGGTAAGCAATTAACCCTAAAAAGTTGCTCTCTACACACCTAAGAGACATGATAGAGTGGTTGTGGGATGGTGTAAACCTCTTAAATCAATTCCCTTTAAGATTCACTATTTACAACTATGGATTCATATATCATAGAACCTATAGATCAAACATAGTCTAAAATTTTATTAAAAAAAATACACTGATATATCTACGTTATTGTAGTATTATCTATTCAAATTTAGTTGTAATATTTCATATCTAGATTTAGTTCTAGCATCCCTATTTAGGTTATATTTTTCATAAAATAATTGTGAAAGGGAAAATTATAAGGCATTTTTTAG